>CM060306.1:116840703-116845703 GCA_030674185.1 Monoplex corrugatus | reverse complement strand
CAAACAATTCCATTCCAAAAAGGAAAAATGTAAACAAAGGTACTCATGTTGGAAATAGTTGGTGGAATCAATTATGTGAAGAAGCAAAGAATGAAAAAAAGAAAATGTATAAACTCTATTTAAAAACTAAATCTCCAGAAGACCATTACAATATGAAAATGGCTAAGATTCACTCAAACAAAGTTATAGCACAAGCCAAAAAGCGCTATTGGTCAGATTTTTGCTCTGAACAAATTTCCGGGCCTAAAGATCTTCCTAAAATTTGGAATAAGGTCAGAGAAATGAAAAATGGTTTTAATTTACCACAATTTCCTATTAAGATTAAAGATAAAGACTTTCCTTCGTCATCTGAGAAAGCTGAAGAATTTGTACAGTTCTTTTCAAGAACAAGTAATTCCAGTAGCTTGTCTACTGCATTAAGGGAAGAAAGACGGAAAATTGAAGAGTCCGTCGCATACTCAGATCCTGCCACTGATAGTCACATGTACATAAATTCAAAAATTACATTAAAAGAACTTAAAGATGCCCTTCTCTCGTTGAACAACAAAAAATCGGCTGTAGGACTGGATGGCGTTTCATATACCCTTTTAAATCATTTACCAGAGAAATGGATTGAATACTTACACAATATCATACTAAAATGCTGGGAAAGTGGTAGCTTACCTGACATTTGGAAGACTTCGATTGTGTTACCAATACCAAAACCTAATAAACCCCTTTCAGATCCAGGTAGTTACAGACCTATCTCGCTTACATCCCATGTTTCAAAACTAATGGAAAAAATTATAGTGAATAGACTGAGTTACTTTTGTGAGAAAAATAATATAATACCTATCAATCAATCTGGGTTTCGAAAAGGTAGATCAACATCAGACCATTTAGTTAAGTTAACAACTCAAATAAAAAATCAGTTTGCTTAAAGGAAAAATGTCTTAGCTACCTTCTTTGATCTTAAAAAAGCATACGATCAAGTCTGGCATGCGAGACTTTTGTTGAAATTTAAACATATTGGTCTCAACGGTAATCTTTATAATTTTATCAAAACATTTATAACTGACCGAAGTATAGTCGCTAAAATAGGTAATACATACTCTGAAAAACGACCTGTAAACATGGGAATTCCTCAGGGTTCCGTAATATCTCCTCTATTATTTAATATTTTGATCTATGACCTACCAACTCAAGTCTCAAACAATGTAAACGTTGCTCAGTACGCTGATGATATAGCGATCTGGATGAATGTTTCGTTAAAAAGGAAGACTTCCTGAGAGAAATAAAATACATTAAAAAGGTCTATCAACATGAAATTAATAATATTTCCACTTACTTTACAGTTAACGGTCTGGAAATATCCAATGAAAAAACACACATGATGCTTTTTAATAACGGTCTCAGTCCAAAAGAAGTACCGTTGTTTAAAATTGGTGATGAGGAACTGAAATATACTACTCACGTGAAATTTCTGGGAGTACAATTGACTTCTAGTTTACAGTGGAAAGAACATATTGATGCCTTGTTATGTAAAGCTATGAAAAGCTATAATTTAATAAGAATTATTAGTAAACAGTCCTGGGGACAGGACACTAAAACGTTGTTACATCTTGTCACAGCTTTGGTCAGATCTAAGTTGGCTTATGGTCAAGAGGTCTATTTTTCAGCTCCAAAATGCTATTTGAAAAAACTTCAAAGCTTAGATAGTAAAGCTATTAAATGTGCTCTTGGGGTACCGGTGTATACAAAAACACAAGAAGTATATAAAACAGCCGGCATCCTTCCCTTGGAAGATTGGAGGAAGTTATCAACTGCTAAATATATAGTTAGAGCAAATGCAGTAGCTAATTATGCCAGTACGGAACTTAAAATTCGGTCCGACATCCATTTCCCCAAGAGAGCAAGAACAATAAAGTCACAAGAAACAATATCCACTTACACAAATGAGCTCTTCAAACTTTCTCACGTATTACCTAACAAAGTTTCACATAAAATGATATGTTGTCCTCTACCCCCCTGGGAACTGTCCAATGCTATTTTTGATATCAACTACACTGATACTGACCTGACAAAAGATATTAATCCACACTTGTTAGCAATTGATGTTCTGTCTCATCTACACAAAAAATATTCACATTACTTAAAAATCTTTACAGATGGCTCTGTTCTAGATGATGGTAAAGCAGGCGCTGGCTTTCTAATTCCTAAATTTAAAGTAGAAAAGGCTTACTCTTTAGGACAGGGACATTCAATCTTCACTTCTGAATTAGTTGCCATCCTAATGGCACTGAAATATATAGTAGATCTACCCATAACTTTGTTTAGTATCCTATTATGTGTAGATTCGAAATCTGCATTACAATCCTTAAAATGTTGCGAACACAAAGTAAATAGTTCGTTAATATTTGAGATAAAATTTCTAATTCATTGTTTAATAACAAATAATACACAGGTTACTTTTTGTTGGATCCCATCACACTGTGGTATCCTTTTTAACGATCGGGTCGACAGAATAGCAAAAAATGCAGCAATGAATAGGGCTGGCAGTACTAAGCTTGATTTACCACTCTCTGAACATGAAATGAATGCTATATTAGAAAACAAAGTAAAAGCGCAATGTGTCCTTCGCCCCTTCTCGGTAAATTACCAGGGTTTTACAAGACAAGAGATAACTTTAGCTTACAGATTAACTCTCAATTCACTTCGAACTAAATTTAGTAAAACCATCAAATGTATCTGTGGTGATTTTATAACAGTTGATCACCTTTTGTGTTGTCAGCGAATGCGAATTTATTTACCTGCGTCATTTACAAACTTAAAACAGAAACATACTGATTTCACTCTGTATTTACACATTGCTAGACGTTTGCTGCACAGTCCTGTAGGTCGTTTTCTTTGATTCAGCCCAACTGTTTTATACCTGTAACTCTCACACAGCCCCGAGAAATCCGATGAAGCCTGACTGATATAATGTTCTGATTGTTTTTCTTTTGTTCGTTAATTTGTTTGATGTTACATTAATTGTTACCTTAATTGATACAATGCCTTCATGATTACATAGATTCATTCATTCCTTACGCACCTTTTTTTTTTTTCCGTCTAAAAGCACATATGTGAATAGACGTTAAAAGAAATAACGAACGAACATACACACACACACATACACACACACACACACACACACACACACACACACACACACACACACACACACACACACACACACACACACACGACGAGGGATTAGGCACTTAAGGCATTGGTAGGTCTCCACACATGTTGACCAAACACTGTGAAAATCTCCATCCTTTATCCGCAAGGCAGAGATATCAAGAGACATTCTTTTCCTTTCTTTCCTGTTGAACCATTGTGTATGTTTTGAAACGGTTATAGCCCTGATATTGATATGGCTCTACACAGTCAGCTGGGCTTTAACCCTTTGGCTCCTGCAGCCTACCCACTAGCACCCTGCACTGTCAACCGTGTTAACGAAGCAAAAAAATTTAACTCAAGACTTCCTCACCCTATCCACCAGCTTCCTACAGGAAGCTGATAGATAGGGTGTGGGAACCAAAGAGTTAGGTTTTTGCTTTTGGTGGATAGGGTGCAGGAGTCAAAGGGTTAAAGAAAAAGAACAAATAACACGGACGTCGGTGAAACTCTGAACACGCCACAATGGAAGCACAGCGTAAGTGTTTTGTTTTTCCTTGCCGCCCCTTCCACCCTTCACAGTTCAGCATTTTACCAGCGCCGAAAACGGAGTATGAATGCCTTAACACTTTGACTCTCTGACCCTATCCACTAGCCTCCTGCTTCATCGTCAATGATAGCAATGCAAAAAAAAATTAACTCTTTGACTCCCTTGCCCTGCAGGAAGTTGGTGGTTAGGGTAAGGGAGTCGGAGTGTTAAGGTTTTGCAGCCGGTGGATAGGGCGCGGGAGTCGAAGGGTTAACTGCGGGGTGGCCGTCTAGACGTAAAATTCCGCTCATTAATACAAGTGCGTATAAAAGTTACAGTGCATGAACGAAAAAAAACCCCAAAACTCCACAATAAATCACAAACAAACAAAACCAACCAACTAATCAACCAACCAGCCAACCAACCAACCAACCAACCAACCAACCAACCAGCCAACCAACCAACCAACTAACCAACCAACCAACCAACCAACCAACCAACCAACCAACCAACCAACCAAAACATGGAGATCAGAAATATGTCCATCCTGTGTTTACCAGGCCGGAAGTACCCATGCAGAATCAAAGCGCAAACCTTCACATTGAGCGTCTGACGTGTTAACCCCATGACTGCCACGCACGTAGAACTGCGGCGTTTCAATTGGCACAAACTACATAGATCTGAGTTTCGCACAGAGTGTCAGTATGGCGTGACGATATTGTTTAAGTTTCAGTTTCTCAAGATGACGTTTCCGCGCTCGGAACGAATTCCATATGCACTAACGTCACAGGTGCCATGTGTATGGTGATCATGGCACAAGCCTGAAGCCTGCACATAAACCCATGAGCTGGCCAGGTCCAGAGGCCCTACCAAGACTATGTTTTACCTGGTCTATATTTTATACTGGTATTTTATCAGCCTACAACTGGAGCAATCTTGGTTACATGTAAATGTTATGTGCATGTGTGTATCTTACCTTCAGAAAAGGAACATACATATTAAGTAGATAAATAAATAATTAATTAAAGGTCTGAATCACAATACAACTAGCTATTCTGTATAAACTCGTCTCAAATGACAGAATCCCCCCCCCCCCCCCCACTTGTCAATGCCCAAATGCTCAGCCGTCTATCAACTAGGTGAAACCAATATTTTCTTAAATACACGATATTGTGTCACGGGTTATTGTTATTGTGATTGTCACTTAAAGCCCAGCCGACAGCATAGAGCCATATCAAGACTACAACTCTGTCAACACTCACACACACACACACACACACACACACACACACACACACACACACACACACACACACAGAGACGCACACAC
>CM060306.1:116830703-116833203 GCA_030674185.1 Monoplex corrugatus | reverse complement strand
CTCATGGCAACACACAGCAGACCACATTGACTAGTGTCGGCTTCTCCAAGTGGTGAAGTGCACAGTCAACACCAACACAAGATAAAAAGTCTGTGTGGAGAGGACCTGGGTTGAATGCCGTGCATGTGGAGGCTGTCTGTTGTCGAGTGGTGTGCACTGAGTGCATTGAGTACATTGAGTCACGCTGGCATCGAGATGCCATCAAAAAGCAAACGTTCATTCCTACTTCGGCCCCCTTCAAGAGAAATGGCCGGGGCCTCATTACCTCCCTTAACAGTCTTGGCGCTAGGTGTCGTTGCTCTTTGTCCAGGCGCCTTCCAGGCCAGCGCAAAATCTGTCTGTTTTATAGAAGCTGCATAACTCGGACAGTCCCATATACACTTCACCAAGATAGGGCTGCAGCAATTGTTAGATAGACCCCTCGAATCTGCTCAAAATTCTATGCACTGGCAAGGTCTTGAAATGGGGGTGTGGACTGATGGACGGGACCTATCAAACACCGGTACCATTAGAATAGTATGAGCATTAAGATGGGCAGTGAAGAAGCCAGCTGTTGCAGGGTGGGATTCAACTTGAGACGTAAGATCTTGAGTCCACGGCTCCATCAAAAGAACCACCCGCCCCGCGAAAACTGTGCCCAGCTTTAGAGTCGAAACCAAGGAACCAGCCAACCTACCAACTAACCGACCGACCGACCAAGCAAGCAAGCAAGCAAGCAAGCGATAGACCAACTGACTGACCAACCAACCAAGCAACCAAGCAACCAAGCAACCAACCAATCAACCAACCAACCAACCAAACCAACCAACCAACCAACCAACCAACCAACCAACCAACCAACCAACCAAACCAATGCATAAACGAACAAACGAAAGAAAGAACGAACGAACGAACGAACGAACGTACGAACGAACGAACGAACGAACGAACGAACGAACGAACGAACGAACGAACGAACGAACGAGCAAACAAACAATGAGCCTATAGCACACTCAACTCTGGTTAGGAGCCTGTTGGAGCCGAAAAATCTCACGATGATTTTTTTTTTTTTAGAGGACAGGTAGGGATTCGAACACACAACCTTCCAGTTGGATAATCGATTGCACTAACCACTACACCACGGCGATTGATAACAAAGAATTTTGTTTCTACATCAGTGTTGTAAGCCCTGAGCCCAACCCCTCAGTATCCCGGAAGACCAGTGAGTCAGGCTTTGGGCCTTTTACCCTTCGATGTGCCCAAACCAGTGGTTTTACCAACAGCTGAAACTACAGCTGGCAAAGCTCCTGTAGGTGTTTGAGGCATGCAAACTTCCAGACTATGACAAGGTAGCAATCCTTTGGGTTTTGCCTGTTTTACGTGTTTTACTTATTTTATCAGTTTTACCTGTTTACCTGTTTTACCTGTTTTACCTGTTTACCTGTTTTACATGTTTCACACATGTTTTCCTCTTTCACATATTTTACGCGCTTCACTTGTTTCACTTCTTTTATCTGTTTTATCTATTTATTATCTGTTTTATCTGTTTATTTTACTGTTTATCTGTTCTATTGTTTTACTGTGTTTTACTTTTTTCTGTTTACCTGTTTTACTGTTTATGTTTTACTGTTTTACCGTTTCACCTGTTTTATCTGTTTTACCTGTTTTATCTGTTTACCCGTTTCACCTGTTTTATCTGTTTTACCTGTTTTATCTGTTTTACCCGTTTCACCGTTTTATCTGTTACCTGTTTATCTGTTTTATCTGTTTTATCTGTTTTACCTGTTTTATCTGTTTTACCTTTTACCTGTTTTACCTGTTTTATCTGTTTTATCTGTTTTATCTGTTTTACCGTGTTTTATCTGTTTTATCCTGTTTTACCTGTTTTATCTGTTTTATCTGTTTTACCTGTTTTATCTGTTTTAACCGTTTCACCTGTTTTATCTGTTTTACTGTTTTATCTGTTTTATCTGTTTTACCTGTTTTATCTGTTTTACCTGTTTCACCTGTTTTATCTGTTTTACCTGTTTTATCTGTTTTACCTGTTTTACCTGTTTTATCTGTTTTATCCGTTTCACCTGTTTTATCACCTGTTTTATCTGTTTTACCCGTTTCACCTGTTTTATCTGTTTTACCTGTTTCACTGTTTTACCTGTTTTACCTGTTTTATCTGTTTTACCCTGTTTTCATCTGTTTTACCTGTTTTACCTGTTTTATCTGTTTTACCTGTTTTACCGTTTTACCTTTTACCTGTTTTACCTGTTTTACTTCTGTTTAACCTCGTTTTACCTGTTTTATCTGTTTTACCCGTTTCACCTGTTTTATCTGTTTTACCCGTTTCACCTGTTTTACATGTTTCCCCTGTTTTACCTGTTTCACCTGTTTTACCTGTGTCACCCTGTTTTATCTGTTTTACCTGTGTCACCCTGTTTCATCTCTTTTACTTGTTTTACCTGTTTCACATGTTTTACCTGTTTTATCTGTTTTACCTGTTTCACCTGTTTTACCTGCTTTACCTGTT
>CM060306.1:116815703-116825703 GCA_030674185.1 Monoplex corrugatus | reverse complement strand
CACACACACACACAACACACATACCTCTCTCTCTCTCTTTTCTCTCTCTCTCTCTCAATTCCTCTGTCAGTCTGTCCGTACCTGTATCTGTATCTGTATCTGTCTCTGTCTTTCTGTCTTTCTGTCCGTCAGTCAGTCTGTCTGTCTGTTTGTCTCTCCCCCTTCTCTCTCGGCAATATTTGCTTTAAGAAATCAATGCAAAAAAAAATGAAAAAAGGATGTGTCATTCAATAGCCGATAGTTGTGAGGAGTCATTCACAAGATGTGGGCAGAATCAAAACGCCTTCTTCTGTAAAAATCTAACAGTTATCCAACGCCATTTGATCATACTCTCAGCAATGAAATCTTTAACCTGTACGGTACAGAAAGGCCCAACCGTTTATAACAAGTCGTTATCATCATCATCATCATCATCATCATCATCATCATCATCATCATCATCATCATCATCATCATCATCATCATCATCATCATCATCACCATCATCATCATCATCATCATCGTGTGCCCTGCCGCATGGTGTTGGCGATCATGGCCCTCCATACGAATCTATCTTTTGTTACTGCAAATATATCTCCTACTTTTACTGTCCTCATCCACTCCGCAAAACCGTCCAATATTTTCTCCCTGGGTCTACCTGGAGTTCGTTACCCTTCTAGCTTTCCTAGGTGCTCACATTTCTCTCGCCTCAATAAAATGTCCTACAAATGTTGCTTGTCTTTTCCTAGTCTTCTTCATTAATACGAACACATTTTTGTGTTTGCTTCCTTCAAGACTGTGCTGTTTGTTTGTTCGTTTGTTTTTTGTTTTTTGCTGTCCATGGAACTTTTAACATTCCTCGTAGAAGCCACATTTCAGCTGTGTCAATCTTGTTCTGATTGTCCAGGCTTCGCATCTGTACTACAGTACTCAGTACCAGAGACAGAAATGCATGCATAACGATCCATTGCTGCTATAAATGGTGCTTGTACAGAACTGTCCTCTAGACTTGTTGGGACTTACCACACATTACACACGTCAGCTCTATATTATCTTGAGAAATTCTTTGAAACCCGCTTATTAGGCAAGTGATAAGTTATGCGATAGGAGTGGTGTTCAAGTATATAAACGTCGGACTTCCAGTGGAAGTGTTCTGGATTTAGGGATTTTTCCGTGTTCCCATGTCAAAACGTGTGCGGGTCTGGCAGTGCCTAAACGTCCTTTGTGTGTGTACAAATGCAGAATATGAAATCTGCACGTTAAAGATCCTGTGAGTCATGTTAGTGGCTGGTTTTTATGGAAACATGTAAACACCCAGCGTGCACGTCTGCCAAATATGCAGACTGTGCAACAACACGGTGAAATGTCATCAGCTCGCCTAACAGCTTGAGTTCTCCGTGCTCCACTAAAAAGTCTGGCTATGTGTAATGTGCAGTGAGTCCACATGGGTTTGGAGAACAGCACTATACAAGAATGAGGACACAAACTAAGACCATGACCAAAACGAAAACAGTTTCAGTTTCATAGTATTAATCAAATAACATAACTATTGAGAGTCACGTAGGAATTATCTCCCGTGTTGTAGAACTTCTCAAATCTAATACAGTTTGCGCTACCCATTCAGTTTCAGTTTCTCAAGATGACGTCTCCGCGCTCCGAATGAATTCCATGTGCACTAACGTCACAGGTGCCGCGTGATGGAGATGATCCAGAGTGATCAGGGCACAAACCTTAGGCCTGTACATAAACTCATGTGCTGGCCAGGTCCTGAGGTCCTACCTAGATAGTTCCATAACCCTGGGGTCGTAGGGGAGTGAGGTGGCACAGACCTCAACTTTTCCCTGGGCCAGGACCAGAGGGCGGCGCCCATCCCCTCTCCCTCGCTTCAAATTCATATTCATATTCATATTTTTTTAACCAAGACTTCAGAAAAGCAAGAAGGTTAATTGGTCTTCAAGGGGCGGGACTTGGGAAGTCAACTTATCTCTCCAATGTTTTATACCAAAGCAGCTGGGCAATGCCCTGCTCTACACAAATTTCAACTACCGTGGGATCTTTAGCGTGCGCAGCCGGAGTGCACACGGGTCCGATTCGTTTTTCGTCTCCTTCCGAATGACTGGACGTTTGATTTTCCGGTCAAACTGAGGAGAAAAGTCGAGGCCACTACGAGGAGCGAATCCTGGAACCGCGAGTTTAGTTACTGGCAGGCGAACGTCTGAACCATTCTGCCACTCTTCTCCTTAAAACGAAAACAACAACGACAACAACAACAACTACGACGACGACGTCGACGACGACGATAATGACAGCAACAAAAACAACAACAACAACAACAACAAGATGCCTACAGGCATTACCAGGGGAAGTAAACACCACAGGCCCTGCCTACAGATCGGGGATTATCCAGGGCATTAACTCCTAATACTCTCTGTCATGGCAGGAATGTTGACGGAATTGGACGGATGATGGTGGAAAGGGTGGGGGTGAATGCCAGCCAAAAACGGTGTTGGCACTTGTGTTCTCTCATGAAGATTGCCCTGGCGGTATTTACAAATAAATGTTTTCGTTGCCCTTGTGCTTTTGAGTTATCTTCTCCTGCTCAACGCACCATCAGGGAAGTTATCTGATCTGTTGGTCTCGTCCTAAATCTGGTGCTTATGGTTAATTTCTTTTTACTGAGCATCTGAAACATATAATTTACGTTAAAGTGATTGTGAAACAGATCATTCACATTGAACTCTGATTCTAACTGGACAGAATCGGTTACTAGGTTGCCGAAAAATGCTTTTTTAAAAAAAAATGATAGAGATAATTTTTTTAAAATCGCACGAACGCACGGGCGCGCGCACGCACGCACACACACACACCCCACACACACACACACACACACACACACACACACACACACACACACACACACACACACACACACACACACACACACACACACACACACACAACAAACAACAAACAAAACAAACATTTTTTTTGCTCTATCTGGTGATTTGTTTTAGTTTGCTTTACAAAAGCCAGTGGAGTGGATGAATATTTGCGCCTGTCCAGTTTTGTTGATTAGATACATGTTCTTGTTCTATGTTTGTAGGTGTTCTGGTTCCTGGTGGTTTTGTTTTTGTGTTTATTTCATTCATTCGTTTATGTATTCCTGTATCTATTGATCTGTTTGTGTGTTCGTCTATTTGTGTATCTATTCATTAATCTATTTATCTATTCAATATTCATCATCATTTATTCTATTTATTCATGTATGTATGTATGTATGCATGCATGTTGATTAGTATGTATGTATATGGTTATGTATGTATGTGTGATATATTATGTATGGATATATGTTGTATGTAGCGTATGTATGTATGTATGTATGATAAGTATGTATGTATGTATGCAATGTAATGCATGTATGCATGTATGTACGCATTTATCTAATTATGTATTTATACATTCATCTGTTTATGTATTTATTCATTCATCCGTTTAAGAATTTGTGCTTTCATCTACTCATGCATCCATTCCTTTATATATTTATGTATTCATTCATTCATCTATTTGTGTACTCATTCATTAATCTATTAATGTATTTATCCATTCATCTATTTCTGTATTTATGGATACATAAATATCACTTCTATGCTGACGATTTCCAGCTCTACAACAGTGCATTTCGTGAACATTTTCCCATTCTTATTCCAGAAGCTTCTGACTGTTACGTTGAAAATCAGAACTGGGTGATACAGAATAAGCTACAGTTGAATAGAAATAAGACTGAAGCATTGTTCATTGTCACCAAGCACAACCTTTTCACTGTCACAGTTTGTTCTAAACAGTTAGGTGACAACACTATTTTACTTTCTGACTCAGTCAAGAACCTTGGTGTTTTTGATTCTCAACTCTCTATGCAGAACTCATCACCCAAACCTGTCAGTGTTATTACTGTCGACGTTGTACTTCTGTTAGCCGTTATCGTTCAACTTTAGCAGCATTAAACT
The DNA here is from genome assembly GCA_030674185.1 of Monoplex corrugatus. Lineage (NCBI taxonomy): Eukaryota > Metazoa > Mollusca > Gastropoda > Littorinimorpha > Ranellidae > Monoplex > Monoplex corrugatus. The sequence continues at coordinate 116,821,720 of CM060306.1, read as the reverse complement.
TGCACTTCCTCATCTTGTCTCGTGTCGATCACTGCAACAACTCTCTGCTCTCTGTCTTGCCTACTACTTTTTCCGTCGCATGCCTCCAGCGTAATCAGAATTCGCTGCCCGTCTTGCTCTTTGTAATAAACAGGTGCGATCATATCATTCACTTGCTTCGCTTTCTCCACTGGTTGCCTGCTCCTCAAAGAATTTCATTCAAACTTGTTCCAATATGCTGCAAGGATATAAATGATATTGCACCTGCTTATTTCCGTGACCATCTGTGAATGTACACCCTGTTCGATCTCTCCATTCTGCTTCTGATACTAAGTAACACAACTCTTGAGAGTCACGGAGTTATCTCCCATGTAGAATTTCTCAAATGCAACACAGTTTGAGAAATTCTACATGGGAGATAACTCCTGACTCTCAAGAGTTACGTTACTTAGTTGATATTTAAAATTCTTCCTGCTTCCCTCTTATTTCCTTTGCTTCTGATACTGCTTGTTTGCAGATTCCTCGATACAGATGTTCCACAGTCGTCACCGTTCATTTTCTGTGTCTGATTCCTACGATCATTTCATCAGACGGCAGATGCACATCAGAAATAGCCAGCAGAATCGGCCAAGCCAAAACAGCATTCAAGAAGATGACAAGCATTCTTACCAACAAATGCCTATCAATTAACATCAGGAAGAGAGTTCTTGAATATTATATAGAACCAATACTGTTGTACGGTTGTGAGGCGTGGACAGTCAACAAGCAAAGCCAGAACAAGATTGAGGCAGCCGAGATGTGGTTTCTAAGAAGAATGTTGAGAGTTCCATGGACAGCAAAGAAAACAAACGAGACAGTGTTGATGGAGGCAGAATAAGGCGAACTGGCACACGCGCACAAAACATAAAGGGACCTTCGCTCAGTCCTGCGTGCACAGTCTAAAATCAGACAATTTAATTGAAAAGGCGAAATAAGGAAAGGTGAATCGGAATGCCATAGAGAAAGAGAGAGGGGGAGAGAGAGAAGAGAGAGAGAGAGAGAGAGAGAGAGAGAGAGAGAGAGAGAGAGAGAGAGGAGAGGAGAGAGAGAAGAGACGAGAGGAAGAGACGAGAGAAGAGAGAGAAAGAAAGAGAGACAAGGAACAGAGAAAGAAAGAAAGAAAAAAGACAGAGTATTGAGAGAGAGTGAGAGAGAGAAGAGAGAGAGAGAGGAGAGAGGAGAGAGAACAGAGACAGAGACAGAAAGAGAGAGAGAGCGAAAGAAAGAAAAAAAAAGAGATTATCGAGAGGCAGAGACAGAGAGACACAGAGAGAAAGACAAAAAGAAAGAGAGAGTCATGAAAGAGAGAGAAAGAGAGAGAGAGAGAGGGAACAGAAAGAGAAAGAAAAGAGAAAGAAAGAAAGAGAGAAGAGACAGAGACAGAGAGAGGGAGAGAGACATAGACAGGCAGGCAGACAGAGAGAAAAAAGATGGAAAGAAATAAATAAAAGAGAGAGAGCGTAATGAGAGAGAAAAAAGAGAGAGAGAGAGAGAGAGAGAGAGAGAGAGAGAGAGAAAGAAAAGAGAGAGAGAAGAAGAGACAGAGAGAAACAGAGACAGACAGAGAGACAGAGAGAAAGAAAGATGGAAAGAAAGACGGAAAGAAAGAAAGAGAGTAATGAGAGAGAGAAAGAAAGAGAGAGAGAGAGAAAGAAAGATGGAAAGAAAGAAAGAAAGTAATGAGAGAGAGAAAGAAAGAGAGAGCGAGAAAGAAAGATGGAAAGAAAGAAAGAAAGAAAGAGAGTAATGAGAGAGAGAAAGAAAGAGAGAGAGAGAGAAGGATGGAAAAAAGAAAGAAAGAAAGAAAGAGTAATGAGAGAGAGAAAGAAGAGAGAGAGAGAAAGATGGAAAGAAAGAAAGAAAGAAAGAGAGTAATGAGAGAGAGAAAGAAGAGGAGAGAGAGAGAGAGAGAGGGAGAAGAAGAAGAAAGAGAAAGAAAGAGAAAGAAAGAAAGAGAAGAGAGAGAGAAAGAAAGATGGAAAGAAAGAAAGAGAGTAAAGAGAGAGAGAAGAAAGAAAGAGGAAGAGAAGAAAGAAAGAGAGAAGAGAGAGAGAAGAAAGAGAGAGAGAGAGAGAGAGAGAGAGGAGAGGCGTACAGGGGGAGGGAAGGACAAGGGAATGAAGCGTGGAGTGGAGATCAGTGCTGGCAGTAATCCCCCTTGACACTAAGCCGCTTACGTCGTCTGTACCTGACCTCCCTACCTCCCCCACCCCCTCACCCGCTCCCCACCACTCTCTCCCCCTCCCTGCTTCACTGACCGAGCCTTCACCCTCCACTCACTACCACCTCACCCCCATCCACCACAATAGCTCTTGTTGACCCTCCAGTGGACTGTGCGCAAATCGAACAGGACACACACACACACACACACACACACACACACACACACACACACACACACACACACACACACACACACTCACACACACACACACACACACACACACACACACCACACATACAACGCGTGCGCGCGCGCGCGCGTGCGCCGCGCCATGTATACACACACACGCACGCACACACACATACATACACTCCAAACACACACAGACACCCACAAACACACACACACACACGCGTATACACCCCCTAAACACACACACGCGTACACGCACACACACCCACATGTACACAACACACACGCACACACCACACACACACACACACACACACCATATACACATACACGGGCGTACACACGCACATACACTCACATACACACACACACACACACACACACACACACACACACACACACACACACACACAGCCCCCCCCCCCACACACACACCACACCACATCCACACCACACCACACACACACATACACACCCCACAAACACACACAAACACACACAGAAGCACGCACACACACACACATACGTATCACACACACACACACACACATATGCACAGACATATCCTCCAACACGCCCGCGCGCGCACACACACACACACACAAACACACACACACAAACACACGCACACACGCTCGCTCGCACGCACGCGCGCGCACACACATACACACACATATATATATACACACACCCACACACACACACACACAAAAGACACACTTATGCAGAGAGAGAGAGAGGGAGACAGACAGACAGACAGACAAGACACAGACAGACAGACAGAGACAAACAGACAGACAGACCGAAAGAGACAGAGACAGAGACAGAGACTAAGAGACAGAGGGAGGGAGAGACAGAGAGAGTTTTGGTCGTTGTTATTATTGTCATTATCATTATTATCCTCGTTACCATTATTGTTGTGTTATTGATGATGTTGTTATTGCTGTTGTTGCTGCTCGGGTTGAACTCAGAGGTACCAGGCCTCCAAACGTCTTCTAACGAACCACAGTTCCATGCAATATAATGGAAATGTCTACACGGTTTTTCTTCATCAGACAAGAATGTCGTTCTCCCATTGAGGTCCCTTTAGCAGGGTGATGGTGGTGGTCTTTGATTTAATATGTATTCACTACAGTGATTGTAGAAAAAAAAGTGAGGATACATGAGGAGTGAAGAGGATACTCGAAAATATTCAATCTTCAAAATGAACCAGAAAATAACTGTGCCAAAAACGGGAAGGAAAAACTCACAATTGACATTACCATAATTAACGATTTAAACAGTAAAACTGGCTAACCATAACAGTGAACACGTGAAATAACGGCGTGTTAAAGATAATTCGTTATAGGACTTTTTGACAGGTTAACAAAAAATTCATAATTATGTTAAGGATGGTGAGGCAAATATGTCAGAAATTGTCTTCGTAGATGTCGTTTTACCTGAACGCATGAAAGAATATGACTATATGTTATCTTCTTTCCACACAGACACACTTTAAATTCCTGGCGTATTTTGTTTTGAATGCATCAAGTTTCTACCTATACATAAGGGATTGTATAATTAATTCTGCTGCCAGGAAACTGCTTAGGTGTTTTGCTAAGTTCAAAGTTCATGTCACATTTTCATACCTTTTCTGATTATCTTGGAACTGCTTCCATACATAGGTGTCCACTAAGGTATAATACTCATGCAATGAGAGAGAAAGCTGTGGAACCATGCAAAGTCTTGCGCCTCAGTAGCATAATTGACCGTCAGCTTCTGGACCCCCCCCCCCCCCTCTTCCCATTTGTCTTGTCGTATCAGGGGACACGGGGGGAAAAGTACACCCTCTCTGACCACCAAAGCCACATGGCAGTCTGCGAGAATGGAAAACAGCGATCACATTCATAGCCAGGTGTTTGGTCTGACCATGTGCTCAACGAACAAGTGAAGAAGAATTGTTATTGTTTTTATTGCGATTGTATCTGACAAGAACTTCAAATTGACACAGAGAGAAAAAAAAAGAAAAAAAAGAGAGAGAGGGAGAGATAGACAGGCAGAGAGAGAGAGAGAGAGAAAGGAAGAAGAGAGAGAGAGAGAGAAAGAGAGAGAGAGAGAACGAGAGAGAGAGAGAGAGAGAAAGAGAGAGAGTGAGAGAGAGACAGACACAGAGACAGAGACAGAAGACAGAGAGACAGAGAGACAGAGACAGAGACAGAGACAGAGACAGAGACAGAGACAGAAGACAGAAGACAGACAGACAGTCAGACAGACGGATAGAGAAACAAACAGACAGACTGGCTGACTCTTTTGTTCCGTGGATTCAAGATCTCATGTTTTGATGTTCAGTCCCAGCCCCCAACGTAAAGAATTGGTCAGTTCGCTGCCCATCCCAATGATTTAGTCATTCTGCTGGTGCCAGCATAGTCATAGTGTTTATAATAATAATAATGGTGACTTGTGTTTATATAGCGCATTACCTATCGATCTTGGCGCTTACAAAGACACGTTCTCTCACACACACTCACAGTCACAGACCTATTCACAACCCTACAATGGATACAAGAACAGGTTACTAAACATAGGAAAGATTCTGAATATGGATATATTGTCTGAAGAAGAACACACACACTCTCACACACACTCACAGTCACAGACCTATTTAGAACCCTACAATGGATACAAGAACAGGTTACAAAATATAGGAAAGATCCTGGATATGGAAATATTGCGTGAAGAAGACATACTCTCACACACACCAACATTCACTGACCTATTCACAACCCTACAATGGATACAAAAACAGGTTACAAAATATAGGAAAATCCTAGATATGGAAGTATTGTCTGAAGAAGAAGACACTCTCACACACACTTACAGTCACATACCTATTCACAACCCTACAATGGACATAAGAACAGTCTACAAAACATAGGAAAGATCTTCTGAAGAAAAAGACACACTCTCTTACTACTCACAGTCACAAGCCTGTTCACAATCCTACAATAGACACAAGAACAGGCTACAAAACATTAGAAAGATTTTGGACACGGAAATATTGTCTTAAGAAGTAGGTTTTGAGGTAGGATTTGAAAGATGAAACAGAAGTAGAATATCTGATATTATTTGGAAGGGAATTTCAGAGCTTGGGAATGGGGAAGGGGGAGGACTATACACAGAGAAGGAACGAAAGCAAGGACATCTTATATTTGCGATTTTGCTGAAGAAGTCGTGAGTCAGAGGAAGAACGGAGAGAGCGAGAGGGAGGGAGTGTACAGACTAACCAGATCAGAGAGATAAGGAGGGCGGGCAGTGCCAGTAACAATATTGTGGCAGTTGCAGGCTGACAGGTAGGGCCTACTTAAATCCTTCAGAAACAGGTCTGTCTCTTTCCCCACACCTCCCTGTTTCAAGATCTTGCCAGTACATAGCATTTTGCACGGACCTAATGTGTCTGTCAAGTAATTAGTGGTAGATCTGGGTGGAGCGCATATGGAACTATCCGATTGCTAAGAATCCTTCTTGAGTTTGGAGTTTGTTGGGAGTGTGTTCAAGAGGGGTCCATCAGTTTCAGTTTCAGTTTCAGTTTCTCAACATGACGTCTCCGCGTTCGGAACGAATTCCATATGCACTAACGTCACATATGCGACGTGTATGGTGACCA
>CM060306.1:116808203-116810703 GCA_030674185.1 Monoplex corrugatus | reverse complement strand
AAGAATGATAACAACAACAACAAAAATTTACATATATAAAAAGACAATGTTGACACATGAACTCCACACAGTGTACAGAATATACACGATGATATGTTATACATTGGAAGTTTAAAAATGAACATTAGGATTTAGCACATGTCAACATTTCCCCCATGAATCCGTTTCAAAAGCCACATACCTTTGCTGAACGATAAAGAAGCATCATCGAACAGTGTGGTGACAGAAATGATATCAGTTTATACAAACAAGACAAATATTGTTCTCATAAAAACAACCTATAACTTACAAAACATATAAGACAATATTCTAATCAATGGTGGTTTTATTATGTACATGTACATCTATATTCAACAACATGTCACGAAGAAATTCTGTTTTCTACGGGGAGAACATTAGCATACAGTTGTTTCACTGAGCATTAAAAATGGACAAGTGAAAGTTTATTTTGACATTATATTGTTCAATTTTGAATCTCTGGTTTAGCATTCTTTGGAAAGTATGTATATTCGGAACACATTTGTCTACTTTGCATGTATATGTAAATGAGTTTGCAAGCATTATTATCAGATCAACTACTGTGTCTGTTTTTTACATCCCCCGTCCGACCTTAACGTTTTGCTTCTGATACAAGTTATCTATAAATTCCTCGACACAAATGTATCAGTCGGTGGCCACTTTTTTTTCTGTATGGGGGGCCGGATCTTAGAAGGGTGCGAGGACATAGTAATGTCGAGGCATAAAATGCTAAGCGCTCCTCAACCTATGAAGTGGGCACAAGGCTGTACTTAACTATGTAGCCTTTTTGCTAGCAGTAATTTCCACTGTCGATATTGCGACGGAAAAGTGACATCGTTCTGCTAAGTAATCCCAGAAAGTAGGTCATAATCCTTCTCCAAGTAAAAGACAATTTTTAAAGTGCTGACGTCGTCTCTGTCGTCTACAGTGACGTCAAAAAACTCTTCATAGATCTGGCCACTGGTCCATACACCTGGAACGATCTTCCTCCGTCTATTCGACAGTCACAAACTCTGTTTTCCTTCAAGTCTAGCTTGAAGACATACCTTTTTGTCCAGCAGTGACTTCCCCCTCTATATGTTCACTCTTTTGTCTCACTGCTTTCCCGTTTTTCCCCTCGATTTTGCGTGTATCAATGATATTAATGATATTGCGTTTTTCTGTGTCTGGCCCATACAACTGGAATGATTTTCCTCTTATATTCGACATTCACATACTCCGAAAGTCTAGCTTAAGACATACCTTTTGGTCCAGCAGTGATTTCCCCCTTCTATATGTTCACTCTTTTGCCCCACTGCCCTCCTGTTCTTTCCCTCCAGTTTGCGTGTTTCAATGATTTTGCACCTGTTTCTCTTCGTGACCACTCGACCACGGCCACCGGCCATGACTGAAACATCACGTCTGAGTAGGGGAAGCCACTCACTTTTCGAGAGGCCAAGTCATTCAGGGTTACCTCTTCTTTCAGCAGAGCTGATGTATGTAGTCGCTACCTTACCCAGCTTCGGGTTATTGTGCCTTTTGTGTGGTGGTGACCAGGTGAAGTTGTCCTGTCAACAGTCTGACACTTACTCAGTGAAGACCCAGCACTCATTCAACGAGGACCAGCACTAACCCTTTGACTCCCGCACCCTATCCACCAACTGCAAAAAAATTAACTCTTTGACTACTTCATCCTATCCACCAGCTTCCTGCAGGGAAGCTGGTGGATTGGACGAGTTAGTCAAAGGGTTAAGTTTTTGTTTTGCTGGCATGGTTGACATTGCAGGATGCTGGCGGACACGGTGCGGGCGTCAAAGGTGCGGGAGTCAAAGGGTTAACTAAGCAGTGGGCTGAATGGAAAAGAGTACAGTCAGAAAATTGAGCCGAGAGCGCCATTAAGCTCACAGAGCGCCATTAAGCTCACAGAGCGCCATTAAGCTCACAGAGCGCCATTAATTTTACAGAGCGCCATTAAGCTCACAGAGCGCCATTAAGCTCACAGAGCGCCATTAAGCTCACAGAGCGCCATTAATTTTACAGAGCGCCATTAAGCTCACAGAGCGCCATTAAGCTCACAGAGCGCCATTAAGCTCACAGAGCGCCATTAAGCTCACAGAGCGCCATTAATTTTACAGAGCGCCATTAAGCTCACAGAGCGCCATTAAGCTCACAGAGCGCCATTAAGCTCACAGAGCGCCATTAAGCTCACAGAGCGCCATTAATTTTACAGAGCGCCATTAAGCTCACAGAGCGCCATTAAGCTCACAGAGCGCCATTAAGCTCACAGAGCGCCATTAAGCTCACAGAGCGCCATTAATTTTACAGAGCGCCATTAAGCTCACAGAGCGCCATTAAGTTTACAGAGCGCCATTAATTTTACAGAGCGCCATTAAGCTCACAGAGCGTCATTAAGTTTACAGAGCGCCATTAAGCTCACAGAGCGCCATTAAGCTCACAGAGCGCCATTAAGCGCACAGAGCGCCATTAAGCTCACAGAGCGCCA
>CM060306.1:116788203-116803203 GCA_030674185.1 Monoplex corrugatus | reverse complement strand
TTGTCCATGGAAAATCCTGTGAAATAAATCCAGTTACGTAAGGTAAAAAGATATCCAGGCAACCAAAAAAAAAAAAAAAAAATGAGTGGCGCTGCATATCGGCGAGAAGTTCTTTCATAGGCAGGGCACCCCGAATTTAACATAGTAAATCCACGATAACAAGAAAAAACAAACCAAAACCAAAATCAAAATCAAAACAAAAACAAAAACAAAAACAAAAACAACAAAAACAAAGCAAAACAAAACAAAACAAACAAAACAAAAACAAACAAATAAACAAACAAAAAATAATACAACGACAACGACAACAACGACAACAACGACGACGACAACGACGACAACGACGACAACGACAACGACGACAACGACAACGACGACAACGACGACAACGACGACAACACAACAACAACAACAACAACAACAACGACAACGACAACGACAACACAACAACAACAACAACAACAACAACAGACAAACCAACCAACCAACCAACAAACAAACAAAGAAACCCAGCCCAAGCCCAAGCCCAAGCACGTTAAAGATCCCACAGCCACAAATAACTTGTCCATGGAAAATTATGTGAAAACAAATCCACTTACTTAAGATAAACAAATAGACAGGTATTCAGGAAAAAGAAAAGAAAAAAAATGGGGTGGTGCTACATAGCAGCGAGAAGCTCTCCATAGGCAGAACACTCCGATTTTCACATAGTAAATCCACGATAACAAGAAAAGAGAGAAAAAAAAAACAACCCCACCAAAACAAAAAACAAAAACCAAAACCAAAAAACCAGAAACAACCAAACCAAACCAAACCAAATCAAACCAACCAAGCAAACCACCCGACCACCCAACCACCCAACCATCCAACCAACCAACCAACCAAACCTAAATGCTAAATTACAAAATTTTTAATACACATCTAGACAACCAAAAAAAAAAAAAAAAAAAAAAAAAAATGGCAGCGGTGGGATTCGAACCCACGCCTCCGAAGAGACTGGTGCCTTAAACCAGCGCCTTAGACCGCTCGGCCACGCTACCTGCCCGGTGAAAGCCTAATCCCGAAACGCTAAAACTCGCCGTCGGAAAGTGAGGTGGGGACTCAGTGACACGTAACCGAGTCAATATTTGTGGGCAGCCACTGCAGTAAAAAGACACAAGATTATATGACACCTACGACGTTTTACAACGTCTTTTGCATGACACGAAGTTGGGGAAGGCAGAGGAATAGATGGGAGTGTGTGTGTTGTGTGTGTGTGTGTGTTTGTTGTGTGTGATGTATGTGTGCATATGAGAGAGAGGAGGGGGGGGGGGGAAGAGAGAGTGTGAGGGAGAGAGATAAAGAGAGAGAGAGAGAGAGAAATGTGCTGTTATTCTGCATGTGTCTGTGTGCGTGTGTTTTGATTGTTTGTATTGATTGTGTGTGTGTGTGTTGTGTGTAGTGTGTGTGTGTGTGTGTGTGCGTGTGTTTTTGTGTGTGTGATGTGTGTGGTGTGGCCATGTGTATGCATGTGTGTGTGAAGTGTGGTGTGGTGTAGTGTGTGGTGTGTGTGTGTGTGAGTGTATGTGTGTTTTAGTGTAGTGTGTGTGTGTGGTGTGTGTATGTGTGTGTGTGTGTGTGTGTGTGTGTGTGTGCGTGTGTGTGCGTGTGTATGTGTGTGTGGGCATATGTGTGTGTTATGCCAGGGGTGTGGACGATGAACTGGTGGAGTTGGGATAAAGAAGATGATCATTTAATCATGTCGGTGGGCGAACGAGACTGTGCATCATATTGACTGGGGGTTGCTTTCTGTGACGTGATTATGTAGGACACTGGTAACATTTAATGAGTTCAAGTTACAGCTTCTAGCGGACTGGTTGTCTTTTCATCCGTTTCAGTTTTTTTCTCTTTTAATATTTCGCATTGAGATATATCAACCAAAGGACATAACTCTTGAGAGTCACGTAGGAATTATCTCCCATGTTGTGGAACTTCTCAAATCTAACATAGTTTGCGCTACCCATTCAGTAGCATAGAAGCTAGCATAGCTCAGAACACTCCTCTCTCATAGTTGTGTATAGGGTAATTGCAGAGTATGAAGGTAGGCTCGGGCGCTCTGAGTGTTCTGAGCTTACGGTTTTTGTGCTTTGTATCTGCTTCTATGCTAGCTGAATGGGTAGCGCAAACTGTTAGATTTGAGAAGTTCCACAACATGGGAGATAATTCCTACGTGACTCTCAAGAGTTATGTTCTTTGGTTGATATAAAAATTCTCCCTGCTTCCCTCTCATTTCTTTGGCATTGAGATATACCTTTCTCTACAATGTATCCTGGATTGTTCCATTGACAGACTGGCGCAAAGATAAGATGTAAGGTCCATTTGAGTCTTCGGCACCTGTCACGTTAGTGCATATGGAATTCGTTCCGAGCGCCGAGACGTCATCTTGAGAAACTGAAACTGAAACTTTTCCTTCTACTCAACAAAGCAGCAGGGAAGTTTTGGTCTTTTCTTCCAAATCTTTGTATTTGTTGTTTATTCTGTTGTGGGTTTTACGTTTATGCTTGACAAAAGCCAATTGGCCGAAAAATTGTGCCTGTCTTCTCTGTGGTTGTATTAAATACGCGTTTTTTATTGTATTTTTTTTTTCTGGATCCTATAAAATCCATACTCTAGGTAGGACACCAATACCTTGCCAACACACAGGGCTTATGTACAGGCTTTAAGGTTTATGCATTGATCATTTGAATCTTCTCCATGACATGGAATCCATCAGTGGCGTCAGAGCATGCTGAATTTATTCCGAGCGAGGGAAAGATTATCTTGTGAAACTGAAGCTGTAACTCACACTGAAACCAACAAATGCCTATCAATTAACACCAGGAAGAGAGAATTTTTGAGTGTTTGTATAGAACCGATTCTGTTGTACGGTTGTGAGGCTTGAACAGTCAACACGCAAAGTCAGAACAAAATTGAGGCAACTGAAATGTGGTTTCTAAGAAGAATGTTGAGAGTTCCATGAACAGAAAAGAAAACGAACGAGATAGTCTTGAAGGACGCAGACAGAAGATTATTAATAGGAGAAGATTAGGGAAAGACAAGCAATATGATAAGACTTTTATGAGGAAAGGGGAATTAGAGCACCTGGTCACAATTAGAGCACCTGGTCACAACAGGAAAGTTGGAGGGAAAGAGAACACCAGGTAGACCCAGGGAGAAACTATTGGACGGATTTGTGGGTGGCTGAGGACAGAGAGGGTGGGAGATGTACCTGCAGCGATAACGGATAGATTCGTATGGAGGGCCATGATCGCCAAGTCATGCGACAGGGCACATGATGATGATGATGGTGATGATGATGATGATGATGACCAGAACAACAGTTACGTCAAGATGGGCATCAACCCTTTGACTCCCGCATCCTATCTTCCAGCTGAAAAAATTAAACTCTTTAACTCCCTCACCCTATCCACCAGTTTCCTGCAGGAAGCTGGTGGATAGGTGATAGGGTGAGGAAGTCAAAGGGTTAACTTTTTGTTTTTCTGGCATAGTTGACAATGCAGAATGCTGGTGCACAGGTGTGCGGGAGTCAAAGGGTTAGTTAAGAAGGCCGTTTTAGTGTGCAAGACGTGACGTCGGATGTCCAATCGGAGGTTCTCGGTTCGATCCTGCCTGGGTGTCTCCTTACCTGAGTGGTGGGTAAATGGTGGACATTTTTACGATCTCTTAAGTCAGCATGTGTGCAGACCTACCAGAGAACAAAACATCCTTCCTGCGTGCACACAATGACCGTGTGTATGCTGTCTTTGATATGCGTATGCAGAACATCAGGTAATCACGTTAAAGATCATGTATGTAAGTCATGGCAGTGTCTGGTTTATTATAGAGATATGAAAGCACACAGCATGCACGCCCACCGAAAACACAGTTTGCAGACTATGCAGACTACGCAGCAACATACCACAGTGTGTGCATCTGAGAAACGTCTGAACGCTTCGACCAAACCAAACTAAACCAAACCAAACCAAACCAAACCAAAACAAACCAAAACAAAAAAACCAACCAACCACACCACACCACACCATACCACACCCAAACCAAACCAAACCAAACCAAACCAAACCACCACCAAACCAAACCAAACCACCAACCAGAAACCACACCACCATCAAACCACACCACACCACCACACCACACCACATCAAACCACACCACACCATACCACACCACATCAAACCACAGCACACCAAACCACACCTCACCAAACCACACCACACCAAACCACACCAAACCAAATCACACCAAACCAAATCACACCAAACCAAACCACAGCAAAGCAAAGCAAAGCAAAGCAAACCAAAGCAAAGGAAAACAAAGCAAAGCAAAGCAAAGCCAACCAAACAAAACCAAACAAAACAAAATCAAAACAAACAAAACCAAACCACGAAGGGGGTCCAGGTACTAGCAACTCTGCACATTTTTTAACCACGGAAATCGGAAAAATCTTCACCATTTACCAACCAGGAGGTACCCAGTTAGGATCGAACTTAGAACATTCGATTGAAAATCCGACGTGTTAACTTACCACTTGCCTACTGCGTCCATGGAACCAGGCATTGTTTAAAACCCTTTGATTCCTGCACTCTATCCACCAACTGCAAGAGCTTAACTCTTTGACTCGCTCACCCTATCCACCAACTTCCTGCAGGAAGCCGGTGGATAGGGTGAGGGAATCAAAGGGTTAAGGTTTTGCTTTGCTAGCATGGCTGACAATGCAGGATGCTGGTGGACAGCGTGCAGGAGTCAAAGGATTAACGGAGCTCCACGAATGCATCGCGACTGTGTTTAGTAGTGCGTGTGTAGCTCAGGGGCAGCAATCCTTGAGTACGCAAACCAAATGTTGGATGCTGAATTACTTCCCTTCTAATGGGTACTGTTCAGTTTTGCTGCTTTCTTCTGTCACTCTGTCAACATGGTCAAGCCATGTCTGGCAATGAGTGTGGCTGGGAGACTCATTTTTCATATTTGTTTGTTTTGTTTTCTTCCAGTTCCTACCCGCTGCCCTGCCGAGGCTCAGGCTTGGTACTATTCCACCCTGAAATGGCTTCAATGGAGTTTGGAGTTTGTTCAAGAGGGATTCACTGCACTTGGAAAACTCCATATGCGCATACAGACATACAGGCAGACCGACCAACAGACAGACAGACATACACACAGACACACACACACACACACAAGCACAAACCACACATACACACATACACACGCACACACACACACACACACAAACACACATAAACACTCACACGCACACACCTCACTCAGCAATCAGTATGACACAATCTCACTTAAAACAACCAACCAACCAACCAACCAACCAACCAACAAACCAACCAACCAACCAACCACCAACCAACCAACCAACCAACCAACCAACCAACAACTAACCAACCAACCAACCAACCAACTAACCAACCAACCAACCAACTAACCAACCAACTAACCAACCAACCAACCAACCAACCAACCAACCAACTAACCAACCAACCAACCAACCAACCAACCAACCAATCACCAAAATCAGGGAGATTCAACAAGTAAATAAATAAGAACAACAAGTAAAAGCCTCGGCGTGCTCGCTGCGCATATACATGTCTAAACTGCTTGTTGTTTCAGCTTGGTGCTCGATACAGAATGACCTATAGGTCTCCTTTCCCTTTGATCACCACAAGTGGCCAGATGTTACACTCTGCGGTGAAAGCGACAGTACTTGTACACCGACCATTGCTGGAAGGATAGTTGTACATTGACCATTGCTGGAAAGATAGTTGTACATTGACCATTGCTGGAAGGATAGTTGTACATTGACCATTGCTGGTAGGAGAGTTGTACATTGACCATTGCTGGAAAGATAGTTGTACATTGACCATTGCTGGTAGGAGACTTGTACATTGACCATTGCTGGAAGGAGAGTTGTACATTGACCATTGTGGTAGGACAGTTGTACATTGACCATTGCTGGTAGGAGAGTTGTACATTGACCATTGCTGTAGAAGAGTTGTACATTGACCATTGCTGGTAGGAGAGTTGTACATTGACCATTGTTAGTAGGAGACTTACATGTATACATTGACCATTGCTGGTAGGAGAGTTACATGTACACATTGACCATTGCTGGTAGGAGACTACATGTATACATTGACCATTGTGGTAGGAGAGTAGTACATTGACCATTGCTGGTAGGAGACTTACATGTATACATTGACCATTGCTGGTAGGAGAGTTGTACGTTGACCATTGCTAGTAGGAGAGTTGTACATTGACCATTGCTGATACGGAGTTGTACATTGACCATTGCTGGTAGGAGAGTAGTACATTGACCATTGCTGATAGGAGAGTTACATGTATACATTGACCATTGCTGATAGGAGAGTAGTACATTGACAATTGCTGTAGGAGATTTACATGTATACATTGACCATTGCTGGTACGAGAGTAGTACATTGACCATTGCTGGTAGGAGACTTACATGTATATATTCACCATTGCTGGTAGGAGAGTTGTACATTGACCATTGCTGGTAGGAGAGTTGTACATTGACCATTGCTGGTAGGAGACTTACATGCATACATTGACCATTGCTGGTAGGAGAGTAGTACATTGACCATTGCTGGTAGAAGAGTAGTACATTGACCATTACTGGTAGGAGAGTTGTACATTGAACATTGCTGGTAGGAGAGTTCTACATTGACCATTGCTGGTAGGAGAGTTACATGTATACATTGACCATTGCTGGTACGAGAGTAGTACATTGACCATTGCTGGTAGGAGAGTTGTACATTGACCATTGCTGGTAGGAGAGTTGTACATTGACCATTGCTGGTAGGAAACTTCATGTATACATTGACCATTGCTGGTAGGAGACTTACATGTATACATTGACCATTGCTGGTAGGAGAGTTGTACATTGACCATTGCTGGTAGGAAAGTAGTACATTGACCATTGCTGGTAGGAGCTTACATGTATACATTGACCATTGCTGGTAGGAAAGTAGTACATTGACAATTGCTGGTAGGAGACTTACATCTATACATTGAACTTTGCTGGTAGGAGAGTTGAACATTGACCATTGCTGGTAGGGGACTTACATGTATACATTGAACTTTGCTGGTAGGAGAGTTGTACATTGACCATTGCTAGTAGGAGAGTTGTACATTGACCATTGCTGGTAGGAGACTTACATGTATACATTGACCATTGCTGGTAGGAGACTTACATGTATACATTGACCATTGCTGGTAGGAGAGTTGTACATTGACCATTGCTGGTAGGAGACTTACATGTATACATTGACCATTGCTGGTAGGAGAGTAGCACAATGACCATTGCTGGTAGGAGAGTTGTACATTGACCATTGCTGGTAGGAGACTTACATGTATACATTGACCATTGCTGGTAGGGGACTTACATGTATATATTGACCTTTGCTGGTAGGAGAGTTGTACATTGACCATTGCTGGTAGGAGAGTTGTACATTGACCATTGCTGTAAGCAGACTTACATGTGTACATTGACCATTGCTGGAAGGAGACTTACGTGTATACATTGACAATTGCTGGTAGGGACTTACATGTACACATTGACCATTGCCGGTAGGAGAGTTGTACATTGACCATTGCTGTTAGACAGTTGTACATTGACCATTTCTGTAGGAGAGTGTACATTGACCATTGCTGTAGGAGTTACATGTATACATTGACCATTGCTGTAGGAGAGTTGTAAATTGACCATTGCTGGTAGGAACTTACAGTATACATTGACCATTGCTGTAGGAGAGCTGTAGATTGACCATTGCTGTAGGACAGTTGTACATTGACCATTCTGGTAGGAGAGTTACATTGATCATTGTGGTAGGAGACTTACATGTATACATTGACCATTCCTGTAGGAGTGTTGTACATTGACCATGCTTGTAGGAGACTACATGTATACATTGACAATGCTGGTAGGAGAGTTGTACGTTGACCATTGCCGTGAAAGTTGTACATTACTACTGCAGGACGAGAGTTGTACATTGACCATTGCTGGTAGGAGAGCACATGTATACATCACCATTGCTGGTAAGAGAATAGACATGACCATTGCTAGTAGAAGTTGACATTGACCATGATGGTAGGAGATAGTACATTGATCATTGCTGTAGAGAGTTACATGTATACATTGACTATCCTGGTAGGAGAGTAGTACATTGACCATGCTGGTAAGAGACTTACATGTATACTTGACCATTGCAAGTAGGAGATTGGACATTGACCATTGCTGTAGCAGACTTACATGTATTATTGACCATTGCTGGTAGGAGAGTTGTACATTGACCATTGCTGGTAGGAGACTTACATGTATACATTGACCATTGCTGGTAGGAGAGTTACATGTATACATGACCATTGCTGGTAGAGACTTACATGTATACATTGACCATTGCTGGAGGAGAGTTACATGTATACATTGACCATTGCTGGTAGGAGACTTACATGTATATATTGACCATTGCTGGTAAGAGACTTACATGTATACATTGACCATTTCTGGTAGGAGACTTACATGTAGAATACATGCCATTGCTGGTAGGAGACTTACATGTATACATTGACCATTTCTAGGTAAGGAGACTTCATGTATATATTGACCATTGCTGGTAGAGAGACTTACATGTATACATTGACCATTGCTGGTAGAACTTACATATAATATGACCATTGCTGGTAGTAGACATTACATGTACATATTGACCATTGCTGGTAGCAGACTTACATGTAATATTGACCATTGCAGGTAGGAGATTGTACATTGACCATTGCTGGTAGAGAGTAGTACATTGACCATTGCGGTAAGAAGTTCTACATTACCTTGCTATAGTAAGCTTACATTGTACATTGTACCATTGCTGGTAGGAGATTGTACATTGACCATTGCTGGTAGGAAGTAGTACATTGACCATTGCTGGTAGGAGAGTGACATTGACCATGCTGGTAGGAGAGTAGAACATTGACAATTGCTGGTAGGAGAGTAGTACATTGACCATTGCTGGAAGGAGAGTTGTACATTGACCATTGCTGGTAGGAGACTTACATTATACATTGACCATTGCTGGTAGAGAGTAGTACGTTGACCATTGCTGGTAGGAGAGTAGTACATTGACCATTGCTGGTAGGAGAGTAGTACATTGACCATTGCTGGTAGGAGAGTTGTACATTGACCATTGCTGGTAGGAGAGTTGTACATTGACCATTGCTGGTAGGAGACTTAAATGTATACATTGACCATTGCTGGTTGGAGAGTAGTACATTGACCATTGCTGGTAGGAGAGTAGTGCATTGACCATTGCTGGTTGGAGAGTAGTACATTGACCATTGCTGGCAGGAGAGTTGTACATTGACAATTGCTGGTAGGAGAGTTGTACATTGACCATTGCTGGTAGCAGTCTTACATGTATACATTGACCATTGCTGGTAGGAGAGTAGTACATTGACCATTGCTGGTAGGAGAGTTGTACATTGACCATTGCTGGTAGGAGAGTAGTACATTGACCATTGCTGGTAGGAGACTTACATGTATACAATGACCATTGCTGGTAGGAGACTTCCATGTATACATTGACCATTGCTGGTAGGAGACTTACATGTATACACTGACAATTGCCGGTAGGAGAGTTGTACATAGAGCATTGCTGGTAGGAGACTTACATGTATACATTGACCATTGCTGGCAGGAGAGTTGTACATTGACCATTGCTGGTAGGACAGTTGTACATTGACCATTTCTGGTAGGAGAGTTGTACACTGACCATTGGTGGTAGGACAGTTGTACATTGACCATTTCTGGTAGGAGAGTTGTACATTGACTATTCCTGGTAGGAGAGTTACATGTATACATTGACCATTGCTGGTAGGAGTGTTGTACATAGACCATTGCTGGTAGTAGACTTACATGTATACATTGACCATTGCTGGTAGGAGAGTTGTACATTGATCATTGCTGGTAGGACAGTTGTACATTGACCATTTCTGGTAGGAGAGTTGTATATTGACCATTGCTGGTAGGAGACTTGCATGTATACATGACCACTGCTGGTAGGAGTGTTGTACATTGACCATTGCTGGTAGTAGATTTACATGTATACATTGACCATTGCTAGTAGGAGAGTAGTACATTGACCATTGCTGGTAGGAGACTTACATGTATACAGTGACCATTGCTTGTAGGAGAGTTGTTCGTTGACCATTCCTGGTAGAAGAGTTGTACATTGACCATTGATGGTACGAGAGTTGTACATTGACCATTGTTGGTAAGAGAGCTACATGTATACATTCATCATTGCAGGTAGGAGAGTAGTAGATTGACCATTGCTGGTAGGAGAGTTACATATATACATTGACCATTGCTGGTAGGAGAATTGTACATTGACCATTGCTGGTAGGAGACTTACATGTATACATTGACCATTGCTGCTAGGAAGTTTTCCATTGACCATTGCTGGTAGGAGAGTTGTACATTGACCATTGCTGGTAGGAGACTTACATGTATACATTGACCATTGCTGGGGGAGAGTAGTACATTGATCATTGCTGGTAAGAGAGTAGTACATTGACCATTGTTGGTAGGAAAGTTTTACAATGACCACTGCTGAAAGGAGAATTGTACATTGACCATTGTTGGTAGCAGAGTTTGTACATTGACCATTGTTGGTAGGAGACTTACATGTATACATTGACCATTGCTTGAAGGAGAGTAGTACATTGATCATTGCTGGTAGGAGACTTACATGTATACATTGACCATTGCTGGTAGGAGATTAGTACATTGACCATTGCTGGTAGGAGAGTAGTACATTGACCATTGCTGGTAGGAGAGTTGTACATTGACCATTGCTAGTAGGAGAGTTGTACATTGACCATTGCTGGTAGGAGACTTACATGTATACATTGACCTTTGCTGGTAGGAGAGTAGTACATTGACCATTGCTGGTAGGAGAGTTACATGTATACATTGACCATTGCTGGTAGGAGAGTAGTACATTGACCATTACTGGTAGGAGAGTTGTACATTGACCATTGCTGGTAGGAGAGTTACATGTATACATTGACCATTGCTGGTAGGAGTGTTCTACATTGACCATTGCTGCTAGAAGACTTACATGTATACATAGACCATTGCTGGTAGGAGAGTAGTACATTGACCATTGCTGGTAGGAGACTTACATGTATACATTGACAATTCCTGGTAATAGAGTTGTACGTTGACCATTGCTAGTAGCAGAGTTGAAGATTGACCATTGCTGGTAGGAGACTTACATGCATACATTGACCATTGCTGGTAGGAGAGTTGTACAGTGACCATTGCTGGTAGGAGAGTAGTACATTGACCATTGCTGGTAGGAGACTTACATGTATACATTGACCTTTGCTGGTAGGAGAGTAGTACATTGACCATTGCTGGTAGGAGACTTACATGTATACATTGACCATTGCTGGTAGGAGACTTACATGTATACATTGACAATTGCTGGTAGGAGTGTTGTACATTGACCATTGCTGGTAGGAGAGTTACATGTATACATTGACCATTGCTGGTAGGAGAGTATACATTGACCATTGCTGTAGAGATTAGTATACATAGACCATTGCTGGTAGGAGAGTTGTACATTGACCATTGCTGGTAGGAGATTTGTTACATTGACCATTGCTGGTAGAGATTTAAATGTTACATTGACCATTGCTGTTAGGAGAGTGTAAATTGACCATTGCTGGTAGGAGATTTAATGTCATTGACCATTGCTGGTGGAGAGTTAGTACATTGACCATTGCTGGCAGGAGATTTGTACATTGACCATTGCTGGTAGGAGATTTGTACATTGACCATTGATGGTAGAGTTAACTTGTACATTGAACCATTGCTGTAGGAGATTAGTACATTGACCATTGCTGGTAGGACAGTTGTACATTGACCATTGCTGGTAGGAGAGTTGTACATTGACAATTGCTGGTAGGAGTATTACATTGACTCCCATTGCTGGTAGAGACTTACCATGTATACATTGACCATTGCTGGTAGGAGACTTATGTTACAGTGACAATTGCGGTAGGAGAGTATGTACATAGAGCATTGCTGGTATGAGACTTACATGTATAATTGACCATATGTGGCAGAGCGTTGTCATTGACCATGGCTGGTAGGACGAGTTGTACATTGACCATTTGCTAGTAGGAGATTTATGTAACTTTGACCATTGTGGTAGGAAGTTGTACATTGACCATTTCTGGTAGGAGAGTTGTACATTGACATTGCTGGAGAGAGTACATGTTACATTGACCATTGCTGGTAGGACAGTTTTACATTGACATTGCTGGTATAGACACATGTACATTGACCATTTCTGGTAGGAGAGTTGTACATTGATCATTCTGGTAGGAGATTTAATGTATACATTGACCATTGCTGGTAGGATGTTGTAATATACCATTGCTGGTAGGAGACTTCATGTATACATTGACCATGCTGGTAGGAAGTTGTACATTGACCATTGCTGGTAGTGAATTTACATTACATTGACTGCTGTAGGAGAGTTAGTACATTGACCATTGCTGGTAGGAGACTTACATGTATACATGACCATTGCTTGTAGGAGTTTGTTACATTAGCCATTCTGGTAGGAGAGTATGTTACATTGACCATTGATGGTACGAGAGTATGTACATTGACCATTGTTGGTAAGAGAGCTACATGTATACATTACATTGCATTGTAGGAGAGTTGTACGATTGACCATTGCTGGTAGAAGAGTTACATATTACATTGACCATTGCTGTTAGGAGAATTCTACATTGACCATTGCTGGTAGGAGACTACATGTATACATTCATTGCTGCTAGGATTTTATGATGCTAGTAGAATTGTACATTGACATGCTGGTAGGAGACTACATGTATACATTGACCATTGCTGGGGAGAGTAGTACATTGATCATTGCTGGTAAGAGAGTAGTACATTGACCATTGTTGGTAGGAAAGTTTTACAATGACCACTGCTGAAAGGAGAGTTGTACATTGACCATTGTTGGTAGCAGAGTTGTACATTGACCATTGTTGGTAGGAGACCTGATACTTCCCATGTAATAACATTGATCATTGCTGGTAGGAGACTTACATGTATCATTGACCATTGCTGGTAGGAGATTAGTACATTGACCATTGCTGGTAGGAGAGTAGTACATTGACCATTGCTGGTAGGAGAGTTGTACATTGACCATTGCTAGTAGGACAGTTGTACATTGACCATTGTTGGTAGGAGACTTACATGTATACATTGACCTTTGCTGGTAGGAGAGTATACATTGACCATTGCTGGTAGGAGAGTTTGTTACATTGCCATTGCTGGTAGGAGAGTAGTACATTGACCATTGCTGGTAGGAGACTTATGTACATTGACCATTGCTGGTAGGAGATTACATGTATACATTGACCAATTGCTGGTAGGAGTTTTTACATTGACCATTGCTGGCTAGAGACGTTACCTGTATACATTGACCATTGCTGGTAGGAGTGTAGTACATTGACCATTGCTGTAGGAGATTACATGTATACATTGACATTCTGGTAAGTAGAGTTGTACGTTGACCATTGCTAGTAGCAGAGTTGAAGTATTGACCATTGCTGGTAAATTACATTATACGTTGACCATTGCTGGTAGGAGAGTTGTACATTGACCATTGCTGGTAGGAGATATACATTGACCATTCTAGTAGGAGATAGTACATTGACCTTTGCTGGTAGGAGAGTAGTACATTGACCATTGCTGGTAGGAGACTTACATGTATACATTGACCATTGCTGGTAGGAGACTTACATGTATACATTGACAATTGCTGTAGGAGTGTTGTACATTGACCATTGCTGGTAGGAGAGTTACATGTATACATTGACCATTGCTGTTAGGAGTGTTCTACATTGACCATTGCTGCTAGAAGACTTACATGTATACATAGACCATTGCTGGTAGGAGAGTAGTACATTGACCATTGCTGGTAGGAGACTTACATGTATACATTGACAATTGCTGGTAATAGAGTTGTACGTTGACCATTGCTAGTAGGAGAGTTGAAGATTGACCATTGCTGGTAGGAGACTTACATGCATACATTGACCATTGCTGGTAGGAGAGTTGTACAGTGACCATTGCTGGTAGGAGAGTAGTACATTGACCATTGCTGGTAGGAGAATTACATGTATACATTGACCATTGATGGTAGTAGAGTTGTACATTAACCATTGCTAGTAGGAGACTTACATGTATATATTGACCATTACTGGTAGGACAGTTGTACATTGACCATTGCTGGTAGGAGAGTTGTACATTGACAATTGCTGGTAGGAGAGTAGTACATTGATCATTGCTGGTATGAGACTTACATGTATACATTGACCATTGCTGGTAGGAGAGTTGTACAGTGACCATTGCTGGTAGGAGAGTAGTACATTGATCATTGCTGGTATGAGACTTACATGTATATATTGACCACTACTGGTAGGAGAGCTGTGCATTGACCATGGCTGGTAGGAGAGTTGTACATTGACCATTGCTAGTAGGAGATTTACATGTATACATTGACCATTGCTGGTAGGAGAGTTGTACATTGACCATTGCTGGTAGGAGAGTAGTACATTGACCATTGCTGGAAGGAGAGTTGTACATTGACCATTGCTGGTAGGACAGTTGTACATTGACGATTTCTGGTAGGAGAGTTGTACATTGACCATTTCTGGTAGGAGAGTTGTACATTGACTATTCCTGGTAGGAGAGTTACATGTATACATTGACCATTGCTGGTAGGACTGTTGTACATATACCATTTCTGGTAGGAGACTTACATGTATACATTGACCATTGCTGGTAGGAGAGTTGTACATTGACCATTGCTGGTAGGACAGTTGTACATTGACCATTGATCGTACGAGAGTTGTACA
>CM060306.1:116778203-116783203 GCA_030674185.1 Monoplex corrugatus | reverse complement strand
ACTTACTTGCTTCTAATTCACTTACTCACTCACTCACTTACTTGCTTGCTTGCTTACTTGCCTGCTTACTTACTTGCTTGCTTACTTCCTGACTTCCTTACTTACTCATTTACCTATCTATGATTAAGAAAATATTGGCTTCATCTAGTTGATAGATGGCTGAGCATTTGGGTATTGGCTAGGGGGGGGGGGGGGGAGGTCTGTCATGTGAAACGACTTTAATCAGAATAGCTAGTTGTGTTGTGATTCAGACCTTTAATGGTTTATCTATTTACTTCATATATTATATTCCTTTTTTTGACGGTAAGATACACACATACACAAGTAATTTACATGTAACCAAGATTAAACCAGTGGTAAGCTGATAAAATACCAGTATAAAATATGGACTAGGTAAAACATAGTCTAGGCAGGGCCTCAGGACCTGGCCAACTCATGGGTTTATGTGTAGGCTTAATTTAGGCTTGTGCCATGATCACCATACACATGATACCTGTGACGTTAGTGCATATGGAATTCATTCGGAGCGCGGAGATGCCATCTTGAGAAAGTGAGACTGAAACTGAAACTAGCCAGCAGAGTTTCTGGGTGACCCGGGCCGGCCATCTCGGCCTAAGTGACAAATATCCACACCGTATTTCTCCTGGACTGTGCAATCCCCTATTTTACCCTGTTACAATAACTTAGGACGAGGACCAGGGATTGGATTTTTGGGAGACAATCCTTTAAAACGGTAGGAGTAACACCCGTCCTGCGTCACATAAAAAGGCGGCAAATAAAGTGGTTTGGATACGTGACAAGGATGTCCCCCTCCTCCCTCAACCAACCAGCCCAGCACGCATAAAACTCTAGATATTTCGGCAACAGAGCCACAGGGAGACCACGACATGGAGCGACATGATAGCAGAAACATTGGGCACGTAAAACATGTCGCTTACAGAAGCCTCCCTTCCGCCTTGCCGCAGACAGACGACTGTATCTCGCTGCGGCATCTCACGGTACAGGCAGAAATAAAAAGTAAAGTAAAAGTAAGGAAGACTCGAGGACATGAGCTTATACTCAATGGTTTGTGGACGACTGATTGTACTGATAAGTCTGGCTTTTGTTTCTAAAAGGATGCTTGATAAGTCAGTATGGGTACAAAGACAACACATGACTGGGTTCGAGTGGGTCATACAACGCACGGACAGACTCCCTTTGCTTGGTGAAATGGCTACTATGTGGCGTCGGGAGATCGGAAGTGATTGTCCAGAGAGTGGCGAGGCACTGGTGCTATGGGCCCCATCCAGCACCTTCGGGTGTTCCTTGTTCTCTACTGATGAACATGACTTTGTTCCAATGGGGATGTTTGGGTATTTTAGAAGGGGTGAATGTTGGTAGCTACAGTCATCATCATCATCATCATCATCATCATCATCATCATTAAGTGCCTTGCCGCATGGCGTTGGTGATCATGACCCTCCATATATATCTATTCCTTGTTGCTGCAAGCACATCTTCCATTCTCTCTGTCCTCAGCCACCCTGCAGGTACGTCCAATATTTTCTCCCTGGGTCTACCTGGTGCTCTCTTTCCTTCCAGCTTTCCTGTTGTGACCAGTGCTCTAATTCCCCTTTCCTCATAAAACGGCCTATGAATGTTGCCCGTCTTTTCCTAATCTTTCTTATCAATGACCTTCTTGTGTCTGCCTCCATCAAGACTGTCTCGTTTGTTTTCTTTGCTGTCCATGAAGCAATTGTTCTCTTCACGTTTTCTGAAAGTCTTCTGCTTTTTTCTCAGTGTTTCCAGACCCCAACACACAGAGACACAGAGACGCCAGAGACACAGACACAGACACAGACACAGGCACAGGCACAGGCACAGGCACAGGCACAGGCACAAAACACAGTCACACACACACACACACACTCACACACACCACACACACACACACACACACACACACACACACACACGCTTAACACAGGCTATCTATCAGACAGCTTGTTCCTGTCTCGTTTCCTTAATTCCGTTCTTGTTTTCAATGTCAATTCTATTTTCGTATGTTTCTGATTCCCAAAAGCCAGAGCCGTGAACGTTGCACCAACAGGCGAAGGAGTCGACCTAGCTGACGAGCTGTCTGGAACTGCACACTATGCTAAGAACGTTCTCCAATCTCAGCTTGGACTCAAGTGGCTGATAGTAGATAGCCTTTGTGCTGTACGTCTGCCACATGGACCAGCCACCTTGGTGCAGTGGTTACCGACTGGAATGCTGTGGATTCAAATCCCATCAGTTTTGTCAAAATGATTGTGGGATTTTTCTGCCCCAACCGGCTCCTACTTAGAGTAGAGCGTGCTATAGGGTTACCTGGGAGACTAGGAATCACACTGTCGAGTCTCATCCACTTCATGGATGCGTCATTGAAGGTGTTGCTCAAATCTCCTGACCAGCATGGCACAGTCCAGTCTCATCCACTTCATGGATGCGTCATTGAAGGTGTTGCTCAAATCTCCTGACCAGCATGGCACAGTCGAGTCTCATCCACTTCATGGATTCGTCATTGAAGGTGTTGCTCAAATCTCCTGACCAGCATGGCACAGTCCAGTCTCATCCACTTCATGGATGCGTCATTGAAGGTGTTGCTCAAATCTCCTGACCAGCATGGCACAGTCGAGTCTCATCCACTTCATGGATGCGTCATTGAAGGTGTTGCTCAAATCTCCTGACAGCATGGCACAGTCGAGTCTCATCCACTTCATGGATGCGTCATTGAAGTGTTGCTCAAATCTCCTGACCAGCATGGCACAGTCCAGTCTCATCCACTTCATGGATGCGTCATTGAAGGTGTTGCTCAAATCTCCTGACCAGCATGGCACAGTCGAGTCTCATCCACTTCATGGATGCGTCATTGAAGGTGTTGCTCAAATCTCCTGACCAGCATGGCACAGTCGAGTCTCATCCACTTCATGGATGCGTCATTGAAGGTGTTGCTCAAATCTCCTGACCAGCATGGCACAGTCGAGTCTCATCCACTTCATGGATGCGTCATTGAAGGTGTTGCTCAAATCTCCTGACCAGCATGGCACAGTCGAGTCTCATCCACTTCATGGATGCGTCATTGAAGGTGTTGCTCAAATCTCCTGACCAGCATGGCACAGTCGAGTCTCATCCACTTCATGGATGCGTCATTGAAGGTGTTGCTCAAATCTCCTGACCAGCATGGCAGGTGTCCGTGAACGCGAGGATATATTATGATAATGAGCGTAGCTTATAGCCCTGTCATATTCTCAATCCACAATGGAACTGAATAGCATCACGATTATCACTACCATCGTCATCATTATCCATAGCAGTGTGAAAAATGGTCCCAGAGTCCGTGGTCATTAGTACAGGGTAGAAAATGGGACAGCGAAAACAAAATAGTCATGTGGTGTGTGCAATATCTAGTTTTGCCCAGTCAAAGGCATAAACGTTGATTTTATTTAAACTCATGTTTCTTTTCTTAATCTCCTGGTGATAAATTTGTCGGAATGGCCAACGTCAGGGGCATATCCTTAGATAATGAGCGCGACAGCACTGAAATATGTGCTTGATTTTCTTTTCCAAGTTTTTTTCCCCTCCAGTGAGGTATGGTGAACTTTGTTTTGGATGGTTATAGCTCTGGTATGGCTCTGCGCAGTCGGCTGGGCTTTAAGCAACAACAACAACAATAATAATTACAGAATTTATACGGCGCCAAATCTTGACAAATTCAAATCAAAGCGCACTCACGCACCAGGCATACACATACAATCGACAAAGACCACCTTACAATATTTAACACACAGACTGAGGGACAGAAGTAGTAAATGGTTTATGCGCTTTACAAAATGAGAGGCAAAGGTTGACATGTGAATAAGTACATGTCGACCCTAAACAATAACAATAAGACATGAGATATTGAGTAGACGGGTCTATCAAAAGAGCCAACCGGTCTGTGCATTTCATTAAGAATAACAACAGACAAAAAAGTAAACGAGGGTGTCTTCTGGCCTGCACACGCTAAAGATCCCCATGTCAATTGAAAATCGTGAGGAGCAGGGCAATGCCCGACTGCCCTGGTAAAAAACATTGGAGAGATAGGTTGGTTTCCCAGGTCCTTCCCGTTGAAGATCAATTTAGTCTTCTTGCCTTTCTGAAAGCCTTGGTAAAAAACAAAAAACAACAACAAAAAAACCCAAAAAAAAACAAAAACAAAAAAAACAGGTAGTGCTGCACTGCGGCGACGCGGTCTCAAAGGAAAGAGCAGCCCAGGTTTTACGTGGTAAGTCCATTCTGACAAAAGAAATAATATCAATATGAATATGAAGTATTATTACAGTCACAAGAGAAGCATTTACGGGCTAGTTGGTAGTCGTGGACTCAAAATCTGATATATGAGTTCGATTCTTGCCCACAACATTTTAATATTTCAACTCTAACGCTGAAAGGATTACTAGGCTGCTCCCTGAACTCCAACATTTTCGTTTTTACCCTTTTCTTTTTTTAAAACAACATTGACTTCTTCAAAGGTTTCTCTTTCGTTTTGCAATTTCAGACAGGACAGTTTCTTCTGACAAGTCAAATGTTTATTTTGTTTGCTTTATTTGTCTTTCTGTCTGTTCGTACTCTCTCTTGGGACTGTTAACAACCTTCCAGCATTTACTGTGCTTTACAATGTTCCTTAATTAAACATCTTGTAGTTCCTGTCAGTGGCTGGCTTATGGAAACATGAAAACACCCAGCATGCACACCCACCAAAGATGCAGACTGTACAACAACATAGTGGAATGTGGTCAGCTCGCTAAACAAGCTTGAGTTCTCCGTGTTCCACTAAAAGTCTGATTCTGTGTGATGTGAAGTGAACGCAGCGACTTCGGAGAATTTTGGAGATTAGCGATATACAAAACGATTTATGATACGATAATCTTTTCAGTTTCCAACATCTTTTGTCTGCCGTCTTTTGAAGAATCAGGCACACAATGTCCTTTCTCGTGTTC
>CM060306.1:116728203-116773203 GCA_030674185.1 Monoplex corrugatus | reverse complement strand
TACTTACTCATGCGAACACACGCACGCACACACACACACACATAAACACACGCACGCTCACTCACACACACACACACATACACACACCACACACACACACACACACACACCACACACACACGCACAACACGCGCACACACACACACACTCACACACACAAACACACCACACACAACATACACGCACACACACACACACGCGCACGCACGCACACACACACACGCGCACGCACGCACACATACACGCGCACACACACGCACACACACACACACACACACACACTCATACACAACACACACGTTAAAGATCCTGTAAGTCATGTCAGTGGCTGTCTTGTGGAAACATGTACACGCCCAGCATGCAGGAAGATGCAGACTGTACAACAACACAGTGGGATGTGGTCAGCTGGCCTAACAACTTTAGTTCTCTATGCTCTACTGAAAAGTCTGATTATGTATAAAGCTCAGTGAATCCACTGTGTTTGGAAAGTGGCGCTGTAGAACGATTTATTATAGGCCTATCCTTTTCCCCCGTCCATTGTTGTTACTGTTAGTGGTACTGGTGGTGATTTTTGTTTTTGTTTTTGTTGTTGTTGTTTTCACGACGGATTTGTGTGATGAAATTCGGACTGTTTTGCTAAGGAAGATATCGTTGCCACAGTGTAACGTCATCCCCTTTTTTCTGTTTGTGTATACTTGATTGTCTATGAAATGGATTTTTCTGCAGTTTTTGTTTTTTTGCCAGGGACACCTCCTTTGTTGCTGATAGTTCAGGTACACACTGACTTTTCATGATGCAGACGGGATCTCAAGGATCTATCTCATTGTATCTCCTCAGCAAAAGTCTAGGACTCCAGCCACTATTGGAGGCCGGGTAGAGGTGGAGACAAATTTCTGTCCATTATTAAGGACAGACCCTGCATGCACGAAGACGCAGACTGTTTTAACAACATTGATGGGATGTGGTCAGCTCACCTAACAGCTGGAGTTCTCCGTGCTCTACTGAAAAGTCTGATTATGTGTAATACTCAGTGTATCCAATGTGCTTGGAGAGTAGCACTTTAGAACGATTTATGAGTTCTCTGTGCTCTTCTGAACAGTTTGATTATGTATAAAGTGCAACGAATCCAGTGTGTGTGTGGGAAGCTGGTGGATAGGTGAGGGAGTCAAAGGTTACGTTTTTTACAGTTGACGGATAGGGTGCGGGAGTAAAAGAGTTAAGACCTTGCCAGTGCACGGGGCTGTTTTGCGCAGGCTCAGGGAGTCTAACAGATAATGACTGGCAGATCTGGGTGGAACGAACATGGAAATGACCGAGTGCAATGAATTTTTCTGGGACTAACCTCTCAACCTCAGACTCAAGGCGCGTCCATTAAAGCACTGGGCTGGTTCTCCACTATAGAAAGGTATATAAGAGGAGTAGGGGAAGGAGTGTGAAGGGTGGAGGATGTGAAGGGGGGTGAGTGTATGGGGGTGGGGGTACGACATTGCTGGCACGACAATCTGTCCACAGCAGTTGTGTGTGTGTGTGTGTGTGTTGGTGGGGGGGGGGGGGTCCTGTGTGTGTGTGTTTTTGTGTGTGTGTTTTTGTGTGTAGTGTGTGTGTGTGTGTTAGTGTGATGTTTGTGTGTGTATGTGTAGTGTGGTGTTTGTGTGTGTTTGTGTGTGTGTAGTGTGTGTGTGTTTAGTGTGGTGTTTGTGTGTTTGTGTGTGTGTGTGTGTGCAGTGTGTGTAGTGTGTGTGTGTGTGTAGTGTTTGTGTTTGTGTGTGTGTTGTGTGTATTTTTAGTGTGGTGTAGTGTGGTGTTTGTGTGTGTGTGTACTCTGTGTGTGTGTGTGTTGTGTGTGTTGTGGTGTGTAGTGTGGTGTGGTGTATGTGTGTATTTGTGTGGTGTTGTGTGTGTGTGTGTGTGTGTTTTGTGTGGTTTGGCGTGTGGTGTGTGTGTCTGTGTGTATGTGTGTGCAAGCGCGCGTGTGTGTGGTGTTGTGTGTGTGTGTGTGTGTGTTTGTGTGTGTGTGTGTGTGTGTGTGTGTGTGTGTGTGTGTGTAGTGTGTATTTTGTGTGTGAGCGTGTGATGTGTGTGTGTGTGCGAGCGCGTGTGTGTGTGGCGTGTGTGTGTGTGTGTGTGTGTGTGTGTGTGGTATGTGTGTGTGTGTGTAGTGTGTATTTTGTGTGTGAGCGTGTGTGTGTGTGTGTGTGCGTGTGTGTGTGTGTGTGTGTGTGTGCATGTGCGTGTGTGTGTGTGTGTGTGTGTGGTGTGTGTGTAGTGTGTATTTTGTGTGTGAGCGTTGTGTGTGTGTGCGTCTGTCTCTGTCTCTGTCTGTCTGTCTGTCTGTCTCTCTCTCTCTCTCTCTCTCTCTCTCATTCTGTGCGTGTGTGTGTGTGCTGTGTACCAGAGTCCTCGATCGCGTGTGACACCGGCCCTGGTTCTACATATATACAAACAGGTAGTCTACCTTTGTTGCTTTACTTACTCACTAACTGACCTTTACGCCATTGGCACGGAGGGCAGCAACGGAGATCCCCCATTTCTGTCTGTGTTAGGTCAGTGTGAGACATTGTATAGTGCCCCAAGTGTGTTTCTGTCTTTTGTTGTTCGACGCCAGGTGTTTTTTGAGTTTTCCTCTCTCACGCCTCTCTCTAATGGTTCAATAGTATGAGATTTAACCCTTTGACTCCCGCGCCCTATCCACCAACTGCAAAAACTTAACCGTTTGAATCTTTCACCCTATCCACCAGTTTCTTGCAGAAAGTTGGTGGATAGGGTGAGGGATTCAAACGGTTAAGTTTTCGTTTTGCTAGCATGGTTGACAATGCAGGATGATGGTGGACAGGGTACGAGAATCTAAGGGTTAAAAAATGTAGACTAGGTAAAACATAGGCTAGATAGGGCCTCAGGACCTGGCCAGCTCATGGGTTAATGTGCGGGCTGAAGGCTTGTGCCATGATTACCATACACATGGCACCCGTGACGTTAGAGCATACGGAATTCATTGCGAGCGCAGAGACGTCATCTTGAGAAACTGAAACTGAAACTGTTATTGTTGTTTTTCCCCATAATATGGTTATATTGTATAGGTAGGTAGAATGGTAAGGACTAACTGTAAGACAGGTCCGATGAAACCTTATGCTACTATTCTTGAAATCCAAAACAAGCGCGACTGTCCGCGTTCAAGCAATCAAGAACCAGAAAAACACGAAAATAGAATCGCAACACGTATTTAATACAAGACAAGACAGGCGCACATTTTCGGCCAACTGGCCTTTGTCAAGCGTGAATGAAAGATCACAAAAAAAACCCCAAAAAACACCCCACCAAATACAAAAACTGGGAGAAAAAGACTAAAACATCCCTGCTGCTTCACCCAGTGGAAGAAGAAGAGAAGCAGCAGGGAAGTTTCAGTCTTTTTCTCCTAATTTTTCTATTTGGTGTTTGTTTCTGATCTTACATTCACGCTTGACAAAAGCCAGTTGGCCGATTATTTGCTCCTGTCTTGTCTGGTTGTATCAAATACGCGTTCTCATTCTTTTTTCGTGTTTTTCTGATTCCTATTCTTGAGTTATAATGTGTTTTCAAGTTTGAGAGAGAAAAAAAGGCTTCCAAGTCAGATCCAGTGAAGGGCAGTCTCGGTGATGTTATCCTGTTTTTTTCAGATGATGGGCCCTATCCATCTCCATCCATTGTTCGTAATGACTGTGCCTGTGTTCTCTTGACTGTAATAAACAGTTGCTGGTTGGAGACCCTGTTGGACCACTGAAGGTTTGTATGATTACTGCTGTTGAAAAAATATTGTTGTGCGTGTCGCCTGGCTGGGAAATCGGCATCAGTCTGGGGGAAAGGTAAAGCAACGAGGGTGAGGAGTGTGACCATGTTATTGTTGTAAGAATCGTTATCGTTTTCGAAATGGGACCCAGCCTTCAAGAACCTTGCCCCAGAGAAGTTCGGATGCCTGACACTCTGCTCCATACGTATTGAAATTATTTCAAGAGGAATTTACCGCGCTCGGACAACTCCATATGCGCTCCACCCAGATCTGCCAACAGTTATATCTGACAGATTTCCTGAGCCTGTACAAAACCCTATGCGCTGGCCAGATATTGAAAGTGGAGAAGGGACCTATGAAACACTATAAGCTGACACCACCAGAATGATAGAAACTTTAAGATGGGCAACGATCAGACCAGATTTTAATGTTGCGGGCCGGGATTGAACTCTGCTCCCTTTCAGCAAACTGACGGTGTGGTTGTCAAGTTGGTGACTGTCGAACATTGATCCAGAAGGTCCGGGGTTCCATCTTGCCTGGACATCCCTGACCTGGTGGATGTGTTTCAGACCTCCCTGCAGTATCTAACGCCCTTTTGTGTGTATACGCACGAAGAATATCAAATATGCACTTTAAAGATCCTTTAAGTCATGTCAGTGGCTGACTTATGGAAACAGGAAAACACCCAGGATATGCACGTCCACCAAAGATACAGACAGTGTAACAAGACAGTACAATGTGGTCAGCTCGCCTGTGAAACGCAAGCCGACACCTCCACCAGAGCATTAACTCTTTGACTCCCGCACCCTGCCCACCAGCTTCCTGCATTGTTAACCATGCTAGCAAAAGTTAAAACTGAACCGTTTGGCTCCCTCACCCTATCCAACAGCTGCCTGCAGGGACAGAATCTACCATTTCTACTCCGCCGCGTCGTTCGTGGCGGAAGTCATGAGACTACATGTTTACCCTTGTTATCTAAAATGTATTGTTATCATCATCATCATCATCATCATCATCATCATCATCATCATCATCATCATCATCGTCGTCGTCGTCGTCGTCATCGTCATCATCATCATTATCGTCATTATCATTATCATTGTTATGATCGATTTTTTTTAACTCTTCCGATTTTTCTCAGATGCATGTATATGCACGTTGTTTTGCCCAGACTGTGCGGGCGATATGTTGATGCACAGTTTGCATACTCTGTCATCATGTGTCTTCATGTTTCCATAAACCACCAGACACAG
Organism: Monoplex corrugatus; assembly: GCA_030674185.1. Lineage (NCBI taxonomy): Eukaryota > Metazoa > Mollusca > Gastropoda > Littorinimorpha > Ranellidae > Monoplex > Monoplex corrugatus. Next base: position 116,768,187 of record CM060306.1, on the reverse strand, counting down.
ACATGACTTACAAGATCTTTAACGTGCGTGGGAAATGGAAAAGATTTGAACAAAGTGTACGATTCTACTGACATTGGACCTAAAAAAAAAATTTAAAAAAAAAAAAAGGAGAAAAATTGTGGCGCACCAGAGAGTCGAACCACGACCCCTGTGGTATCACTATAGCAGTCTAATCAACTGAACTAACCGGGCCATGAAAAATATAGACTAGGTAAAACATAGTCTAGGTAGGACCTCAGGACCTGGCCAGCTCATGGGTTTATGTGCAGGCTTAAGGCTTGTGCCATGATCACCATACACATGGCACCTTTGACGTAAGTGCATATGGAATTCATTGTGTCATCTTGAGAAACTGAAACTGAAACTGAAAATGATAGAAAAAAAAATCTCCAGCTTTAGTCACCAGGCAATTGACACCCACACAGGATGGAACATAGACTGTCTGTTTGGAGGTCTGATATCTTATCCACTAAACATGGCGGCCTACATGTTGTATTAATATAGTGTTAAGATTGGCGTGTCGCTCGTCGGTTTAGTGTGTTGCGTGACGTACCAAAGATATGACGCCACAGACTTCTTCACGCAACCAGACAAGTACAAGTATGTATTAGTATCAAAAGTCAGTGCCAGAAATCAGCAGACTGTCTTCTTGATCTTGATATGGACGTCGCGGCAAAAATGCCACGGAAAAGAATATTGCTTGGTACATGGTGCGTTAGCAGGCCAGGGTACTGATCTCTGCTAGATGACAGTCAATTGATGGTAAAGTCAGTGTTTCTTCTTCTAAACGATTCCCCTGGACGAAGCAGCAGGGAAGTTTCAGTCTTTCTCTTCTAATTTTTGTCTTTTGTGTTTATTCGGTTGTAGTCTTACGTTTACGCTCGACAAAGGCCAGCTGACCAAAAGTTTGCGCCTGTCTTGTCTGGTTGTATTAAATACGCGTTCTGATTCTATTTTAGTGTTGTTCTGGTTTCTCATTCCAGTCTATTATCGTTTTTAAATTGAGAAAAACGAACTTCTATACTATTCACTACGACTGTTAGGGATATGAAATACTCTGTTGTTCACTGACAGTGTAGCAATGAAGTTTCCAATGGTACTTATGGCAAATATGTTTGGTCGTACCCTCTGTTTGTTCCTGTTCGCTTATGTAATGACTGTGTGAGCAAGAATAGCCGGTACCATGAAACCTTAACCACCTTTTACATGAACCAGAAAAACACGGAAATAGAATCAGAACGAGTATTTAATACAACCAGTGCCTGTCTTGTCTTGTCTTGTCTTGTCTTGTCTTGTCTTTGGTTGTATTAAGTTCGCGGTCTGATTTACTTTCCTGTTTTTCTGGTTCCTGTTTGCTTGAACGCGGGCAGTCGCACTTGTTTTGGATTTCACCTTATACATAACAATCAGGCATAAGCGGAGTCTTCGATGTTGCTATTTAAACAACTAGAGGTCTTCAAGCGTGTTGGCTAGGCAGCCGTTGTCTCTGAAGGTGTAGTCACCAGGTATAAATCAGACTTGTAGTCACCAGGTATAAATCAGACTTGTAGTCACCAGGTATAAATCAGGCTGCCTTATTTTGAACTTTTTGCTGGTTATAGATCAGACTGCCTGAATTATTTTGAACTTTTTGCTGGTTATAAATCAAACTGCCTTATTTTGAACTTTTTGCCAGTTATAAATCAGACTGCCCTATTTTGAACATTTTGCCCGTTGTAAATCAGACTGCCCTATTTTGAACATTTTGCCCGTTGTAAACCAGACTGCCCTATTTTGAACATTTTGCCCGTTGTAAATCAGACTGCCCTATTTTGAACATTTTGCCCGTTGTAAATCAGACTGCCCTATTTTGAACTCTTTGCCAGTTATGTATCAGACTGCCTGCCTTATTTTGAACATTTTGCCCGTTATATATCAGTCTGCCTTATTTTGAACATTTTGCCGGTTATAAATCAGACTGCCTTATTTTGAACTTTTTGCCGGTTATAAATCAGACTGGTGCGTTTACATTGTGGTCAGATGACCAAAAACACTTAATTCTCTGTTGATGAATATATGATGGTGAACCGATGCTATTCCCAGCATATTTCTGATGTAAACGTTTCTGATCATGTCACGTCTGGCCTTGTTGACGGTTCCTCTCGGACAACACATCTCACAGGTATCAATTTTGTGTTTCAGGGGCTTTTTGTCAGGGTCCTGGTCTGGCACTGGTATGGCAAGGTAGGCATGAAAATGGAACTGAAGAGCTTGACGTCTGTTTCAGGAGAAATGTTGGGGTGCTTCTGGAGTGTGGCAAGTTGTGATAGCTGACATTAGTTGTTTCCTAGAGTTTGGTGTTGACTTCATTATTGAACTATAACTATAGTCAGTAACTGAAAAATACGTATGAACTGTGATCAACTACTATAACTGTGATAACTGCTGTTAAACTGTCATTACATAATTGTGATCAACTGCTATAACTGTGATAACTGCTGTTAAACTGTCATTACATAATTGTGATCAACTGCTATAACTGTGATAACTGCTGTTAAACTGTCATTACATAATTGTGATCAAGTACTATAATTGTGATAACTGCTGATGACCTATGAGCACACAACTGATCAACTGCTATAACTGTGAAAACTGCTGTTGAACTGTGACCATACCACTGTGATCAGCGACTGTAACTGTGATAACTGCCGCTGAACTGTGATCATATAACTGCGGTCAACCACCACAACTGTGATAACCGCTGTTCAACAGTGATCATTCAACTGATCAACTGCCATAAGTGATAACTGCTGTTGAACTGTGATCGTACAGCCCAACTGTAGTCAGCTACCACAACTGATAACTGCTGTTGAACTGTGATCTTTTAATTGTAATTAACTATTATAACTGTGATTACAGCTGTTGAACTGTGATCGTATAACTGTAATTAACTATTATAACTGTGACAACAGCTATTGAACTGTGATGGTATAACTGTAATTAACTATTATAACTGTGACAACTGCTGTTGAACTGTGATCGTATAACTGTAATTAACTATTATAACTGTGATAACAGCTGTTGAACTGTGATCGTAAACTGTGACCAACTATTATAATTGTGACAACTGCTGTTGAACTGTGATCGTATAACTGTAATTAACTATTATAACTGTGATAACAGCTGTTGAACTGTGATCGTAAACTGTGATCAACTATTATAATTGTGACAACTGCTGCTGAACTGTAATCATACAGCAGTGATCAACCACCAAGGCTGTGAGCACTGCCGTTACAATGTGTTACACAGTGTAGGATCGGACACAGTGCACTACCCATAAGCACAAGTCACAGCAGGGGGCTTACAGTTGATACCAAAGGAAATAAGAGGGAAGCAGGGAGAATTTTAAATATCAACTAAGTAACATAACTCTCGAGAGTCACGGAGTTAAGTTATCTCCCATGTAGAATTTCTCAAACCCTACACAGTTTGCGCTACCCATTCAGCTAGCGTAGACGCAGCCACAAAGCATAAAGTGGTAAGCTCAGAACATTCCTTTAGGCTTTAGGCTTTAGGCTAAGTCACACGTAAACACAAAACAGTGCAAAATCCTGTTGTTTTGATTACCTTGTGAGGAGCCTTTACTTGTGGGCAGCAGTGTGAAGACAGACAGACCCCGACATAAAGAGACTGACAGACTCACGTAGAGAGAGACATGTCGACAGACCCAGACATAAAGAGACTGACAGACTCACGTAGAGAGAGACATGTCGACAGACCCAGACATAAAGAGACTGACAGACTCACGTAGAGAGAGACATGTCGACAGACCCAGACATAAAGAGACTGACAGACTCACGCAGAGAGAGACATGTCGACAGACCCAGACATAAAGAGACTGACAGACTCACTTGGACAGAGAGAGACCCAGACATAGAAAGACTGACAGACTCGCGTAGAAAGGGACGGACTCACGTAGAGAGAGAGAGAGAGAGAGAGAGAGAGAGAGAGAGGGGAGAGAGAGAGAAAGAGAGAGAGAGAGACTGACAGACAGACCCAGACATAGAGAGATTGAGAGACTGATGTGGAGAGAGACAGACCCAGACATAGAGAGATTGACAGACGTATGTGGAGAGAGACAGACCCAGACATAGAGAGATTGAGAGACTGATGTGGAGAGAGAGAGACCCAGACATAGAGAGATTGACAGACTCACGTACAGAGAGAGACAGACCTAGACATAGAGAGACTGACAGACTTGTGTGGAGAGAGACAGACCCAGACATAGAGAGATTGAGAGACTGATGTGGAGAGAGACAGACCCAGACAGAGAGATCGACAGACTCACGTAGAGAGAGACAGACCCAGACATAGAGAGATTGACAGACGTATGTGGAGAGAGACAGACCCAGACATAGAGAGATTGAGAGACTGATGTGGAGAGAGACAGACCCAGACAGAGAGATCGACAGACTCACGTAGAGAGAGAGACAGACCCAGACATAGAGAGATTGACAGACTGATGTGGAGAGAGAGAGAGACCCAGACATAGAGAGATTGACAGACTCACGTACAGAGAGAGACAGACCTAGACATAGAGAGACTGACAGACTTGTGTGGAGAGAGACAGACCCAGACATAGATAGATTGACAGACTTGTGTGGAGAGAGACAGACCCAGACATAGAGAGATTGACAGACTCACGTAGAGAGAGACAGACCTAGACATAGAGAGTTTGACAGACTCACGTAGAGAGAGACAGACCTAGACATAGAGAGTTTGACAGACTCACGTAGAGAGAGACAGACCTAGACATAGAGAGTTTGACAGACTCACGTAGAGAGAGAGAGAGACAGACCCACACATAGAGAGATTGACAGACTCATATGGAGAGAGAGAGAGAGACAGACACAAACATAGAGAGATTGACAGACGTATGTGGAGAGAGACAGACACAGACATAGAGAGATTGACAGACTCATATGGAGAGAGAGAGAGAGACAGACACAAACATAGAGAGATTGACAGACGTATGTGGAGAGAGACAGACACAGACATAGAGAGATTGACAGACTTACATAGAGAGAGACAGACACAGACATAGAGAGATTGACAGACTCATATGGACAGAGAGAGAGAGAGAGACAGACACAAACATAGAGAGATTGACAGACTTAAGTAGAGAGAGACAGACCCAGACATAAAGAGATTGACAGACTGATGTGGAGAGAGACAGACCTAGACACAGAAAGATCGACAGACTCACGTAGAGAGAGAGAGAGAGAGAGAGAGAGAGAGAGAGAGAGAGAGAGAGAGAGAGACAGACACAAACATAGAGAGATTGACAGACGTATGTGGAGAGAGACAGACACAGACATAGAGAGAGAGAGAGAGAGAGAGAGAGAGAGAGAGAGAGAGAGAGGACAGAGAGAAAGATCTAGACAGAGAGATTTACAGAATCACGTAGAGAGAGACAGACTCAGACACAGAGAGATTGACAGACTTCTGTGGAGAAAGATAGACACAGAATTAGAGAGATTGATTATCTCATGTGGAGAGAGACAGACAGACAGACAGACACAGACATAGAGAGATTGACAGACTTACATAGAGAGAGACAGGCACAGACATAGAGAGATTGATTAACTCATGTGGAGAGAGAGACAGACAGACACAGACATAGAGAGATTGACAGACTCATATGGAGAGAGAGAGAACAGACAGACACAGACATAGAGAGATTGATTAACTCATGTGGAGAGAGAGACAGACAGACACAGACATAGAGAGATTGACAGACTCATATGGAGAGAGACAGACAGACAGACACAGACATAGAGAGATTGATTAACCCATATGGAGAGAGAGAGAGAGACAGACAGACACAGACATAGAGAGACTGACAGACTCATATATAGAGAGAGAGAGACAGACAGACACAGACATACAGAGATTGGCAGACTCATATGGAGAGAGAGACAGACAGACACAGACATGGAGAGATTGACAGACTCATATGGAGAGAGAGACAGACAGACAGACACAGACATAGAGAGATTGACAGACTTATATAGAGACAGACAGACAGACACAGACATAGAGAGATTGATTAACTCATATGGAGAGAGAGAGAAACAGACAGACACAGACATAGAGAGATTGACAGACTCATATGGAGAGAGAGAGAGAGACAGACACAGACATAGAGAGATTGGCAGACTCATATGGAGAGAGAGACAGACAAACAGACACAGACATAGAGAGATTGACAGACTCATATGGAGAGAGAGACAGACAGACAGACACAGACATAGAGAGATTGACAGACTTATATAGAGACAGACAGACAGACACAGACATAGAGAGATTGATTAACTCATATGGAGAGAGAGAGAGACAGACAGACACAGACATAGAGAGATTGACAGACTCATATGGAGAGAGACAGACAGACACAGACATAGAGAGATTGACAGACTCATATGGAGAGAGAGAGAGACAGACAGACACAGACATAGAGAGATTGACAGACTTATATGAGACAGACAGACAGACACAGACATAGAGAGATTGATTAACTCATATGGAGAGAGAGAGAGACAGACAGACACAGATATAGAGAGATTGACAGACTTATATAGAGACAGACAGACAGACACAGACATAGAGAGATTGATTAACTCATATGGAGAGAGAGAGAGACAGACAGACACAGACATAGAGAGATTGGCAGACTCATATGGAGAGAGAGACAGACAGACACAGACATAGAGAGATTGACAGACTCATATGGAGAGAGAGACAGACAGACAGACACAGACATAGAGAGATTGATTAACTCATATGGAGAGAGAGAGAGACAGACAGACACAGACATAGAGAGATTGACAGACTCATATGGAGAGAGAGACAGACAGACAGACACAGACATAGAGAGATTGACAGACTTATATAGAGACAGACAGACAGACACAGACATAGAGAGATTGATTAACTCATATGGAGAGAGAGAGACAGACAGACACAGACATAGAGAGATTGACAGACTCATATGGAGAGAGAGACAGACAGACACAGACATAGAGAGATTGACAGACTCATATGGAGAGAGAGAGAGACAGACAGACACAGACATAGAGAGATTGACAGACTCATATGGAGAGAGACAGACAGACAGACACAGACATAGAGAGATTGACAGACTTACATAGAGACAGACAGACACAGACATAGAGAGATTGATTAACTCATATGGAGAGACAGACAGACAGACACAGACATAGAGAGATTGACAGACTCATATGGAGAGAGAGAGACAGACAGACACAGACATAGAGAGATTGACAGACTTACATAGAGACAGACAGACACAGACATAGAGAGATGATTAACTCATATGGAGACAGAGAGACAGACAGACACAGACATAGGGAGATTGACATACTCATATGGAGAGAGAGAGAGGACAGACAGACAGACAGACACAGACATAGAGAGATTGACAGACTCATATGGAGAGAGAGAGAGAGAGAGAGAGAGAGAGAGAGAGAGACAGACAGACAGACCAGACATAGAGAGATTGACAGACTCACGTAGAGAGAGATAGACACAGACATAGAGAGATTGACAGACTCACTTAGAGAGAGATAGACAGACACAGACATAAAGAGATTGACAGACTCACGTAGAGATAGACAGACAGACACAGACATAAAGAGATTGACAGACTCATATGGAGAGAGAGAGAGAGAGAGAGACAGACAGACAGACAGACACAGACATACAGAGATTGACAGACTCACGTAAGAGAGATAGACACAGACATAGAGAGATTGACAGACTCACGTAGAGAGAGAGATAGACAGACACAGACATAAAGAGATTGACAGACTCACGTAGAGAGAGACAGACAGACACAGACATAGAAAGATTGACAAACTCATATGGAGAGAGAGAGAGAGAGAGAGAGAGAGAGAGAGAGAGAGAGAGAGAGACTAGACATAGAGATTCACATAATCACGTAGAGAGAGACAGACCCAGACATAAAGAGATTGACACACTCACGTAGAGAGAGAGAGAGAGAGAGAGAGGAGAGAGAGAGAGAGAGAGAGAGAGAGACCCAGACATAAAGAGATTGACACACTCACGTAGAGAGAGAGAGAGAGAGAGAGAGACAGACAGACAGACAGACAGACAGACAGACAGACACAGACACAGAGATATTGTCAGACTCACGTAGAGAGAGATAGACGCAGACATAGAGAGATTGACAGACTCACGTAGAGAGAGACAGACACAGACATAGAGAGATTGACAGACTCACGTAGAGAGAGATAGACAGACACAGACATAGAAAGATTGACAAACTCATATGGAGAGAGAGAGAGAGAGAGAGAGGAGAGAGAGAGAGAGAGAGAGAGAGACATAGAAAAATTGACAGACTCATGTGGAGAGAGAGAGAGAGACAGACACCAACATGGAGAGCTTGACAGACTTACGTAGAGAGAGAGACAGACCCACACATAGAAAGACTGACAAAGAGATATACTGACTCAAACAGGACGTCAGGAGACATACCAGGATGCAGACACATAATAACATTTCCATTTCTTAGAAGTTTTTCTAAATGATGTGTGTGAAACTGAAGTAATCTTATCATTTAGAATGCCTACAAGATCTAAACGTGCTGTACACCTGGGGGTCCAAGGCGTGAACCTGATGAAGTGTTGAAAGAGAGTAAAGACACTTACAAAGACACAACTGTTGATGAGTTGGTGTTGAGATTTGTCCAGAGGAAGTGAGTCCTGCCAGAATTATAGGCAGAAAATGGTGACGGGACAATGCTTACAGAGAATTTAAAAAAGAACTGTTGATGGATCAGAGTTGTAAGACACATCAAAGCAAGTGTTGAGATATCGATGTTGAGAGAGACATAAAAGAAAGTGTTGAAGGATCAATTGAGATAGATATAAAAGTGTTGAGGGATCGGTGTTGAAAGACACATTACAGAAAATGTTGAGGGACCGCCTATGTTGAGAGAACCATTAAAATTGTTGAGGGATCAATGCTGAGAGAGACATTAAAGATAGTGTTGAGAGATCGATGTTAAAAAAACCAGCACTGTGCTGAGGAATTGATGTTGAGAGAAACATCAAAGAAAGTGTTGAGGGGTCGATGTTGAGAGAGACATCAAAGAAAGTGTTGAGGGGTCGATGTTGAGAGAGACATCAAAGAAAGTGTTGAGGGGTCGATGTTGAGAGAGACATCAAAGAAAGTGTTGAGAGATCGATGTTGAAAGAGACATCAAAGTGTTGAGAGATCAACGTTGAGAGAGACATCAAAGTGATGAGAGATCGACGTTGAGAGAGACATCAAAGTGTTGAGAGATCGATGTTGAGAGAGACATCAAAGTGATGAGAGATCGATGTTGAGAGAGACATCAAAGTGATGAGAGATCGATGTTGAGAGAGACATCAAAGTGATGAGAGATCGATGTTGAGAGAGACATCAAAGTGATGAGAGATCGATGTTGAGAGAGACATCAAAGTGATGAGAGATCGATGTTGAGAGAGACATCAAAGTGATGAGAGATCGATGTTGAGAGAGACATCAAAGTGATGAGAGATCGATGTTGAGAGAGACATCAAAGTGATGAGAGATCGATGTTGAGAGAGACATCAAAGTGATGAGAGATCGGTGTTGAGAGAGATATCAAAGTGATGAGGGATCGATGTTGAGAGAGATATCAAAGAAAGTGTTGAGGGGTCGATGTTGAGAGAGACATCAAAGTGATGAGAGATCGACGTTGAGAGAGACATCAAATTGTGGGGAGATCGATATTGAGGGGTCAATGTTGAGGGAGACATCAGAATGTTGAGGGGTCGATGTTGAAAGAGACATAAAAACTATGTTGAGGGGTCGATGTTGAGAGAAACATCAAAAAGTGTTGAGGGATAGATGTTGAGAGACAAATTAAAGAGTGTTGAGGGGTCAATGTCGAGAGAGACAACAAAGAAAGTGTTGAGAGATCGATGTTAAGAGAGACATCAAAGTGTTGAGGGATCGATGTTGAGAGAGACATCAAAGAAAGTGTTGAGGGATCGATGTTAAGAGAGACATCAAAGTGTTGAGGGATCGATGTTAAGAGAGACATCAAAATGTTGAGGGATCGATGTTGAGAGAGACATCAAAGAAAGTGTTGAGGGGTCGATATTGAGAAAGAACTCAAAGGAGCTGTTGAGGAGTTGGTGCTGAGGGAGACCATACGGAACTGTTGAGAGAAACACATAAAGGAAGTGTTGAGAGAAACACTTAAAGGAACTGTTGAGAGAAACACCTAAAGAAGTGTTGAGAGAAACACCTAAAGGAAGTGTTGAGAGAAACACCTAAAGGAAGTGTTGAGAGAAACACAAAAAGGAACTGTTGAGAGAAACACTTAAAGTAAGTGTTGAGAGAAACACCTAAAGGAAGTGTTGAGAGAAACACATAAAGGAAGTGTTGAGAGAAACACATAAAGGAAGTGTTGAGAGAAACACTTAAAGGAAGTGTTGAGAGAAACACTTAAAGGAAGTGTTGAGAGAAACACAAAAAGGAAGTGTTGAGAGAAACACATAAAGGAAGTGTTGAGAGAAACACTTAAAGGAAGTGTTGAGAGAAACACAAAAAGGAAGTGTTGAGAGAAACACAAAAAGGAAGTGTTGAGAGAAACACAAAAAGGAAGTGTTGAGAGAAACACTTAAAGGAAGTGTTGAGAGAAACACATAAAGGAAGTGTTGAGAGAAACACTTAAAGGAAGTGTTGAGAGAAACACAAAAAGGAAGTGTTGAGAGAAACACTTAAAGGAAGTGTTGAGAGAAACACAAAAAGGAAGTGTTGAGAGAAACACAAAAAGGAACTGTTGAGAGAAACACCTAAAGGAAGTGTTGAGAGAAACACTTAAAGGAAGTGTTGACGAGTACGGGTTCGTGTACGGGTAGCCATGGGTCCAGGCCGACAGACGGGGGTCAAGAAGGTCATGGTGACCACACACAGACCTCACACTGTGGTGCCAGAGAAAGGAATGATCACTGACCAACACGCGTGAGTATATATATATACATGTGTTTTATGGCTTCTTTGTGTTTCTTTGTGAGTGTGAGTCTGTGTACATTTTATGGCTATTTTGTTATGTTTATTTGTGAGTATGAATTTGTGTACACTTTATGTTTGTTGTGAATGTGAGTTTGTGCATACTTTATTGCTACTTTACGTGTTTTTTTTGTGTGTGAATGTGTTTGCGTACACCTTATGGCTATTTTATGTTTCTTTGCGAACGTTAATTTGTGTACACTTTATTGTTATTTTATGTGCTTGTGAATATGATTGTGTGTACGCCTTATGGCTACTTTATGTTTCTTTGTGAATGTGAGTTTGTGTACACTTTATGACTACTTTATGTTTCTTTGTGAATGTGAGTTTGTGTACACTTTATCACTACTTTATGTTTCTTTGTGAATGTGAGTTTGTGTACACTTTATGACTAGTTTACGTTTCTTTGTGAATGTGAGTTTATGTACACTTTATGACTATTTTATGTTTCTTTGTGAATGTGAGTTTGTGTACACTTTATGACTACTTTACGTTTCTTTGTGAATATGAGTTTGTGTACACTTTATGACTACTTTATGTTTCTTTGTGAATGTGAGTTTGTGTACACTTTATGACTACTTTACTTTTCTTTGTGAATGTGAGTTTGTGTACACTTTATGACTACTTTATGTTTCTTTGTGAATGTGAGTTTGTGTACACTTTATCACTATTTTATGTTTCTTTGTAAATGTGAGTTTGTATACACTTTATCACTACTTTATGTTTCTTTGTGAATGTGAGTTTGTGTACACTTTATCACTACTTTATGTTTCTTTGTGAATGTGAGTTTGTGTACACTTTATCACTACTTTATGTTTCTTTGTGAATGTGAGTTTGTGTACACTTTATGACTATTTTATGTTTCTTTGTGAATGTGAGTATGTATACACTTTATGACTATTTTATGTTTCTATGTGAATGTGAGTTTGTGTACACTTTATCACTATTTTATGTTTCTTTGTGAATGTGAGTTTGTGTACACTTTATGACTACTTTACGTTTCTTCGTGAATGTGAGTTTGTGTAAACTTTATGACTACTTTATGTTTCTTTGTGAATGTGAGTTTGTATACACTTTATGACTACTTTATGTTTCTTTGTGAATGTGAGTTTGTGTACACTTTATGACTACTTTATGTTCTTTGTGAATGTGAGTTTGTGTACACTTTATGACTTTTTATGTTTCTTTGTGAATGTGAGTTTGTGTACACTTTATGACTTTTTATGTTTCTTTGTGAATGTGAGTTTGTGTACACTTTATGACTATTTATGTTTCTTTGTGAATGTGAGTTTATGTACACTTTATGACTACTTTACTTTTCTACGTGAATGTGAGTTTGTGTACACTTTATGACTGCTTTATGTTTCTTTGTGAATGTGAGTTTGTGTACACTTTATGACTACTTTACTTTTCTTTGTGAATGTGAGTTTGTGTACACTTTATGACTACTTTATGTTTCGTTGTGAATGTGAGTTTGTGTACACTTTATGACTACTTTATGTTTCTTTGTGAATGTGAGTTTATGTATACTTTATGACTATTTTATGTTTCTTTGTGAATGTGAGTTTATGTACACTTTATGACTATTTTATGTTTCTTTGTGAATGTGAGTTTGTGTACACTTTATGACTACTTTAAGTTTCCGTGTGAATGTGAGTTTGTGTACACTTTATAACTATTTTATGTTTGTGAATGTGAGTTTGTGTACACTTTATGACTGCTTTATGTTTGTGAATGTGAGTTTGTGTACACTTTATGACTACTTTATGTTTCTTTGTGAATGTGAGTTTATGTATACTTTATGACTATTTTATGTTTCTTTGTGAATGTGAGTTTATGTACACTTTATGACTATTTTATGTTTCTTTGTGAATGTGAGTTTGTGTACACTTTATGACTACTTTAAGTTTCCGTGTGAATGTGAGTTTGTGTACACTTTATAACTATTTTATGTTTGTGAATGTGAGTTTGTGTACACTTTATGACTGCTTTATGTTTGTGAATGTGAGTTTGTGTACACTTTATGACTACTTTATGTTTCTTTGTGAATGTGAGTTTGTGTACACTTTATGACTACTTTATGTTTCTTTGTGAATGTGAGTTTGTGTACACTTTATGACTACTTTATGTTTCTTTGTGAATGTGAGTTTTGTAAACTTTATGACTACTTTATGTTTCTTTGTGAATGTGAGTTTGTGTACACTTTATGACTATTTATGTTTCTTTGTGAATGTGAGTTTGTGTACACTTTATGACTATTTATGTTTCTTTGTGAATGTGAGTTTGTGTACACTTTATGACTACTTTATGTTTCTGTGTGAATATGAGTTTATGTACACTTTTATGACTACTTTATGTTTCTTTGTGAATATGAGTTTGTGTACACTTATGACTACTTTATGTTTCTTTGTGAATATGAGTTTATGTACATTTATGACTTTTTATGTTTCTTTGTGAATGTGAGTTTGTGTACACTTTATGACTAATTTACGTTTCTTTGTGAATGTGAGTTTGTGTACACTTTATGACTACTTTATGTTTCTTTGTGAATTGAGTTTATGTACACTTTATGACTTTTATGTTTCTTTGTGAATGTGAGTTTGTGTACACTTTATGACTACTTTATGTTTCTTTGTGAATGTGAGTTTGTGTACACTTTATGACTGCTTTATGTTTGTGAATGTGAGTTTGTGTACACTTTATGACTATTTATTTTCTTTGTGAATGTGAGTTTGTGTACACTTTATGACTGCTTTATGTTTGTGAATGTGAGTTTGTGTACACTTTATGACTATTTTATTTTCTTTGTGAATGTGAGTTTGTGTACACTTTATGACTATTTACGTTTCTTTGTGAATGTGAGTTTGTATACACTTTATGATTATTTTATTTTCTTTGTGAATGTGAGTTTGTGTACACTTTATGACTATTTATGTTTCTTTGTGAATGTGAGTTTGTGTACACTTTATGATACTTTACGTTTCTTCGTGAATGTGAGTTTGTGTACACTTTATGACTATTTTATGTTTCTTTGTGAATGTGAGTTTGTGTACACTTTATGACTACTTTATGTTTCTTTGTGAATGTGAGTTTGTGTACACTTTATGACTACTTATGTTTCTTTGTGAATATGAGTTTGTGTACACTTTATGATTACTTTTATGTTTCTTTGTGAATGTGAGTTTGTGTACACTTTATAAATAAACAGGTGAGCGTGTTGGCTGACGAATAAAGTTTTGCACAGATTCGAGAATTCTGCTAGGAAATAGGTGGCAGATTATGGGTAAACACTTATGGAACAATCCAAGAATGTTGAATCGCTCTTGAAGTTGAAAAGAAATCATTCTGATAGCACAACTTTTTCTTCTTCTCACTTTGAGAAGCAAACCATTGTAAAGCTTTGGCTGGTATGAAACATATCTGTATGTTTTCATTCTTTCCCCTCTGTGTGTGTGTGTGTGTGTGTGTGTGTGTAGTTATTATATTTATATATATTATATATATATATATATATATATATATATATAAGGTGTGGTGTGTGTGTGTGTGTGTGTATACATATATATATATACATATATATGTGTGTATATATATATATATATATATATCGCTCTCTCTCTGTCTATTTCTCTCTCTTTCTCCCCCCTCTCTCTTTTTTGGGGGGAGGGGGTTACAGCAAATTTACTACACGCCCCTGGAAGAGGCGTCGCCGCAGTGAAGCGCCACTTATGTATTGTCTTTTTTTCTATACGTGTATTTTTGCTCACCTATAAAAGCGGATTTTTCTACAAAATCTTGCATTAAGACACCTTCTATGTTGTCGTGAGATCTTTAACGCACGGTGAGTGCGTGCTCGCAGTACCTCGATTTATCGTCTCCTCCGAAAGACTAGCATCTAGATAACTGTCTTTCGGTTCTACTGGAGAGGGGAGGTATAATTTTCTGTCCGATTCGCGATTCGAACCCGGGGTTTTTTTCGTGTCGTAGGCATGCTTCAACCCCTGGGCCACAAATTTCCGCTACGACTTGTATAACATGACTTGGTTAATACCAAAGAAATATGAGGGAAGCAGGGAGAATTTTTATGATATTGATCAAAGAACATAACTCTTGAGAGTCACGTAGGAATTATCTCCCATATTGCAGAACTTCTCAAATCCAACAGTTTGCGCTATCCATTCACCTAGCATACGAAAAGATTTACCTCTCCCAACAAAACACACAAATGAAGAACTCCCATCTGTATTCTCCAAGTATTTCACCACCAAAATACAAACTCTTCGTGACAGACTCGACAGGACACCCTGTCAACCATGCCCACCTGACCCTTCCTTCTCTGACACACCTCTTACTACTCTTACCCCAGTCTCACAAGAAGAAATTCTCAACACAATCAGATCCATGTCGTTCAAAACCTGCGAACTGGATCCTCTTCCAGGTTCTCTCTACTCTGACTGTCTCCCTACTCTCCTCCCATTCATCACTGACATCATCAACACTTCTCTTCAAACTGGAACTGTCCCAGATTCTTTCAAGTCTGCTATTGTTCACCCTCTCCTCAAGAAATACAATTATACAATTTAGACCCAAATGAACTGAAAAATTACCGGCCTATCTCTAATCTCTCTTTCTTGTCAAAACTGCTTGAAAAAGTTGTCCTCAACCAACTGAACTCTCACCTGTCTGCCAACAATCTCCTCAATCCTTTCCAGTCAGCCTACCGCCAG
The DNA here is from genome assembly GCA_030674185.1 of Monoplex corrugatus. Taxonomy (NCBI): domain Eukaryota; kingdom Metazoa; phylum Mollusca; class Gastropoda; order Littorinimorpha; family Ranellidae; genus Monoplex; species Monoplex corrugatus. The sequence continues at coordinate 116,752,354 of CM060306.1, read as the reverse complement.
TGCCATAGCACTGAAACTGCCTTGCTACACATTCTCAACAATCTCCTCCTTGCAACTGATACTGGCAAAGTCTCTCTCCTCACACTCCTTGATCTGTCTGCAGCCTTTGATACCATTGATCATGGTATTCTCCTTTCTAGACTTCATCATACTTTTGGCGTCTCTGACATTGCTCTCTCCTGGTTCACTTCTTATCTATCAAACAGAAAACAAACCGTTCTCATCAATGGCACTTACTCTCAACCTGCATACCTGACCTGTGGTGTTCCACAAGGATCTGTCCTTGGCCCTGTTCTTTTCACTCTTTACACCTCCCCCCTGTCCACCATCATCAACTCCCACTCTATAAAACACCACTTCTATTCTGATGACACTCAACTTCAAGACAGTGACTCACCTGACAATATACACCGCACTCGCACCACTGAGTGTTACTCGGACATAAAAAATTGGATGACATACAACAAACTTCAGCTAAATGATGACAAGACAGAAGCTATCCTCATTGGCACCCGTCAGAAACTTTCTCAGCTGCCTCCTCTTTCTCTCCCATTATGTAACACATCAGTCCCAATTTCTGATTCAGCTAAAAACCTTGGTGTCTGCATTGACTCTACCCTCTCCATGAACAACTTTGTTTCTCAAACTGCCAGATCTTGCTACTATCACCTCCATCGTATAAGCCTGATCAGGAAGTATCTCTCTGTCGAAACAACTGCAAAACTCGTTCTCTCCTTCATAATGTCTCGCATTGACTATTGCAATTCACTCCTGTCCGGTCTTCCTGCCTCCACCACTCACATCCTACAGCGCATTCAAAACAATGCTGCACGCCTTGTACTCAAAAAGAAAAAAGCTGACCACATATCTCCTCTCCTGGCACAACTTCACTGGCTCCCTGTATCAAAGCGCATACAGTACAAACTAGACACCATGTGCTACAAAAGCCTTAATAACGCAGCCCCCGATTACCTGTCAAGCCTACTTGAGATCTATGTTCCCTCACGTACCCTCCGCTCTGCCTCCGATCCTCTGACTTTTCGCTTTCCACGCACTAAGCTCAATACCTATGGTCCACGAGCCTTCTCTGTTTCTGGTCCGCTCTCCTGGAACAAACTTCCTCTCTCAGTCCGTCAGCAACCTACTTTTGTCTCCTTCAAGTCCGCTCTCAAAACTCACCTTTTCTCCTCTCTGCATAAAATCCTGACCTCACTCAATCCCTCTTGCAGCCTGTCTCCACTCGGAGGAGAATCACATTGCAATATACACTATGCACAAAAAGTTAAGGATCACTTGCACAAAAATTCATAACTTTCAAAATAAGAAAGCCAATGCGTTGAAGTTTGGCAAACATTTAATTCCATGCTTTAGTGATAACGATACACAATTGCCTTCATTTCGAGCAATCGTTTGGTGTGTACATTTGATCAAAGTGGGTACGTATCGAAATTTGATTTCCCAAGTCATTGAAATCACGACAGGCATTCTGATGCTCCCAAAAGTTCAGTAATGCATGTAACCACCATGGCTGTTCTGGCACTCGACGCAGCGAGTCCTCATCGAGTTGACCAGGTTGGTGAAGATCCTCTGTGGAAGCGCCTGCCACTCAGCCTGCAGCATCTGGTAGAGGTGTTGGGCATCCCTGGGAGGGGGGTGGTTGCTCCTCACTTTGCGATCCAGCTCATCCCAGAGGTTCTCAATCGGTTTGAGATCGGGACTGCATGCTGGCCACTCCATTCTGTTGACCTCAGACTGCTGCAGGAAGTCGTTGACCACCCTTGCCCTATGGGGCGAGCGTTGTCATCCTGGTAGACAGCCGTCGGTCCCATCTGCTGCAGTGTAGACACAGCCAGCGGTCGAAGGATCTCATCCCGGTATCGGAGGCCAGTCAGGTTACCTGTACATGATACAAGGATGTTCTGTGGTGAAGGCTGAAGGCCCCCCAGCCATTACAGAACCTCCACCAAAGGCCACCTTTTCTTGGACAGTGGTGTCAATAAAGCGTTGCCCTGGGCGCCTCCAGACCCTCAGTCGGCCGTCGTTGTGATTCATGGTGAAGCGTGATTCATCACTGAACAGGACCTGGGACCATTGCTGACGTGTCCACCTCACGTGACGTCTGCAGAAGGCGCGGCGTGCTGCCCTATGGGCTGGAGTTAAGCGTGGCCGTACAGCTCTGGGCGACGAGAACGGAGGTTAAACCATGAAGGCGGTTTCCGTATGGTCTGCTGGCTGATGTTGATGTTAGTAGCCACCCTCAGCTGCCTTCGAATGATGCTGGAAGAGGCTGTTCTTGTCTGCAGGGCTTGTCGTTCAATGAGACGATCTTCACGTGGGTTTGTCTTCTTCGGTCGACCAGATCTGCGTCTTTCATGGACCCTCCCAGTGGCTGTGAAGCGTTGAATCAGTCTGACAATGACCGAGATGGACACCTGAAGTCGCCTGGCCACTTCTCGCTTGGAACACCATCTTGGAACCATGCAACAGCTCGTCCCCTCTCAAACTCGCTCAATTTTCGTCGTGGAGGCATTGTCAGATCAGGCCTACTACTGGTGGAATGTCTCTTATAAAGCCAAGCAAGAGACAGCATCTCACACATAAACAGCAGTGCTTGCACGTGCATAATGGTTTTTCATCTGGCTTGTGCAATGTTTCAGGCAGAACGGTCCAAAACAAGGTCCTTTTTCGCAAGTTTCCGCTTTTTCTTTGCGGCAAGCTCAGTAGTAGAGAATCCCGTGCAATTTTCTCACTAACACAACATCGCCCACTTACAGCTGAACAAGAATTCATAACAATTTGGCTGGACTGAGAAATAAATAACAGTAGCGAACTGAGTTTATTACGCACCTGTTTCTCATAGTGATCCTTAACTTTTTGTGCGAAGCTTATAATTGTATATAATATGCTCTCTATAATTTTCCATTGTTTTTATTCTTTCTCCCCATTTATAGCCGTGTGTGTGTGTGTGTGTGTGTGTGTGTGTGTGTGTGTGTGTGTGTGTGTGTGTGTGTGTGTGTGTGTGTGGTGTGTGCGTGCGTGGGTGCGTGTGTGTGTGTGTTTCAGCGCTTAGATTTGATTTTATCAAGATTTTGCGCTATATGAATATTGTAATTATTATTATTATTATTATTAGATACAAAGCACAAAAACAGTAAGCTCAGAACACTCCTCTCTCTCTCTCCCTCTTTCTCTCTTTCTCTCTCTCTCTCTCTTGCTCTCTCTCTTTTTCTCTGTCTCTCTCACTCCTAATGACTTGGTTAAGTTTTTATTTGTCAAACAGGAAAGTTGTGACTTCACACACAGCGCTACCGTGGTAGATGTGTTGGTTTCATTGTGTGTTTGATAACCCTTTGACTCCTGCACCCTGTCCACCGACCGCAAAAAATTAACTCTTTGACTCTCTCACCCTTTGCAAGAAGCTGGTGGATTGGGTGAGGGAGTCAAAAGAGTTAAGTTTTGCTTTGCTAGCATGGTCGACAAAGCAGGATGCTGGTAGACAGGGTGTGGAGAGTCAAAGGGTGAAATGTTAAACTAACATCCATTGTTAGTGTTACCATATTGACTTCTTGTTTCCGGACGCTTTTTAAAAAGTGTACACTGCGTTTTAACACGGTTCCAACTTTGGGAACTTCCGACTGATGACTGTCGAGACTGTAATGGGAATGGTGGAGGGGTGGGGGGGGGAGGAAAGGGGAGAGGGGACAGAGCTGGCAGCTATGCGTGCTGGCGGTTGGGCGGGCTGCCCGATAGAAAGATGGGGATGGAGGCCCAGGGTGGAGCAAGAGGGGGTTCTTCTATTCTCTCTTGGTCAGGTAGTTAGGCTGGACCTGGTTGGTGCGCGCCACCTCAGCTGTCTCACCTGCCTCACCTGTCGGCGTCACTGGGTTCGGTGTTGGCCTCTGCGCATCTGGACATCACCATCTCTCTCCAGGCCGCTCCGTCTTGACTTTTGTAGACAATCTCTTGAAATTCAGGCCAGTGATGTTGGTTATGTTCTCGATGTATGAGATTGGAGGTCTGCTTTCCATCCCTTTTACCATCGTTTTACCACCGTTTTTCCTTGAAAGATGGTCGCTATAAGGTGAGTGTTCTTGTTGCGTGACACATGGCCAATGTATTTTAGTCTTCTCTTCTTGATGTCGCTTGCAGTTTTCTGGTGGTATCAAGTTCTTCCAGGACACTTTCATTAGTTCTTCTATCTGTCCATTTGACACGTAAGAGTTTCCTACATCTCTGCTGCCTCAATTCTTCTGCAATCAGTTTTTCTCAGAGTCCAGGCTTCGCAGCCATAAATCCTGACCAGTCAGATCAAACATTTTAGAAGTCTAACTTTCAGGCTATTTGGTATAGATCTACCTCTGTCTTTCCAGAAATTGTTGAGTTGCGCCATTTCTTACTTTGCCATTCCAGTTCTTATTTTGATGTCTTTGGAACAGGTTCCATCATAGGATTTTACAGAGCCAAGATATTTGAAATCCTTAACATTTTCTAAAGGAACTTTGTTAATTGTTGTGTCATGATGGTGCGCGTCACAGACCTCTTAATATTAAAAGACTGTGGTGTGCATTGTGTGGCTATGTCCCGGGCTTTGTCATCTCCCCCCCCCCCCCCCCCTTGCCATTCGATTTTAAACGGGGTAAGTGATGGCTGGTTCCGAGTGGGTCGTGCGACGCGTGGACAGATCCCCCCCCCACCCCCCATTGCCTAATGGGATGGCTGTCATGTGGCGTCGGGGGCTTAGGGGGAGGGTGGTAGTGGTTGTCTGGAGAGTAGTGAGGCGTTGGTTGGTGTTCTGGATCTCATCCGGCGCCCTCGGGTGTTTCTTGTTGGCTTAGCAAACAAACATCCACTGTTAGTGTTACCACACTGACCGGGCCAATGTACCCCCACACTAGTCTTGTTTCCGGACGCTTTTAAACTGTCAACACTGTGTTTTCGCGCGGTTCCAAATTGTTATGGTCGTTTTATGGCCTGTTATGCAAGTTGTCCTGATCACGCGTGCTTGTTGTTTAACCCTTTGGTTCCCTTATTCTGACTACCTATTTGCAAAACCTTAACCCTTTCACTCCTCACCCTATCAACAAGCTGGAAAATTTTAACCCTTTCAAGCCCTCACCCTATCCACCAGCAGCAAAACTGAAATTTTTTCACTCCTTCCTATCTCCAGCTGTAAAACTAACCCTTTCCCCCTCTCACTCTATCCATCAGCTGTAACACACACACACACACACACACACACACACAAACACGCAAACAAACAAACAAGCAAACAAACAAACAACAACAAAACCACAAACCTTTCACTTGCACTCCTTCGTTCTACCCACCGTCTGCAAAAATCAGCCCTTCATTCCCTCACTCTTTCCACCAGCTTCTGTGGATACGGCGAAGAAGTAAAGAGAAGATCAAGTTTGTGCTTTGCTATCATGGTTAATAACTCAAGAAACTAGTGGATAGGATGGGGGGAGTGAAAGGTAATGTTTGCTTTGCTATCACGGCTTGTAATGCAGCAAGCTGGTTGATAGGGTAAGGGAGTTAAAAGGTTAACTTTTTGCTTTGATATCATGGCTGACAATCGTGGATAAGGCCAGGGAGTGAAAGCGTCAAGAAATCAAAAGGGTCTAATCACTTTTACATGAGTTATATAACTTGCTCCTTTATTTTTATAACGCGCTTTGCGTTTTAGAAAGCGCCGTATGAATATTCATCATCATCATCATCATCATCATCATCATCATCATCATCATCATCATCATCATCATCATCATCATCATCATCGTCATCGTCATCGTCATCGTACATGATGTTGTTTTCGTTGTCATTATCATTATCATTATTACTGCGATGTTTATCATAAAAAATCAATCAGTTAGTCGACCAATGGCATCCTATGTTAACTTAACCATTTGACTCCCACATCTTATCTACCAAGTGCTAAAACTTAAACCTTTGACTCCCTCATCCTATTCACCAGCTACACACTCACACACACACACACACACACAACCAAAACAGACACTCAACACAGACATATATACACAAAACACACTCAACACACATATATAATATGCATACATAAAACACGCACATTATAAACATACTCATATTCACAACATACAAACGTATAAACAAACATGCACATACACACATACACCACACGCAAAACACAAAAACTCGCGCAACATAAACACGCATACACACACGCGCACACACCACACATACGAACACACAGAGACACACCCACACCCACGATGTTCACACACACCACGCACACGTAAACACACAACACACACATACAAAACGCGCGCGCACACAGACACACACACAGACACACACACACACACACGCACACACACACACACACAGACACACACACACACACACACACACACACACACGTACGCACACAAACACAAGCACACGCCACACAAAACACGCACATACGCTCACACGCATACAAACGCCCCCCCCCCCCACACACACACATACACACACACAGCATACACACACACAACCACCCACACCACACACACAACAACACACAACACACACACACACAACACACACACACACACAAACACACTCGCACACACACACAACACACCACACACACAGCACACACACCCACCCACCCAACCACACGCACACTCCTACACACAGAGACACACACAGGCACATAGACACACACACACACACACACACACACACACACACACACACACACACACACACACACACACCACCACACACCCACACACACAACACACACACAACACACACAGCACACACAGACACACAGACACACACACACAAAGACACCCACAACACCCACACAACACCCACCACCCACACACACATAACACCCCCCCCATACAACACCCCCCACCCACCCACCACACACGTACTGACAACATGCCAACAGGGGTGACATTAACAGGCCAACCCAGTGATCAATACCCTTCTCTGTATACATATAGTTCCACTGACTCTGCCATGTCTTCACAACGACTGCTGTCTCATACACAGTAGTTGCTTGTTTTGTTTTGTTCAACAAAAGGACTCTAAATCAAGCGAGTGCCAGCATTGAAGCAAATAGGAACCAGACAAAGACGAAAATTTAACGAGAGAGAGAGAGAGAGAGAGAGAGAGAGAGAGAGAGGAGAGAGAGAGAGAGAGAGGAGAGAGAGAGAGAGAGACAGAGATAGACAGGCAGACAAACAGACAGGCAGACACAGACACAGACAGGGAGAGAGAGAGGAGAGAGAGAGAGAGAGAGGACAGAGATAGTCAGCAGACAAACAGACAGCAGACACAGACACGACAGGGAGAGAGAGAGAGAGAGAGAGAGAGAGAGAGAGAGAGAGAGAGAGGACAGAGATAGTCAGGAGCAAACAGACAGGCAGACACAGACACAGACAGGGAGAGAGAGAGAGAGAGAGAGAGAGAGAGAGAGAGACAGAGATAGACAGGCAGACAACAGACAGGCAGACCAGACACAGAAGGGAGAGAAGAGAGAGAGAGAGAGAAGGAGAGAGAGAGAGAGAGGACAGAGAAGACAGGCAGACAAACAGACAGCAGACACAGACAAGACAGGAGAGAGAGAGAGAGAGAGAGAGAGAGAGAGAGAGGACAGAGATAGACAGGCAGACAAACAGACAGGCAGACACAGACACAGACAGGGAGAGAGAGAGAGAGAGAGAGAGAGAGAGAGAGAGAGAGAGAGAGAGGACAGAGATAGACAGGCAGACAAACAGAGCAGACCAGCACAGACAGGAGAGAGAGAGAGAGAGAGAGAGAGAGAGAGAGAGGAGAGAGGACAGAGATAGACAGGCAGACAAACAGACAGGCAGACACAGACACAGACAGGAAGAGAGAGAGAGAGAAGGAGAGAAGGAGAGAGAGAGGAGAGAGGGACAGAGATAGACAGCAGACAAACAGACAGGCAGACAGACACAGACAGGAGAAGAGAGAGAGAGAGAGAGAGAGAGAGAGAGAGAGAGAGAGAACACAGAGAAGAGACAGAGACAGAGACAGAGACCGACCGACAGACAGACAGACAGAGAGACAGATAGACAGAGAGACAGAGTGAGACAGAGAGAGATTCGGAATTTTAATGAATTTTGGCTAACAGCCTCTTTTATTGGAGGATGGGGGTGGTGGGTGTTAAACAACAGAGAGAGAGAGGGAGAGAGAGAGACAGAGGAGAGAGAGAGAGACAGAGACAGACAGACAGAAGACAGACAGACAGATAACCAGATTGACAGACAGAGACGGACACAGAGAGAGAGTGGGATTGAGTGAGAGAGAGAGAGAGAAAGAGAGAGAGAGAGACAGAGAGAGAGAGACAGAGAGAGACAGAGGCAGAGACATAGAGACAGAGAGACAGGCAGAGAGAGACAGAGAGAGAGAGAGAGACAGAGAGACAGAGAGACAGAGAGAGAGACACACACACACACGAGAAATCATGGTCCATAGTCTGTTGTATAACAACGATATGAAATAAGACAAAACTTTCAGGCAGATTTGTTGACAGTTTAGACGAAGTTGTAGCAGAGAGAGCAGAATTTGTGCAACTGTGTGAACAGCCTTTAGAGAAGACCTCAGCGTGTAAGTTTGAAATGATGAGGCTATTTTCTTTTATCTCAATGACCATGTATGTATTCTTTAACCCTAAGGCCTTAGCAGTGCATAGTATTTATGTGCAGGCATAAAGCAAGTGCCACGATCATTTTGGATCCTGTCCATCACTTGACATCAGTAGCACGAGTGCACGTGGGATTTGTTCCGAGCGTGGGGACGCTGTCATACAAAACTGAAACTGAAACTGTTTATGTATGAATAAATGTGTACAGAATGTTCGCTTCGGTGAGAATCTTGCTCAAGGAAACAAAATGACAAACTTTGCCCCCCGGGCCTGTAATCCATCCAGCTGTAAATGGTAACCTGACCCTATACAGAGCTAGGGAGTTATTTCAAGAGGGATTCATCGCACTCGGATGATTCCATATGCGCTCCACTCAAATCTGCCAGCAATTGTCTGACAGATTCCCTGAGTCTGCACAAAACCCTAGGGAAAGTCAGGTAGGGAGGGATAGGAAAAAGGCAACACCTTCATGATTCTTGCTTAGAAAGATGTTGAGGTATCTACCACCTCACTCCCCTACGACCTCAGAGTGATGGGACAACCTGTACCTTTACCTGACCTACGTGGCAAACTTAGCACAGAGATCCGACAGAGTAGAGTGAATACAGACACGTATACTCAGCCCCAAGGGAGAAAGAAGGGTTATCCCCCATGCAATGACAAGAACAGTTTTAGTTTCAGGTTCAATGTCTCAAGATGGCGTCTCCGCGCTCAGACTTAATTCCATACTAATTTTCGCCACGATGTTATATGAAGAAGAATTCCAAAATGATTGTGAGATAAGCCATAAGATAATCATGTGATAAGCCATAAAATGATCATGGAATAAGCCATAAAATGATCATGGGATAAGCCATAAGCCTGCATATAAGCCCCTACCGCTGGCAAAGTCTTAAGGTCCTATCTAGCAACGCTTAGATGCCTATCTTTGTATAAGTCTGTCACTGGGACAACCTAGCCTACCTGAAACATTTATCGCCATCTTCATTGTTAGAACGGATCGGATGAAAACACATCCAGCCCCGCAGTGCGAAGAGACCGCATCAACGTCCTACACACACCACATCACTGTTACTCACCTTTGAACAAACGACACACAGCCTCCAGCCACCCACCAATACCAGTTATCGTCTCTGTCACTCCAACTCCGCCAGCCCATCCTCCATCCCGAATAAAAAAAACATACTACAAAAACAACAATAAAAACGACAAATAGACGATCTTTGTAAGAAGAAATAAGTAGGAAGACAAAGACAGAATTACATAAAATAGACCTCTTCATCGACAGAATTTGTCTGATCTGAAACAACAAAAACTAATCAAAATCCTTTGAGGAACACAACGCTATGAAAGAAAGAAAAATCACCACCACCACAGACAGACAGAGAAAGACAGACAGACAGACAGACAGACAGACAGTCAGGCAGGCAGACAGACAGACACACAGACAGACAGACAGACAGATAGACAGATAGACAGACAAACCAAAAACCACACACACACACACACACACACACACAACACACACACCACACACACAACAAAACAAAACAAAACAAAACAAAACAAAAGAAAACAAACAGCAAAACAAAACAAACACTTGTAAAAACAAAACAAAAAACGTTGAGAGTTATGGAACAAGAAAAGTCTAGATGACCCTCTTAGAATGCTCCCAAACCCCTGCCCCCAACCCTCTACCCGGCTCCCAGCCCCTCCAAATTTTTTTTATTACCACTTTCACAGCGTTATTTACTCAAAGGTTTCTGCTTCATTTGCGTTGTTTCAGACCAGACAGTGATTTCTGTCAAAGAAAAGGTTATTTTGTTTGCTTAGTCTTTGTGTCGCTTTCTCCTGACCATAATAATCAAGGTAGGGCCTCAGGACCCGGCCAGCTTATGGGTTTATGTGCAGGCTTAAGGTTTGTGCCATGATCACCATACACGTGGCACCTGTGACGTTAGTGCATATGGAATTCGTTCCGAGCGCGGAGACGTCATCTTGAGAAACTGACACTGAAACCTGACCATTACAATAGAGATAATCCTACTCTCCCTATCTTGGGGCTGAGGGTACGCACCTGCATTTACTATACTTGATAATGCAACCCCTGGCAATCGTTCTCTTCTCTCTTATCAGCTGAGACCTGACAACCCATGGTGATTTTACAACACTGTTTTCACAGGCATGAGTTTAACTTTTGGGTACTGATAAGCGAACAAATGACAGTACTATTTAAAACATAGAAAGGAAATTATAAATATGGCTTGACCACTTGCAAAAGAAAAAAAACGAAGAAAAAAAGAAAGAAAGAAAATAAATAAATAAATAAATAAATAAATAAATAAATAAATAAGTAATCTGCCTGTTGCGTGTCAAAGTGAAGGCTGGATTAAACCGAACAGCTTAAGTGTCTATGAAAGCGATCAATAATGGCATTGAAATCTACTTGACGCTCTTTATGCTTTGGCAACTTTCCTGTTAGACACAGGACAAGCCTCAAAGACTTGATGTTGAAATGGCAAAGATCAACAACCCTCCCCTTTCTGTGTTCAACTTGTGTGTGAAATATGGCTCTTTGACAAGTCAGGCCTCAATGGTCGTGTTCAGACTGTTGTGAAATGGGCCCCTGTCACAGGCCATGGCTGGTGAGAGTTGAAAGGAGGTGTAGGGTGTCAGGGCGTTGCTAATGACGTGTGCCTAATCAAAGCGGGTAAGAATACACGTCAGACTTCCATTCCGGAAGCTCCTGGGTTCGATTCACCCAGATGCCTGTGTTAGCCCGATATGGTCTGGTAGTCGGCTGGGCTATAAGAATATGAACTGGAAGATAGTGTTATATAGGTTACACACGGGTCACACATCCTACACTCATTCGTACCTTTTGAAAACGAAGAAGCACCATGGTGTATACCATGTGACGAGCGGTTGAGCATCAGACACGTCCTTCATTGCTGGGACTTGTTTGATGTGAGACAAAAGTACTACATGCAGACTCTTAAAGAACCTTTTCCGAGACGTCCCTCCTGATGCAATTTTCCAGTTTTTACAAGAGATCGGTAGATTTTACCTGATACGATTTTACGATCTTGTTTTTCTTTAATTGCATTTTAGACTTTGCAAGATTAACGGTGAGCATGGTTTTAACTGTTGTCTTTTATCTAATGGGTTGTCGTTTTTGACGTGGTGTTAGCCCTGATATGGCTCTAGTTGTCGGCTGGGCTATAGGCAATAGGGATTGAACTGAACTGAACTCAGATACCTCCGCCAGGGGGACATTTTTTACATCTCGTAGGTTCATTATGTGTGCAGACCTGTCAGTGTCCTAATTCCCCTTCGTGTGTATACGATGCAGATTATCACGCGTGCACGTTAAAAATCTGTAAGTCATTCATAAGGAAGATTAGAAAAAGACAGGCAACATCTATAGGCCATTTTATGAGGAAAGGGGAATTGGAGCACCTGGTCACAACGGGAAAGCTGGAGGGAAAGAGAGCACCAGGTAGACCCAGGGAGAAGATATTGCACGGACTTGCAGAGTGGCTGAAGACAAAGAGGGTGGAAGAGGCGCTTGAGGCAACAAGAGATAGAAACAATGGAAGTCCATGATCGCCAACGCCCTGTGGCAAGGCACTTGATGATGATGATAAAGTCATGTCAGTGGATGGCTTATGGAAACAGTAAAACATCCAGTATGCACGCCCACCAAAGATGCAGACTGTGCAACAACACAGAGGAACATGGTCGGGTCACGTAACAGCTTGAGTTCTCCGTGCTCCACTAAAAAGCCTGCTGATTATGTATAATGTGCAGTGGCTTCATATGAGTTTGCATAATAGCGCTATGCAAAAATGGCTTATAATGATGATGACGATAATGATGATAATAATAGTGATGATAATAATGATAGCAATAACAATAATGAATAATAATAATAATGATGATAATAATAATGATAATAATAATAATGATAATAATAATGTGTATTATTATAATAATAATAACAACAGCAACAACAACAATGATTATGATGATGGTGATGATGATAATGATAATGATAATACACTACTACCACTACCACAGACAGACAGAGAAAGACAGACAGACAGAAACTGAATAATACACTACTACTACTACTGCTTAATAATAGTGATACTGATAATACACTACTACTACTACTACTGCTTAAATAATAGTGATACTAATAATACATTACTAGTACTACTGCTTAAATAATAGTGATACTAATAATACATTACTAGTACTACTGCTTAATATATATATGATACTGATAATACATTACTATACTACTGCTTAAATAATATGATACTGATAATACACTACTAGTACTACTGCTTAAATAATAGTGATACTGAAATACACTACTAGTACTACTGCTAAATAATAGTGATACTAATAAACATTACTAGTACTACTGCTTAAATAATAGTGATATCAATTAAAACATTACTAGTACTACTGCTTAAATAATAGTGATACTGATAATACACTACTAGTACTACTGCTTAAATAATAGTGATACTGATAATACATTACTAGTACTACTGCTTAAATAATAGTGATACTGATAATACACTACTAGTACTACCTGCTTAAATAAAGTGATACTGATAATACACTACTAGTACTACTGCTTAAATAATAGTGATACTAATAATACATTACTAGTACTACTGCTTAAATAATAGTGATACTGATAATACACTACTAGTACTACTGCTTAAATAATAGTGATACTAATAATACATTACTAGTACTACTGCTTAAATAATAGTGATACTGATAATACACTACTAGTACTACTGCTTAAATAATAGTGATACTAATAATACATTACTAGTACTACTGCTTAAATAATAGTGATACTAATAATACATTACTAGTACTACTGCTTAAATAATAGTGATACTAATAATACACTACTACTACTATTAATACTATTATTACTACTACTACTACTTCTACTACTACTACTACTACTACCACTGCTACTACTACCACTGCTCTTACTTTACTACCACCACTACTACTACCACCACCACCACTACCACTACCACTACCACTACCACTACTACTACGTGCCGTATAAGCAGAAAGCTGGAAGAGGGAATTTAGTAGACTGGCGCTGTTCCTCACCACCACACATGTCTGGTTCTTACTGCACTTGACAGAGGTCTGTGTTTGCATTTGAAAGAACACTGTCACTAGACTTGAGTCTGTGGCAGCAAATCTTGTGATCTGTGAGACATATTCTGCTGTTGTGTTGCTGTGTGGATTCTTGTGTTTTAGTGTACATCTGATCCGGTGAAGGATTTTCATTTCCATTTATAGATACTTTATCCTCTTTGTTTTTTTTAAATTTTTTTTTTTATCTATTTCTTGTTTTTGTTCTTGCTCTTGTTCTTCTTTTTCTTCTACTTAAAAAAATTTTTTTTTACTTTTCCTTCTTCTTTTTTTCTTCTTCTTCTTTGTTTTCTTTCTCTTTATTTTACTTTCGTTTTCTTCTTGTTCTTGTTTCTTCTTCTTCTTTTCTTCTTCTTCTTCTTTTTCTTCTTCTTCTTCTTCTACTACTACTACTACTGCTACTTCTTCTTCTTCTCTTTGCTCTCTTCTTCTTGTTTCTTGTTGTTCTTGTTCTGGTTCTTCTTGTTGTTCTTGTTCTTGTTGTTCTTGTTCTTGTTATTCTTCTTGTTCTTGTTGTTCTTGTTCTTGTTCTTCTTGTTCTTCTTCTCCTTCTTCTTCTACTGCTTCTTCTTTTTCCTCTTCTTCGTCTTCTTCTTATTCTCCTCCTCCTTCTCCTCTTTCTTCTTTTCTTCTTCTTCTCCTGTTTTGTCTTGTTTTTTATTTTCCTCCTCCTCCTCCTCTTTCTTCTTCTTCTTCTACTTATTCGCCTTCTTTTTCTTCTTATCATTATCATATCATCATCGTCATCATCACCATTACTATTATTAGTGTTTCCACAAGCCACATAGAAAATAATCACTTTAAGTGACTAGACATTTTTTAACTAGTGTTGGGTGATTATCGGAGAGGAGACGTTCTACCTAACAGCCATACTTGTTCAAGTTGACACTGCTTACTCCACGACCTCCAGAGATGACAGGACAGGCTCTGGCTAACTCTGTAATAGCGGTATTGGTCGGGGATCACTGACATAATTACCGAGTTATGGCTCTGGCACTGTGTGACTTATCACTTCGTCACTCTGACGTAGGACTTGCTGGGTCATGTGAAGTGTACTCCTGGTATCTGTACGTGTCTAACTGTGCTGTAGTCTTTAGTTGGACGTTATCACTGTTGGTCGTTTTCTTTACTTATCTGACCCATTCCTTACTTCATACTGATCGTTCTGTTGTTGATTTGGTGATGCTGATAATGGGGATGATAATCGTGATGCCACCGAGTTTCTTCCAGGATTGAGACTACGTAGGAATGTGCATTGACCGGGGGTTTGGGTAGGGGTGTCTTTCGGTCACGTGAGACGAGTTTATACGGAATAGCTAGTTGTGTTGTGATCCAGACCTTTGATTATTTATGTATTTACTTTTTACATACGTTCCTTTTTTCTGATAATACGATAAACAGATAACCATCTCATTTACATGTAACCAAGATTATTCCAGTGATAGGTTGATACAATACCAGTACAACATATGGACTAGGTAAAAAACAAAGGCTAGGTAGGGCCTCAGGACCTGGCCAGTTCATGGGTTTATGTGCAGGCTTAAGACTTGTGCCATGATCACCATACACATGGCATCTGTGACGTTAGTGCTTATGGAATTCTTTCTGAGCGCGGAGACGTCGTCATGAGAAACTGAAACTGAAACTTACAGGGTTATACCGTATGCTTACTATCATAATAAATCCTGGCTTCAACCAGGCCCTAGAGATACAAGTGCGAGGCTGGTCAGAGGATTTGAGCAACACCCTCTATGACGCATCCGTAAAGTGGATGAGACTCGACTGTGTGGTCCCAGTCTTCCCAATGAGCACATAGCACGCTCAGCACTGGGTAAGAGCAGGTTGGACCTGAAAAAATCCCACAAAGATCTTTGTAGGACTGATGGGATTGGAACCCACAACCTTCTACTCGGTAGTGCGTTGCACTACCCACTGCACCAGGATATTTGATGTTACAATATCACCGTTGATATCGTGAGTGAGAGATTGATAACTATCGCAATATTACACCACACAAACTGAATGATAACGTCACCCAGCACTTCAGTTGAAGTGTCTGTTGTATTACTAGAGTGTCGCATTGAAAAATTGATACAAAGATAAAACATCAAACACTAACACCAGGTAGGACCTCAAGATCTTGCCAACGCATAGCACTTATGTGCAACCTTAAGGCTTATGCCATGATCATTTTAGATTTTCTCCATCACATGGCATCAGTAGCTTCAGTGCATATGGAATTTGTTTCATGCGCTAAGACGTAATCTTGAGAAACAGAAACTAAAATTGATACGGAAACTACGATCTGCAAAACATCGAAATATTGTGCACTACATTGAACAGTTGTGTGTGAACAACCGTTAAGCCGTGAACAACTGAACAACAGATATTCTTATTATCGTCTTCCACGTTCATTGGCTGCACACACACACACACACACACACACACACACACACACACACACACACACACACACACACACACACACACACACACACACACACACACACACACACACACACACACACACACACACACACACACACACACACACATTTTAACTCTAATGAATCGAGTAGGTATTTTACATATATGACCGTTTTCTTTCCTCCCGTTATGTGTAGGGTTTATATCATGATCATTCTGGTTCTTCTCCAGCACCTGGCATCAGTGGCGATAGTGAATATGGAATTTATTCTGTACACACAGACATCATCTTCAGAAGTTGAAATGGAAACTGTGATCTGAGAAAAATTAAAAAAAATTATGAACTATGTCGAACAGTTCTGAGTGAACAATAGTGAAGTTGTGAACAGTAACTTTTCTTTTCTTCGTCTACTGAGTTCATCAGCGGCAGCTCCTATCTGCATTCGACTGGGCACAGTGGGCTTTCTATGTTTGAACACTTTTTGTTTTCATTCCGTTATATATGCTGTAAATATCACGATCATGTTGGATCTTCTCCATCACATGGCATCTATGGCGTCAGTGCATATGGAATTCATTCTGACCGCGGAGATGTCATATTGAGAAACTGAAACTGAAGTTGTAGGCAGTCACACACACGTGTTCGGGGCAGTTGATATACTACAATATCCAGGACAGTAATTAAGTGTCTTCAATGTCACCCAAACGACGTCGACGTGAACTTCAGCACACCATGAGAGTGTTGGAGGACAGGAGAGGACGCGTGATACACGCCTTGTGAGTGACACACTACGCACTGAATATTACACACTACACATTATACAGTACACAGAATACTGTACATGCTAAACATCGAAAATAACACAGTACACATCACGCTCTACAAATTGATACATTCACCTCTACAAATTGATACATCACACTCTACACATTGACACATTCACCTCTACAAATTGATACATCACACTCTACACATTGACACATCACCTCTACAAATTGATACATCACACTCTACACATTGACACATTCACCTCTACAAATTGATACATCACACTCTACACATTGACACATTCACCTCTACACATTGATGCATCACACTCTACACATTGACACATTCACCTCTACAAATTGATACATCACACTCTACACATTGACACATTCACCTCTACAAATTGATACATCACACTCTACACATTGACACATTCACCTCTACACATTGATACATCACACTCTACACATTGACACATTCACCTCTACACATTGATACATCACACTCTACACATTGACACATTCACCTCTACAAATTGATACATCACACTCTACACATTGACACATTCACCTCTACAAATTGATACATCACACTCTACACATTGACACATTCACCTCTACAAATTGACACATTCACCTCTACATATTGATACATCACACTCTATACATTGACACATTCACCTCTACAAATGATACATCACACTCTACACATTGACACATTCACCTCTACAAATTGCTTAGTACACTTTCATTATCATCAAGTGCCTTGCCACATGGCGTTGGCGATCATGGACTTCCATGTGTTTCTATCGCTTGTTGCCTCAAACACCTCTTCCGCCCTCTTTGTCTTCAGCCACCCTGCAAGTCCGTCCAATATATCTTCTCCCTGGGTCTACCTGGTGCTCTCTTTCCCTCCAGCTTTCCTGTTGTGACCAGGTGCTCCAATTCTCCTTCCTCATAAAATGGGCTTTTCCTAATCTTCCTTATGAATAATCTCCTTGTGTCTGCCTCCATCAAGACTGTCTCGTTTGTTTTCTTTGCTGTCCATGGAACTCTTAACAGTCTTCTTAGAAACAACATCTCGGCTGCCTTAATCTTGTTCTGGCTTTGCATGTTGACTGTCCACGCCTCACAACCGTATAACAGTATTGGTTCTATATAACATTCAAGAACTGTCTTCCTGATGTTAATTGATAAGCATTTGTTAGTAAGAATATAGGCATTTGTTGGTAAGAATGCTTTTCATCTTGAATGCTGTTTTTTGGCTTGGCCGATTCTGCTGGCTCTTTCATAGTACACATTACACTCTACAAATTACACACTATGTATGACACATGGCACATAGCACAATATAATTACCCATTTCATACACAGTATCACGCACTGCACACTACACGTTACTCATAACGCATTACACACTACACATTACGCGCTACAATACAATACAATACAATACAATACTTTATTTTGTATAGCGCAAAATTTTGATAAATCACGGCTAAAATGGGGAGAAAGAATAAAAGCAAATGCACGCACATACACGCAAGGACGCACACAAAGCACGCACCCCACACACACGCACATACACACCACACACAAACACACACATGCACGCACACACACCAAGGACACACACACACACCACACACACACACACACACAAAACACACACACACACACCGCACACACACACACACACACAATCACACACACACACACACACACTTTAAACAAAGGAACAGTTTCCCTATTCTGACGTGGTATATGAGTATTGATTTCTAAGTAAAGAAACAATTGGCCTCTTCTGACGTCACAGGGCGCGTTAATATTGTCAAGATGAGAAAAGACAAGCTAGAAATACAGCAACAATAATAACACTAAAACAACACCAATATGATCCAGTGTGTGTGTTTGTGTGCGGGCGTGCGTGTGTGTATCATTGTTGTTGTTCATTTATTCACTTATTTATTTACATATTCTTTATCTTTTTTACGCATTTATTCGTTATTTGTTCATTAGTGTACATGTAGCCTGTTAAATATTGTAATTATTATTTATTATTTCCGTTATCATATGTACATTTTTTTTTTCATGTCGTCTGATTTTATTGTTGTAAGAATATTACGTGACATCGTTATCAATATTGCTGAACGTAATTCGTAATTACATCAGTTTGTGACAGTTTTGATTGTTCCACATTGACGCGATTCCTGGACATTGAACGATCACACACACACATGTACAAACACAGATGTACTCACGTACAACCACACACACACACACACACAGAAAAATATACACACACAGACAGTATATAGACACATTATTATTATTATTATTATTATGAACATTTAGTACGCCTAATCAAATTAATGCCCTAGCGTTTACAATGGCAAAACATATAACCAGAATCACAAGCACACACACACACGCCCACAGAAGCACCCACGCACACACAAACACACACACACACACACAAACACACACACACACAGCATGACATGCAAATACAATGACACATTGACACTAAGACACTATAATGTCACCATTACATTACATGGGGGGAAGGGGCAGAGATTACCAGTTTTGGAAACAGGTGAGTTTTGAGGGAGCGTTTGAATGTGGACAGAGAGGGTGAGTATCTAAGAGAGCGAGGTAACTGATTCCAGATGGTTGGAGCTTGATAGGAAAAAGAACGCTGCCCAAACCTTTTAGTGCGACTATGGGGATACTATAGAGACGGGTATCAATGAGGACCGCAAAGCTCGAGATGGCGTGTAGAGATGTAACAGACACACACACATACACACACACATACACACACACACACACACACACACACACACACACACACACACACACACACACACACACACACACTCACAGAGATACTTTAGGAAGTGATCACTTACCTATCCTCATAACACTAACTAACGAAAACATCAGGATGAAAGACAGCATTCCTGATATTATACCAAAATATAATTATACACGCGTTGATTGGTCCTTGTTTCAGACTGTTCTTTCTAATCGAGATTTCACACATTATGAAAGTGAAAATGTAGACGTTATGTTTTCTAAATTCCAGGAGTCAGTTCTAGCTGCTGCAGACCTTTCCATCCCGAAAATCAAAACTTTTAAGTCTAATAACCGCTTGGGTAATGTTTGGTGGACGGAGGCATGTGAGAAAGCAGTTCAGTATAAAAAAGAGAAATACAAAATCTACATCAAAAGCAGGAAACCTGAAGATCATATGGAAATGAAAAAAGCTAACACCCAGTGTAATAAAATCATCGCTGAAGCAAAGAAAAATTATTGGGCATCATACTGCACAAAAGAAATTTCAGATTTCAAGGATTTCCATAAAGTCTGGACAAAAATGAATCAAATGAAAAATGGAGCCAACTTACCTAGATGTCCAATAATGATTGATACAAGTCACAAATTTCTTTCCGACATGGACAAAGCTGAAACTTTTGTGGAACTTTTTGCCTAAAATAGTAAAGTAGATGGTTTGACTCCTACCTGCAAACACTACAGGGAAATGGCAGCTAACAACCCTATCTACACTGATCCAATACCTCAAAATGATCTCTGGTTTAATTCTCCAATCACCTTAGAAGAGTTAAAAAACACTACCTTGTCTCTACACAACAAAAGGAGTTCGGTAGGTGTCGATGCAGTTTCAACTGAAATGATTAAACATCTTCCAGAAAACTATATTATTTTTTTACACAAAATTTTTCAGAAATGCTGGGTTGGTGGAATTATACCACAATTATGGCAAACGTCTGTTGTTATACCAGTATTAAAAGCAGGAAAGCCTAAAAACAATAAAAACAGTTACAGACCTATTGCTTTAACGTCCCATACGAGCAAACTATTGGAAAAATTGGTATTAAACAGACTTGTACATTACTGTGATAAAAATAACGTTATTCCAGTAAATCAGGCTGGTTTTAGAAAAGGGAGATCTACAGTTGAGCACCTGGTTAAACTTACCACTCACATCAAGAAACAGTTTGCCCGCAGAAAAAGTCTTTTAGCTACATTTTTTGATGTGAAAAAAGCTTACGATCAAGTTTGGCATACGCGTTTATTGTACAAGCTGAAATCTATTGGTTTATCTGGCAATATGTATGATTATATTAAGTCTTTTTTAGCCAATAGAACCATTCAGGCAAGAGTGGGAACTAGTTATTCTACTTCACGACATCTTGATATGGGAATTCCACAAGGTTCAGTGATAGCACCGCTTTTATTTAATATTCTTATACAGGATCTTCCTAAAGCACTCTCAAATCGTGTTGTTTTGGCACAGTATGCTGATGATATATGTATTTGGATGAATATTACTTTAAAAAAGACAACTCCACAGAGAGCACAGAATTACATTAGGAAATTGTATCAATCTGATCTTGATAATCTTGGAAACTATATGTTAGAAAATGGTCTGTCGTTGTCAGCGGAAAAAACTAACATGATGCTATTTAATTCTGGTGGTACTTTAAGTAACTTGCCTACTTTCAGATTGCTTGGTGAAGTGTTACATTACAAACAGGTTGTAAAATTTCTGGGAGTCTTTATGACATCGAAATTAAACTGGAATGTCCATTTTGATTATATTTCAACAAAAGCAAGAAAAGCCCTAAATTTTCTAAAGATAATAAGCCGATTACCTTGGGGAATGGATACGAACATACTAATTCATCTGTCAACAGCACTTGTACGATCTAAATTATCCTATGCGCAAGAAATGTTCTTCAGTGCACCAAAATATTTATTAAAGAAGATACAAAGCTTAGACTGCAAAAGTATTAAAATTGCTCTAGGTGTCCCTACTCATGCCTCTAATCTGAAAACGTACAAAGTTGCTGAAATTCTGCCTCTGAACAACTATCGTGAGCTAGCGACAGCAAAATTTGCAGTTAGAACTACTTCACAAACGGACAATTTTGTGAGTAAGGAAATTAAAATCAGGTCTGATGTTGACTTTCCAAAGCGAGCAAAAAGCATTTCATCACAAATGACTGTTGCAACTTACATATCTGACTTGGTCAAACAGTCTAACATAAATATGGATGAAATAGCTGAGACACCATCAACAACGCCTATCCCTACATGGGAAATGCAAAAAGCCTCTTTTGATATTGATTATACAGACGCTAAAAAATCTGAAAACGTCAATATTTCGATATCCACAGCAAGAGAACACATCGATGAAAAATACCGTACCCACCTTCACATTTTTACCGATGGATCAGTCTTAGAAAATAATTGTGCTGGAGCAGCATTTTATGTTCCAAAATTTAAGATAAAAAAGTCATTTTTCGGTGGGGCAAACTTATCGATCTTTACAGCGGAATTAGTCGCTATTTTAATCAAGCATTGCATTATCTAGTAAATCTTAAACCCATGTCTTTCAAAGTAGTTCTCTTTGTTGACTCAAAATCTGTATTATATGCCTTACGGTGTTTTAATGCCGACACAAGACCTGATTTAATTACTGAGGCAAATCATCTTATACATCGTTTAAGGGTCAAAGGTACAGATATCAGTTTATGCTGGGTGCCTTCTCATGTTGGTCTTCACGGCAACGAAGTAGTTGACAGAGCAGCTAAACAAGGCGCCCAGAATGCTGATAATGCCATAGAATTACATGTTCATACCTCCGTAAAAGAAGCTTGCAACTTGCTCGAATCAGCCTCATGGACTCGATTTTTGAACATTCAGATGAACAGTTTGTGTCACAACAAATGATAAAACTTACCGTTCAAAATGTATGTAAAAAATTGCAGTATTCTTCCATGTATCATTTGAGATCGATTGTTGCTGTTTGTTTTCGTATTCAGCTAAACGCATTGAAAACAAAATATTGTAAAAATGTCAAGTGTATTTGCGGCGAACAGTTCACACTGTTTCACTGTTTATTCTACTGCAAAATGCTTCGTTCTTTTTTACCGAAAATGTTTACTCAAGAAAAGTATTCTGAAAATCATTTCCAGAAAATTACATCAGATCAAACGTTGTTAGTTAGAATTTCAGAATCATTAGTTCACAGTCCTGTTAATGCATTACTTTAACTTTATTCGGTTTATATTTTAGTGTTACAATTTCCCTTCACGTTATTGAAGTTAATTGTTAGTGTTAAGTTCTCGTTCCATTTTACTGTTCCCCCATCTGCTAATGTCTTTTTCCTCTGTCTTCCCTCTGCCCAAATCCAACCAATCCAACTATCGCTCTACATTTTATTTTGTTCACTTTAAAAAAATTTTTAAAAAAAATTAATTTCCCCTCCCCCCCCCCCCCTTCCCCGTCTAATATCACTTATAGTGAAAAGACGTTAAATTAAAGAACGAACGAACACACACACACACACACACACACACACACACACACACACACACACACACACACACACACACACACACACACACACACACACACACACACACACACCAACACCACACACAACACACAGCACCAACACCACGCACACACACAACACGCACACATTCACAAAAACTGACACATGTACACGTGCACACACACACCACACACACACACACACACACACACACACACACACACACACACACACACAACCACACACACACACACACTACCACACACACACACACACACACACACACACACACACACACACAAACATACATACACACACACACGCACACACACATTGTCTAATATCACTCATAGCGAAAAGATATTAAACCAAAGAACAGACAGACAAACACACACATCGTACTCCAGTCGATCTGTAGCGTAATCTTTTCTAAACAAGATGGGCATACGATCATAATAATCCAGCTTTGTGCAAGGACATTTGATGAACCATTCTCAAACTGACACACCACAGATAAATCCCGTTCGTTGGATTGTTCTAGCAAAAATTTTTTAGATATAGGTGAATAACTATACAGAATGTGGTTTCTAGGAAGAATGTTGAGAGTTCCATAAACAGCAAAGAAAACAAACGAGACAGTATTAATGGAGGCAGACACAAGAAGATCACTGATAAAGAAGATTTGAAAGAGACAAGCAACACCGATAGGACATTTTATGAGGAAAGGGGAATTAGAGCACCTG
>CM060306.1:116718203-116720703 GCA_030674185.1 Monoplex corrugatus | reverse complement strand
CATGGAACTCTCAACATCCTTCTTAGAAACCACATCTCGGCTGCCTCAATCTTGTTCTGGCTTTGCTTGTTGACTGTCCACGCCTCGCAACCGTACAACAGTATTGGTTCAATATAGCATTCAAGAACTTCTTTCCTGATGTGAATTGATAGGCATTTGTTTTGGCTTAGCCCATTCTGCTGGCTATTTCTGATGTGCATCTGCCGTCAGGTGAAAAGACGTGTCCTACTCTGTCGCTTTTGTGTCTTGCTGTTCTGCCAAAACAGCATTCAAGAAGACGAAAAGCATTCTTACCAGCAAATGCCTATCAATTAACACCAAGGAGAGATTTCTTGAATGTTATATAGAACCAATACTGTTATACGGTTGTGAGGCGTGGACAGTCAACAAGCAAAACCAGAACAAGATTGAGGCAGCCGAGATGTGGTTTCTAAGAAGAATGTTGAGAGTTCCATGGACGGCAAAGAAAACAAACGAGACTGTCTTGATGGAGGCAGATACAAGAAGATCATTCAGAAGGAAGATTAGGAAAAGACAGGGCAACATTTATAGGCCATTTTATGAGGAAGAGGGATTGGAGCACCTGGTCACAACAGGAAAGCTGGAGGGAAAGACAGCACCAGGCAGACCAGGGAGAAGATATCGGACGGACTTGCAGAGTGGCTGAAGACAAAGAGGGTGGAAGATGTGCTTGAGGCATAGAAAAACAGATGGAAGGCCATGATCGCCAACGCCATGTGGCAAGGCACTTGTTGTTGTTGATGATGATGATGATGATGATGATGATGATGATGATGATGATGATGATGTTCTGCTCTCGTACTGACCAAGAATGGGGCTGGGTGGGGTGAGGGATAGAAGTGGCCGGGTATATTTCTCATTTCTGATTGTACAGGATATTAGTGAGGTAAGATGAGATGATGATGATGATGATGATGATGATGATGTTAATGATAACGACGACGATGATGATAATGATAATAATAATAACACTAGTAATAATACAATAATGATAATAATAATATGATGATGATAATAATGATAATATATAATAATAATAATAATGATAATAATAATAATCATAATACTTATAATGATGAGAAAAAGAAGAAGAAGAAGAACTACAGCAACAACAATAATAATGAATATTAATAATGATAATAATAACTATGAAAGTAATGATGATGATGATGGTGGTGGTGGTGTGGTGGTGATAATGATGATGATGATGATGATGAACGACGACGACGACGACGACGATGATGATGATGATAACTAATGACGATGATTATGATGATATTTATAAGGCGCAAAATCTTGAATCAAAAATCAAACCAAGGAACGCACTCCCATCATTCACCAAAGCAATCACCAACAACGACCAGATCTCCAGGGCACAAAGCACACGTAAACTGGGAGGGGAAATGACAGGAAGGGAGTTGGGCGTGTAGCTCCTGACCCAAGCTGTCATTCTTCTGTCTGTCTGTTTCTCTGTCTGTCTGTCTATTTGTCTGTCTCTGTCTGTCTCTCTGTCTTTCTGTCTCTGTCTCTGTCTCTCTGTCTCTGTCTCTTTCTCTCTCTCTCTCTCTTTCTCTCGCTCACACACAGGGAGGGGGATGGCTGTCTGGGTTTTCTCGTTTCCAGGTTTGTTTTTTGTTAGATGTTCGTTTTAATGTTCTAGATTGAGACATACATTTCACCACCATGTAGCCTACACTGTTCCATGATCAGACTGATACAAAGACAGAAAAAAAATCCATACGCTATGTAGGACCTGAAGAAGACCTTGCCAGTCACATAGGGTTTATGTGCAGGTTTAAGGCTCACGTCATGTTCATATGGATATTCTCACTCACACGGCACCAGTGGCGTCAGCGTGTACTGAATTTATTCCGAGAGTTGATGTGTTCTTTGAGAAACTGATCTCCGAGAGTTGATGTGTTCTTTGAGAAACTGAAATTAAAACTGAGAGTATATTGCATTGTGATGATGGAGCCTTCCGCCGACTGGATGGCTGAGTAGGCAGACTGGCTCTGTGAGAGTCCGTGTGTTACAAACATAAGGCAAAAATGGACATAACCAGAGAGCACATCAGTCTTACCTTTGAGCTGAGTGAGACATTGTTGAAATGACGTAACTGGAAAACATATGGTCTCGGTCAAGATCTCGATAATGAGATGATGATGATGATGATGATGATGAGGAGGAGGAGGAGGAGGAGAAGGAAGAGGAGGAGAAGGAAAGGAAGAGGAGGAGGAGAGGAAGAGGAGGAGAAGAGAAGGAAGAGCAGGAGCAAGAGGAGGTTAATGATGATAATGATGATGATGACGCCGACGACGATGATGATGATGACGATGATGGTGGTGGTGGTATAACAATGATGATGATGACGACGATGATGATAACAATGGTGAAGATGTTGATGATGGTTATAAGTTATGATAATGATGATGATGATGATGATGACGATAAGGAGGAGGAGGAGAAGGAGGGAGGAGGA
>CM060306.1:116710703-116713203 GCA_030674185.1 Monoplex corrugatus | reverse complement strand
GTTCATGTATGTGTGTGTGTGTGTGTGTGTGTGTGTTGTGTGTATCTGAATGTATGTATGTATATTGTATGTATGTATGTATGTATGTATGATGTATGTATGTATGTATGTATGAATGTATGTATGTATGTATATATGTATATATGAATGTATGTATACATATGTGTATGTATGTATGTATGTATGTATGTATGTATGAATGTATTATGTATGTATGTATGTATGTATGTATGTATGTATGTATGTATGTGTGTGTGCGTGCGTGCTTGTGAGTAAATATGAGTGCGTGTTTTCACGTATGTTTGTGGTATGTATGTATGTGTGTGTTGCGGTCTGTGTGTGTCTACGAGTACATTGTGTTATCGCTTTGTGTTGTGTGTGTGTGTGGTTGGTGTGGGTTGGGTTGTGTGCTGTGTATTGGTTTTGTTTGGTCGTGTTGCTTTGTTGTGTTGTGTAGTGTGTGTGTGGTGGGTGTTTTGTTGTGTTGTGATTGTGTGTGTGGTGGTGGTAGGGTGTTGTGTGTGTGTAGATGTGTGATGAGGGGGTAGTGTTTGTGTCTGTTTGTGTGTGTATTTTTTACTTTGTATGTATGTATAATGTTTGTGTAGTGCTGAGTACCAACGCAGTTGAAAATCTAGAGTAGGCTTTTGCGCTCGAAAAACATTGGAACAGAGCTTGATTTCCCGATCCCTTCCTTTGAGTAAAAGATTTCTGACTTCAAGCCTTGGTTATAAATGGTCGTCTACCTGCAGATGTCGCTCTCACGGGGGAAGTCCGAGTTTTAATGGTAATCCATAAAACAATGAATAGATAGAATATAAATATGAATGATATGAATAGTATGAATATGAACAGAATGTCGAATATGAATATGAATCGTTATCGAAAGAAACATCAAACTGAAACATAACTCTGAGAGTCACGGAGTTATCTCCCATGTTGAATTTCTCAAATCCAACACAGTTTGCGCTACCTATTCAGCTAGCTTACCCAATTCTCCCTGCGTCCCTCTTATTTCCTTGGTGTATCGAACTGAAAACTTCAAAGCGTTGCACTATTCAGTCATACTCGTACAGATGTACCAAAAAGGTGAGCACTTTAATGCTCCACACTGATACTTGTGTCAGAGGCCGTAACCATGGTGATGTGGTGTTGTCATGGCACAGGCAGGCGCTGATGACCGCTACAACAACACATCTCAGACCTCACGCTGATCTGAGGAAGAGAGACTGACACAAACAGTCCAAACATCAGGTAGTCTCCTTCCCCTCCCATTTCTCTGTCTGTCTGTCTGTCTGTTTGTCCGTCCGTCCGTTTTTCCGTCTACTGTCTGTCTACTGTCTGTCTGTCTGACTGTCTGTCTGTCTATCTATCTGTTGTCTGACTGTCTGTCTGTCTGTCCCTTCGTATGTCCTCTCTCTCTTCTCTCTCTCCTCTCTCTCTCTCTCTCTCTCTCCCCATTCCCTCTTTCTTTCTCTCTTCTTGTCTGTTTCTGTCTGTCTGTCTCTCTGTCTGTCTGTCTGTCTCTCTCCTACTCCCTATTCTTCTCTTTCCTCTCTATTCTGTCTGTCTCTGTCCGTTGTCTACCCCCCCTCTCTCCCTTTCTATCTCCCCCTCTCTCTCCCTTTCTATCTCCCCTCTCTCCCTTTCTATCTCCCCTCTCTCTCCCTTTCTATCTCCTCTCTCTCTCCCTTTCTATCTCCCCTCTCTCCCTTTCTATCTCCCCCTCTCTCCTTTCTATCTCCTCCTCTCTCTCCCTTTCTATCTCCCCCTCTCTCCCTTTCTATCTCCCCTCTCTCTCCTTTCTATCTCCCCCTCTCTCTCCCTTTCTATCTCCCCTCTCTCTCCCTTTCTATCTCCCCCTCTCTCTCCCTTTCTATCTCCCCTCTCTCTCCCTTTCTATCTCCCCCTCTCTCTCCCTTTCTATCTCCCCCTCTCTCTCCCTTTCTATCTCCCCCTCTCTCTCCCTTTCTATCTCCCCCTCTCCCCTCCCTTTCTATCTCCCCCTCTCTCTCCCTTTCTATCTCCCCCTCTCTCTCCCTTTCTATCTCCCCCTCTCTCTCCCTTTCTATCTCCCCCTCTCTCTCCCTTTCTATCTCCTCCTCTCTCTCCCTTTCTATCTCCCCCTCTCTCTCCCCTTTCTATCTCCCCCTCTCTCTCCCTTTCTATCTCCCCCTCTCTCTCCCTTTCTATCTCCCCCTCTCTCCTCCCTTTCTATCTCCCCCTCTCTCTCCCTTTCTATCTCCCCATCTCTCTCCCTTTCTATCTCCCCCTCTCTCTCCCCCTTTCTATCTCCCCCCTCTCTCCCTTTCTATCTCCCCCTCTCTCTCCCTTTCTATCTCCCCCTCTCTCCCCCTTTCTATCTCCCCCTCTCTCTCCCCTTTCTATCTCCCCCTCTCTCTCCCTTTCTATCTCCCCCCTCTTTCTATCTCCCCCTCTCTCTCCCTTTCTATCTCCCCCTCTCTCTCCCCTTTCTATCTCCCCCTCTCTCTCCCTTTCT
>CM060306.1:116693203-116705703 GCA_030674185.1 Monoplex corrugatus | reverse complement strand
ATACCAGAACGATTCATAACGATCCTATGTGTGTGTGTTGGTTGACAGGGAGGTACAAGCCAAGCACAGGGAGGAAGCACAGAGACAAAAGACACAGCTGGACACAGAATTCACAGAATACCAAACCAAAAAAGAGGATCAGATACGTGAGTACTGTTTTCTGCCAATCTTTTTCTCTTTTCTTTTTTAATCATGAATATCAGCATATACTGGTACTTGCACCATCATCATCATGTATGGCATTGGCGATCATGGCCCTCCGTACGAATCTATCCCTTATTGCCGCAAGCACATCTTCCACCCTCTCTGTCCTCAGCCACTCTGCAAGTCCGTCCAACATTTTACCCCTGGGTCCACCAGGTGCTCTCTTTCCCTCCAGCTTTCCTGTGCCTTGCCTTGGTGGAGAGGTTGATTATTATTATTTTCCCTAAGATTTATTATTGACTGGTAATATGTCTAATCAGTATAAAATTTGTATGACTATTCGGGGCTTTTGACTGCAGTACTTTTTTGAAAAAAAAAACAAGACCACATCAGTCGCATTCAGAACAAAATTTAAGATGACATCTCGACTACAATTTTCTTGTAGATGCGATGGGTTAGTGTCTTGTCTTTTCAAAACAGTACTGATAAATGCAAAACTTTGCAGACAGTAGGATAGAATCATATACGACTCGTGCACGGTCACTATTTATTTTTTTAATTTTTTATCTTTTCTTTTTTTTTTCTTAAATGTTTGTTTCAAATCATTTCACAACGTAACAATTTTTTTCGTTTAATTGTTGTTACGTGAGTACTTCCTTCACACGCAGTTAACGCTGACGGCTGGAGGAATACTTTGTTCCCCATGGCAGTTATCCACCTTTACACTCTTCTCTGTTTAGAAGACACGTCGCCATATCACATCATTTTGGGTGACGTCACACTGTATTGTGACGTCATATTGTGTTGTTACGTCGTGTTGTGTTGGTTACGTCGTGTTGTATTGATGATGCCATGTTGTCTTTCAGGTCAGCTGGCCAGACAGGCGGAGGTCTTGCAGAGATATTTTGAGATCTTGTTATGCTGATGTCATGTTGTGTTGATCACGTCATGTCGTGTTGTAACATCGGGTTGGTTAATGACGTCATGCTGATGAAATGATCTTGTATTTCAGCTCAGCTTGCCAGGCAGGTGGGAGATCCTACAGGGTTCATTCGAGGCCTACAAGTGATGACGTTACGTTGTTACGTTTGTGTTGATGACGTCATATGTGTTTCAGGTCAGCCGGCCAGACAGGTGGAGGTCTTAAGAGGGATCATTCAAGGACTACAAGTAATGACGTCACGTTGTTACGTTGTGCTGATGACATCATGTCGTGTTGATGACGTCATATGTGTTTTCAGGTCAGCCGGCCAGACAGGTGGAGGTCTTAAGAGGGATCATTCAAGGACTACAAGTAATGACGTCACGTTGTTACGTTGTGCTGATGACATCATGTCGTGTTGATGACGTCATATGTGTTTCAGGTCAGCCGGCCAGACAGGTGGAGGTCTTAAGAGGGATCATTCAAGGACTACAAGTAATGACGTCACGTTACGTCGTGCTGATGACGTCATGTTGTGTTGATGACGTCATGTGTTTTTCAGGTCAGCTGGCCAGACAAGTGGAAGTCCTGCAGGGATCATTCGAGGCCTACAAATCTGGTCTGCAGGACGACATGCATAACCAGTTTGTGGCCATGGAGACAGATCTCAAGGCACAGCGCCAGAAAGCGGTGCAAGCTGCCACACAAGACCTCAGTGAGTCACTCTGTCTTCGTTGTCATGGAAACACGATATTTGTTGTCATGAGAACATACACTGTACTCATTGTCGTCATTAGGAAGACACAGGATCGGAGACTATCTCCATCTTAGCTGTCATGGAAACACGATATTTGTTGCCATGGGAATACACTCATTGTTGTCGTAGGGAAAACATACGATCAGAGACATATTCGTTCTTGGTTGTCATGGAAACACGGTATTTGTTGTCGTGGGAACACACACATTGTTGTCATGGAGACACATAGGATTTGAGAGTGTCACCATCTTGATAGTTATGGAAACACGGTGTTCGTTTTCATGTAAAAAACACTCATTGTTGTCATGGAAACACGCAGGACCTGAGAGTATCACCATCTTGGTTGTCATGTAAACATGGTGTTCGTTGCCATGGAAACATGGAAACAATCATTGTGGTCTTAGGAAGACACAAGACATGAGCAAGTAACCATCTTGGTTGTCATGGGAACATACAGAGAGTGCGGATCAAAAATACGTCAGCATGCTGAATGACAAATATGAGATAAAGTGTTTTTTTTCAAGGGAAGCCACAAATGATACAAAAAAGTAAAATAAAATAAAATAAAATAAAATAAAATAAAATAAAATAAGACAAAATAAAATGAAATAAAACAAAACAACAAAACAAAATTAAAACCAAAAAAACAAGGAAACAAAAAACAAATTAAAAACCACGAAAAGAAATCTAATGAAATCAAACGAAATCAAATCAAATCAAATCAAATCAAATCAAATCAAGTAAAACAATAAAATAAAATAACAGAAAATAAAGAACACAAGACAAGTGTTTTGGGAAGCATGGTTAGAAGCTGAATGAACAGACAGCCAGTGTTTTTTTTTTTACTTTAATTTGTACTCAGTGTCGTGTACGACAGAAAACCAGTGTTTTGTATTGGATGCTATGTGTAACAGAGAGCCAGATGACACGGGACAAGGCAGCGGACAGGGCGGAGGCAGTCAAAGAACAACGTCGTCTTCTGGAAACGCTACGCAAAGAACACAAGAAGGACTTAGACGTGAGTGTACTACTTCAATACGCCGATGGTTGATGGCTCGTTGGGTGCTTACTTGTTCTTTCCCTATGGAAAGAAAGGGAGATGGTTTTATATTGGCCAGAGAGAGACAGAGAGACAGAGAGAGGGGGGGGGCAGACAGACAGACAGATAGACAAACAGATAGAAAGAGACAGGAATACAGAGAAGAGGGAGAGAGAGATGAGAGATAGAGAGAAAGAGAGAGAGACAGAGACAGAGACAGAGACAGACAGACAGACAGGGAGACAGAGAGAAAGACAGAGAGAGAGAGAGAGAGCAACAGACAGACAGACAGGCAGAAGGAGACAAGGAGAGAGAGAGAGAGACAGAGAGAGAGAGAGAGAGAGAGAGACAGACAGACAGACATACAGGGAGACAGAGAGAAAGACAGACAGACAGAGAGAGAGAGAGAAACAGAGACAGAGAGTCAGAGAAAGAGACTGACAGAACCAGAGAGAGAGAGAGAGAGAGAGGGGGGGGGGAGGGAGGGAGAGAGAGAGAGAGAGAGGGGGAGAGACACAGAGACAGACAGACAGAGGGGAGAGGTAGAGACATAGATAGAAAGACAGATAGAGATAGACGGACAGACAGACAAACACACAGACAGACAGAGAGGAGAGAGAGAGAGGAGAGAGAGAGAGAGAGAGAGAGAGAGAAGAGAGAGAGAGAGAGAGAGTGAAGGATAGAGAAAAAAAAACCACACAAATAAACAGACACAGAAATAATCAAATAACCCAAACACACACACAAACAAACAGGTAAATAAATAAACGAATAACCCAAACACACACACACACACACATACAAACAGACAAACAAACACTCAAATAAATAAACAAATAACCCAAACACACACATACACACGCGCACGCACACGCACGCACATACACATACACACAACCGTCTAATATCACTTATAGTGAAAAGACGTTAAATTAAAGAACGAATTAAAGAACGAACATTAACACATACACACAACACACACTAACACACACTACACATTGCACACACACAACACACCACACACACACACACACACACACACACACACACACACACACACACACACACACCACACACACCATACACACACACACACGCACACAACACACACACACACACACAACACACACAGAGACACACACACACGCCCACCCCCAAGACAGACACACACACACGCACGCACACTACAACACACACACACACACACACACACGCACACACACGCACACGCACACACACACACACACAAACACACACAGAGACACACACACACCCCACCCCCCAGAGACAGACAGACACACACGCACGCACACCTACATACACACACACACACCACATACACACACACACACACACACACACACACACACAACACACACACACACACACACACACACACACACACACACACACACAAAACCAGTCCGCTGAACGATAAAACCGTGGCCCACCCAAGAATGGTATCCACGACCTCTGTATAATTACCACAGCACTGCACTGCAACCAACTGAGCTAATCTGCTTTAACCTTTCCACAGAACTGAAATCTATCACTGTTATCAACATACTCTTTCCAGTATTGTTGCTATCTTGTAACGATTAGTCTCTGTCTAAATACTGTGACAAAACAATTTAACACACTCAACACTTAGACTGTCCAGGGCATAGAGTCTACTAATACGTAAAATGCTACGAATTTCGTTCCAGGGCATCATGTCCATTAATCCGTAAAATGCTAAGAATTTCTTTTCAGAGCATAAAATCCATTAATACGTAAAATGCTAAGAATTTCTCTCTAGAACGTAAAGTCCCTGAATACGTAAAATGCCACGAATTTCTTTCCAGAGCATAAAGTCCATTAATATGTAAGTCCATCAATACGTGAAATGCTACGAATTTCTTTCCAGAGCATAAAGTCCATTTATACGTAAAATGCCATGAATTTGTTTCGTGAGCATAAAGTCCATTAATACGTAAGTCCATCAATACATGAAATGCTACGAATTTCTTTCCAGAGCATCAAGTCCATTAATACGTAAAATTCTACGAATTTCTTTCCAGAGCATTAAGTCCATCAATACGTAAAATACTACGAATTTCTTTTCAGAGCATAAAGTCCATTAATACGTAAAATGCTACGAATTTCTTTCCAGAGCATAAAGTCCAATTAATACGTAAAATGCTAAGAATTTCTTTCCAGAGCATAAAGTTCATAAATACGTAAAATGCTACAAATTTCTTTCCAGAGCATAAAGTCCATTAATACGTAAAATGCCACGAATTTGTTTCCAGAGCATGAAGTCCATTAATACGTAAAATGCTACGAATTTGTTTCCAGAGCATAAAGTCCATTAATACATAAAATGCTACGAATTCTAGACACCCGATTGATTTTTTACCCCTTTCATCCAACCTCTTCATTGATTGATCAGCTTTGAGTGGTTGTCTGTGTTTGTCTAGCTATCAGCATAATTCTGAACCATATCTCACGATATCTCACACAACTAACAACATCCTTTGTTGTTGTGTTCACGTAAACTGTTACCTGTAATCAATATCTAATTTTCTTCTTCAGTATTTGTCTGTTCATGTCCAACATTTTGGTCACGGTGACCAAGAAAATGTCATCAGAAATACAGTGTGTTTTGTTTTGCATGTCTTCTGTTTCCTACAAAAACCTGAACTTTAACGTATGATAAATACGCAATGATGAAGAAAAAGCATACCGCTACCTCCAAATAACTCTTAACTTTACATCTGTATCAAAAAGCGCTTTGTCGAATTTTTAATGAATTTATTCCTTACTCGGGATAAATATCTGTTGTGTGAAATGTGGAGATTTGTGAGAATGATTTCAACGCCTTGTTAAACCATCCATAAAAAAAACAACAACAAACAAACAAACAAACAAACAAGCAAACAAACAAACTAAGAAACAAACAAGCAAGTAAACAACAAGCCAACCAGCCAACCAACCAACCAACCAACCAATCAACCATCCAACCAACCAATCAACCAACCAACCAACCAACCAACCAGCCAACCAACCAACCAACCAACCAACCAACCATCCATCCAACCAACCAACCAATCAAACCAACAAACAAACAAACATGCAAGCAAGCAAGCAAGCAAACAAGCGAGCAAGCAAGCAAAATAACAAACAAAAAGAAACAAACAAAAACAAACAAAGAAACAAAACAAAGATC
Organism: Monoplex corrugatus; assembly: GCA_030674185.1. Taxonomy (NCBI): domain Eukaryota; kingdom Metazoa; phylum Mollusca; class Gastropoda; order Littorinimorpha; family Ranellidae; genus Monoplex; species Monoplex corrugatus. The sequence goes on along the minus strand of CM060306.1, from coordinate 116,699,633 downwards.
ATTATATATCGATCAGAGAAAGTGTGCGTATCTGTTATGTTTGCTTGTCCGTCCGCCGGTTTGCCTGCATGTATGGTATGGTTGGTTCATTGATTGACTGGCTGACTGACTGACTGACTGATTGATTGACTGACTGCCTGCCTGCCTGCCTGCCTGACTGATTGACTGATTGACTGATTGATTGATTGATCGATTGATTGATTCTTATTTTCAGAACCTGAGGCGGAAGTATTCTAAGGAAGCGTCGGACATGGAAAGGTTGAAGAAAACAACGGCACAACTAGAGGTTTGTCGTTATGACTGTTTGCTGTTTGTTGTTGTTCTTCTTCTTCTTCTCCTTCTTCTTCTTCTTGTTCTTGTTATTCTTCTTGTTCTCTTTCCTCTTCTTCTTCTTCTTCTTCCTCCTCTTCTTCTTCTTCTTTTTCTTGTTCTTGTTGTTCTTCTTATTGTCGTTCTTGTTGTTGCTGTTTTTCTTATTCTCGTTCTTGTTCTTGTTGCTCTCGTTCTTGTTTTAGTTGTTCTTCTTAATTCTGTTGTTCTTTCTACTTGATCTTCCTGGGCTTGTTTTTGTTCTTCTTTTTGTTCTTGTTCTTCTTCTTCATCGTCATCATCATCGTCGTCATCATCATCATCATCATGTTCTTCTTCTTCCCCTTCCACGAGCAAAGCTAGCGGCTACGTTAGCGAAACCGTTAGCGAAATGCTAGCTTACAGTTTCAAGATGGCGACCGCATGTGCATCAGGATTCATATACTTGTCCTCTGTTACTGTCGTAAATACGTTTGCCGCAAAAATGGTTAGGATGTTTGTCAGTACTGAAGAGACATCAAGCAAAGGATCGTTGACAATTTCACTCAGAAGAAGCAACTCTACGTGTTTTTTTTCGTGCATTCCGCCATCTTAGATTTCCTTGGTTTGCTTGATTTGCTATGACCAGTTTAGTTTCGTACACACACTCATACCTAGATCAGCTAGCCGCTAGCATCTAGCTTTAGCATGATTTGCTATGCATGAGAAACTCGCTTCAGTATGCCTACTCTTCAATATGCCCTACTCATCCATCGGAAGACCTTCTTTAACCAATACCTTTCTGTGTGCAGCTGGTTAGACAGGAAGAACGTGAGGTTCAGGGAAAGTATGATGTCAGCAGTAGGAAGCTGGCGGATGCAACACGGTCCTTGACAGACATGGTAAGTCACTGGTGTCCTTGACAGACACGGTAAGTCACTGGTGACCTTGACAGACATGGTAAGTCACTGGTGTCCTTGACAGACATGGTAAGTCACTGGTGTCCTTGACAGACATGGTAAGTCACTGGTGTCCTTGACAGACACGGTAAGTCACTGGTGTCCTTGACAGACACGGTAAGTCACTGGTGACCTTGACAGACATGGTAAGTCACTGGTGTCCTTGACAGACATGGTAAGTCACTGGTGACCTTGACAGACACGGTAAGTCACTGGTGTCCTTGACAGACATGGTAAGTCACTGGTGTCCTTGACAGACATGGTAAGTCACTGGTGACCTTGACAGACATGGTAAGTCACTGGTGTCCTTGACAGACATGGTAAGTCACTGGTGACCTTGACAGACACGGTAAGTCACTGGTGACCTTGACAGACACGGTAAGTCACTGGTGTCCTTGACAGACATGGTAAGTCACTGGTGTCCTTGACAGACATGGTAAGTCACTGGTGTCCTTGACAGACATGGTAAGTCACTGGTGTCCTTGACAGACATGGTAAGTCACTGGTGACCTTGACAGACACGGTAAGTCACTGGTGTCCTTGACAGACATGGTAAGTCACTGGTGTCCTTGACAGACATGGTAAGTCACTGGTGTCCTTGACAGACATGGTAAGTCACTGGTGTCCTTGACAGACATGGTAAGTCACTGGTGTCGTTGACGGACATGGTAAGTCACTGGTGTCCTTGACGGACATGGTAAGTCACTGGTGTCCTTGACAGACATGGTAAGTCACTGGTGTCCTTGACAGACATGGTAAGTCACTGGTGTCCTTGACAGACATGGTAAGTCACTGGTGTCCTTGACAGACATGGTAAGTCACTGGTGTCCTTGACAGACATGGTAAGTCACTGGTGTCCTTGACAGACATGGTAAGTCACTGGAGTCCTGCACAGTACCTCTGTTAATTCCAACTAGTCTTCTTCTTTTATCCTCCCCCAACTGATAATGATTGTGGCCGTTGTTTCCAGTTTCTGCCAGCTGTCATGGAGTTTGGTATCTGTCTGCCTGTCTCTCTGCCTCCCTCCTTCCCTCCCTCCCTCCCTCTCTATCTCTATCTGTCTCTGTCTGTCTGTCCGTCTCTCTGTTTTTGTCTCTGTCTATCTGTCTGTCTGTCTCTCCTCAAGTTCTAGGTTTCCTCCTGCAAATCCTGACAAGACCTTCAGACCTTGAGGGTGTGTTACTGTTGTTATCGTTGTTGTGTTGAGTGTACTGATTGTTATGGTGTTGGGGATAGTCATTTTCTTAACCCTTTGGCTCCCGCACACTCTCCACCAGCATCCTGCATTGGGAACAATGCTAGCAATGCAAAAACGACATTTGGACTCCCTCACTCTATTCACCAGCTTCCTGCAGGAAACTGGTGGATAAGGTGATCAGTCAAAAGGTTAAGTTTTTGCGGATGGTGGATAGAGTGCGAAGAGTCAAAGGATTAATATCATTTCATTTTGTTCTGTTTGATTCAGAATTGATGGAGGGAGTAGGGGGTAGAGTAGGGAGGGAGGTATGGAATGAAGAAGAAGACGACGACGATGATAATTGAATGATAATGATGATTATTCTGTGCGAAGATCTTACAGCTGCTGCTACTGATGAATATAATGATAACGACTACGATGACAACGATGATGATGATAGTGGAGGCAGTGGTGATAATGATGATGATGATGATGATGGTGGTGATAATGATGGTGATGATGTTGATAATGACAACGATGAGGAAGGTAATGGCATAATGGTAATGGTAACAAAGACATAATTGTACATATTAGTTTGTGTACAAACGGTATGGTGACGGTGACTATAACGATGATGATGGTAATGAAAATAATCACATGACTGTGTACTATTCTATGTGCAGAAGTTACGACTGATGGACTATGAGCACAAGTTTCAGGACAAAGTCACAGAGGTCAAGGACAAATACAAACACAAACTGCAGGACCTTTTCTTCCAGAACTCACAGCTCAGGTATGTATTCACTCCTAAAGGTTACACGAGTTGAATCATGTTTTTCCTTGTGCGCGCGCGCGCGCGCGCGTGTGTGTGTGTATATGTGTGTGTGTGTGTGTGTGTGTGTGTGAGTGTGTGTGTGTGTGTTTGTGTGTGTGTGTGTGTGCGCGCTCGCGCTTTCTATATTATTTTGTTTTGATTGCATTGTATTATATTGCATTGCATTGTATTGTATTGCATTGTATGGTATAGTACTGCATGGTATGGTATGGTATACATGTAGTATGGTTTGGTATGGTGTGGTACGGTATTGAATTGTATGGTATAGTGTGGTATGGTATGGTATGGTATGGCATAGTATGTATGGTATGGTATGTATGGTATGTATAGTATGGTATGGTATGGTATGGCATGGTATGTTATGGTATGGTATGGTAGGATATGGTATTGTTTGGTTTGGTAGGGTATGGTATGGTATGGTATGGTATTGTATGGCATAGTATGGTATGGTATGGTATGGTATGTATAGTATGGTATGGTATGGTATGGTAGGTAGGTAGGGTAGTATGGTATAGGTATGGTAGGTATGGTATGGTAGTGGTGGATGGTAGGTATGGTAGGTAGGATAGGTAGGGTAGGGTAGGATGGTATGGTATGGTAGGGTAGGTAGGGTAGGGTAGGGTAGGATGTAGGGTAGGTAGGTAGGGTAGGATAGTGGTATTATGTATTGCATTGCGTTGTATTGTATTGCATTGTTTTGTATTGTATTGCATTGTATTGTATTGCATTGTATTCATTATTATATCCTATTGTATTGTATTGTATTGTTTGGTTTCCTCCCATACAGACAGGTGTATGCTGAAAATGTGGTCAGCTGTTCGAGCAACAAACACACACACATTCACAGACCATGATGCACGTCCAGTCCGCTAAAGCTGCCATGCAGGTCAGTGTCATGTCTCTGTCTGTCTGTCTGTCTGTTTGTTTGTCTGTCTGTCTGTTTCTGTCTGTCTGTCTGTTTGTCTATCTGTCTCTCTCTCTGTCTCTCTCTATATGTCTGTCTCTGTCTCTCTGCCTCTGTCTCTTTGTTGTGTTGTGTTGTGTGTGTGTTGTGTTGTGTTGTGTGTGTGTGTTTGTGTGTGTGTGTTTATGTTGTGTATGTGTGTGTGTTGTGTGTATATTTGTGTGTGTGCTCCTGTGTGTGTGTATGTGTGTGTGGTGTGTGCATGTGCATTTGTGTTTTGTTTTATGTATGTATGTATGTATGTATGTATGTTGTATGTTTTGTGTTGTGTGTGTGTTGTGTGTGTGTGTGTGTGTGTGTGTGTGTGTGTGCGTGTGCGTGTGTGTATGTGTGTGTGTGTGTGTGTGTGTGTTGTGTGTGTGTGTGTGTGTATTTAGGTTGGACGATTTTTGCAAGTAGGGTTACACATGAGTATGTTCAAGGAACGCTCTCTCTGTCTCTGTCTTTGTCTTTCTGTCTGTCTGTCTGTATGTCTGTCAGTCTGTGTGTGTATGTTTGTGTTTGTGAATATGTGTATGTGTGTTTGTGTGAGCATGTGTGTGTGTTTGCGTGTGTGCATTTGTGTGTGTATGTGTGTGTTGTGTGTGCGTATTTGTGTGTGTGTTGTGTTTGTGTATTTGTGTGTGTGTTGTCTGTGTGTGTATTTGTGTTTGTGTGTTTGTATATGTATGTATGTGCGTGTTTGTGTGTGTGTGTGTGTCTGTCAGTCTCTCTGTCTGTCTATCTGTCTATATATCTGTGTGTGGTGTGTGTATGTATGTGTGTGTATGTATGTGCGTGTGTGTGTGTGTGTGTGTGTGTGTCTGTCAGGCTCTCGTGTCTATCATCTCTGTGTGTGTTGCGTGTGTGTGTGTGTGTGTACGCGCGTGTGTGCGTGTGTGTGTTGTGTATGTGTGTGTGTGTGTTGCGTGGTGTTTGTGTGTGTGAGTGTGTGTGTGCGTGTGTGTGTGTGTATGTGTGTGTGTGTTATAAGTGGATTTGAACTGTGATAACACTGACATTCTACCCTCCTGTTTCTGATACAGTCCTTACTACGATCCCAGAAAAATAGCACCGACAACTCTACGAGCACCACTTCAGGTTTGAACTCAGGGACATCACCTGCCGCAGCCATAGGGAAACGATCTCACAGTGCTCCAGCCACCCCCCGGGATAGACAAAGATGATCAAGACTACTGCTGTAGACACTGAACTGTTGAATAGAAAGGAGTGTAATAGCTCAGTAGTAGATGATCGTTAGTTAGTTTACCGTAAGTTTTCCACTCGTATTAACCCTATGACCCCCGCGCCATATCCGCCAGCTGCAAAACCTTAACATTTTGAATCTCTCATCCAACCCACCAGCCTCCTGCAGGAAGATGGTGGATAGGGTGAGGGAGGTCAAAGAGTTAATTTTTTTTTTGCTTTGTTAGCATGGTTGACAATGCAGTTTGCTGGTGAACAGGGTGCGGGAGTCAAAGGGTTAACGAAGCATATTGTTAGAATGAAGGTTAGTTTCCCATTAGTTTACCACTCGTGTTAACCCTTTGACTCCCGCATCCTGTCCATCAGCATCCTGCATTGCCAACCGTGCTAGCAAAGCAAAATCTTAACTCTTTGTTCCCTCACCCTATCCACGAGCTTCCTGCAAGAAACCAGTGGATAGGTGAGGGAATCAAAGGGTTAACTTTTTGTAGTTTTTGGATAGGGTGCAGGGGTCAAAAGGTTAATGAATCGAAGCATATTGTCAGAAAGTTGTTTAGTTGATCATTAGTCTGTCATTTGTATGAATGAATGAAGCATACAAGTAGAAAGTTGGTTAGTTTACCATTAGTCTGTCATTTGTGTGAATGAATAAAGCATACAAGTAGAAAGTTGGTTAGTTTACCATTAGTCTGTCATTTGTATGAATGAATGAAGCATACAAGTAGAAAGTTGGTTAGTTTACCATTAGTCTGTCATTTGTGTGAATGAATGAAGCATACAAGTAGAAAGTTGGTTAGTTTACCATTAGTCTGTCATTTGTGTGAATGAATGAAGCATACAAGTAGAAAGTTGGTTAGTTTACCATTAGTCTGTCATTTGTGTGAATGAATGAAGCATACAAGTAGAAAGTTGGTTAGTTTACCATTAGTCTGTCATTTGTGTGAATGAATGAAGCATACAAGTAGAAAGTTGGTTAGTTTACCATTAGTCTATCATTTGTGTGAATGAATAAAGCATACAAG
>CM060306.1:116673203-116685703 GCA_030674185.1 Monoplex corrugatus | reverse complement strand
GCCCATTGCAATGCCCACCTCTAGGTCTATCCAATCCGTGGTGTATTCTTTGGTAGAGAACCGCATTGAGAACCCTTGGAAATACTTCCTCAGCATTGTTCGGATGTTTTCTGGGATGTGATACATTTTAAGAGCCAGCTGGATCATATCGTGTGGAACTGATCCATATGCATTCGCCAGATCAAGCCAAACTACGTCAATGTCTCTCTTCTCTGTTCTTGCTTTTTGGATGGCATCCCAAATCAACGTGGCATGTTCCAAGCATCCAGGCATTCCTGGTATGCCTCCCTTTTGGACTGACATATCCAGATACTTGTTTTCAGTCAGGTATTTTGTCAATCTTGCTGCCATAACAGAGAAGAAGATTTTCCCCTCGACGTTCAGAAGTGATATTGGCCTGAACTGATTGATGCTGCTGGAGTTCTGCTCCTTCGGAATGTACACTCCTTCAGCTCTCATCCATTGGTCGCTGATCTTCTGGTTCCTCCATGCTGATCGAATCATCTTGTGGAGCCACTCGAGCACTTTTGGGCATTTCTTGTAGAGCAGGTATGGTATTCCGTTTGGTCCAGGTGCTGACTTGGCTCTGGCTTTCTTTACTACGTTCTTCACTTCATCCAGTGTTGGTGGTTTGTTATTGAATTTTCCTTCTGGCGCTGCAGGCCAAACCAGATTCTGGATTTCAAGTGGTGCCTCGCGCTGAGAATCGGAATATGTTTCCCTGAGATGCTGCTCTAGGGTTTCCTTGCCCACTGTGAGAGTCCCTGATTTGGGTTGTTCAAACAGCTTTCTTGCAAAGTCAAAGGGATCTTTGAAGAAACGATCTTGAGTCTTCTTCTTTTTGCTCTTTCTTCGCCTTGCTGATTCCACTTTGCTGAGAGCATTGTGTTTGGCCTTCAGATCTTTCCAGAGTTCCAGGAGCCCTTGCTTCTCGAATTCTGAGGCAGTTTTCATTCGCTTTTTAAGCTTCCTTTTCTCCCTCCGGATGCTCTCCATCTGTTGCTGTCTTCTGGATTTCTGGGGAGGCGTTTTTGTCTTTGGCTGCTTCACTCCATAAGTGTCCCTGCAGATAGAGTATATGATGTCTCCGTATGTGTCAAGTTTGTGTTCCAGCGTACTGTTCCCTATTAGCGCATTCAGCTTAAGGACAAGTTCCTCATCTAATTTCTCCCATTGTTCTTTTGCACCGGCAGGCGGCAAATTGAGTTTTCCACGTTTGGCGTTAAGAGCTTGTGCAAAATCCGCATCAGAACCGTCAGCGTGGATGTCCTTGGCACTATGGTTTAAATCCTGGCCTTGGTCATCCAACGTCTCACCTGCTATCGCAGTGCGCTGCTGCTGGTTCGTATGTGTCTTCAAACAGCCCATTTTTGTTCTGTGGATCTTCATGCCGCGTTTGGTGGTGAATCTCCTTCCACACGCACACGGAAATTCCATCTGGTCATTAATCATGATCCGTTGTGCGTTTCCAGTCGTGATGGAGTCAGTGCCGATGGATTCATCATTCTCTCCCCCTTTCGGTGAATCCTGGGAGCATCTTTCATTTAAACAACTCGTGGCATGTTATCAAAGGCAAGGTGGGAAGCCAACCCACAAAGCCCGCAGATCTAGTCTTTCCCAGTGTCCTTCGGTCTTTCCCGAATGTCCTCCGAACTATTCCCGGAAGTCAATGGATTGACCATGTGCAGGTAGAAAGAAACTCTAGGGAGAGCTAGACAACAGAAGGTCTTCAGAGAAGTAACCCCCTTTAGACAAGTGTTTCGGCCCTGAATTCCTTACACTCTCGGGCGTCCGGGCCACATCCAGGTCATGACTCCTGGATGCCCTTCTGCTGTTGTCTATTTTTATTTTTATTTTTCCCACGCCGGGGAGCGAACCTGGGCGATTCTGCGCTTCAGAACTGCGGTACGCGGTTTTACCAATGTGCTAACGGGGCACACATCATCTGTAGGGAATTTAATCCTTATGAAGTTCACTTTTGGTTCCTCCTTGCCCAGATCCAGCTTGAGCTCCTTTCTGCTGTCTCTGCCATCGCTTTAAGGGCTCTAGTCCTCTTCTTCCCAGAAATGGCGAGTTGTTTCATGAGATCATAAGCGGAGGTGCCCACAAACCCTCTTGCCCCGACCTCTATGGCGAAGATTTTGACCCGCAGACCTGCTTTCTTCAGGGTGCTGGCAAGACCGGCGTATTTTTCGGTCTTGTAGATATGTGCTTCTTCCATTCTGCTTTCGTATGGCACAGTGAGTTCTATCAGAATCACTTGTTTCGAGGAGTCAGAGTGGAGAGCGATGTCTGGTCTCATGCCTGTCTTGCTGATGACATCTGGGTAATTTCTCCACTCTGGGAGGTCTGCTGTACACTCCCAGTCGACTGCTCCATCCAGAAGACCCTTTGGCAATGTGCTGGTTGTCATAGCACTTTCGGGCCAGACCTGTTTCCCTCCTGCTTTGAAGAACGTTGTCATAGCAATTGGTGCGTTTGGGGTCATGGTTTTTTCGCTAACCACGTCTGTGATCACTTTCAGAACTTGGTTGTGCCTCCATGTATACCTTCCTTGGGCTAGCGCTACTTTGCAAGAGCTTAGGACATGTTCCACTGTTTGTTTCTTCTGACAGAGCGGACATGCTGGGTCGTCTGATTTCCCCCATTTCACTAAGTTTGCATTCGAGGGGAGCAGGTCATATACAGATCTGAGGAGGAAGCTTATCCTTAGAGGAGCCATGTGCCACATATCGTTCCAGCTGAGAAATATATGTCAATAGCGTGTGTATAACTAGAGCGACGTTGGGAGGGACGACAGACACTGACACACAGACAGGTACACAGACACGCTCACCCCCCCCACACCCCCCCCCCCACACACACACAATATGCCTACACATGCACATACACACATACACTCTTTTTCTCTCTCTCTCACACACACCCACGCACACATGTATACACACACGCACACGCACATACACACATACACACCCACGCAGAGTACACAGACACACAAACACATAAACACAATACACACGCACATACACACACACACACTACACTACACACACACACACACACACACACACACACAACACACACACACACACACACACAACACACACGCACACACAACACACACAAAACACTCACAACACACACAACACACACACACACACACACACACAACACACAACACAGGCTGAATCATCAAACCGGTCCCATCTGTCCTCAAGTTGGTGTATCAGCGTAACCTGAATCGTCGCAACACTCATACGTATATAGAATTCTCGCTACACACACTTTATACAAACAGGTAAAACTGCTGTTTCATGGGCCAACTTCCTTCACTCTTTCAACTCCGCTTCAGGATACTAAGGTAAAGCATGCCTGTACTTTATACATATTTTGAGAAAGAGTAGCTTGCAGGCTGTTTAAACCGTTTGCGTGTTTTGAAAAAGTGCACACTTATAGGCTGTTTCAACTGCCATAGTCGATTAAGATCTCAGTCTGATTCATTGATCTCCTGTTGTGGTATAAGCTTCCTGGGAATATTCTACGCCGCGGATGTAAGTGGTAATTTTGCTCCATTATTTTCAAGGTCTGAATCAGTATAACTGCATGTACTATCAGAAACCATTATTCTATAGCGCTGTTCTTCACAACACGTTTGGATCCCACTGCGTTTCACACATATTCAGATTTTTTTTAGTGGAGATTTTTTAGTGGAGATTCTCCCCTCAACGCTTAACTTTTCGATTCCCGCACCCTTTCCACCAGTATCCTGCATTGTCGACCATGATATCAAAGCAAAAACGTAACTTTTTGAATCCCTCACCCTATCCACCAGCTTCCTGCAGGAAGGCCTAAGGTGTGTGTACCTGGAGCGACGTTGGGAAGTACGACAGACATGCCTACACACACAGACATACACAGACACAACACACACAACACACACACAACACCACACACACACACACACACACACACACACACACACAACCCACACACACACACACACACACACACACACACACACACACACACACACACACACACACACACACACACACACACACACACACACACACACCACACACCACACAGACACACACCACACACACACAGAGAAAAAAAGTGTTGCGTTCTTAAGTCTGACGCTATATTTCGTTGTCTAGGGTTCTGCTTAGGTTGCAGTGGATGGGGTGAGGGAGTCAAAGGATTGAGTTTTTGCAGTTGGTGGATAGGGTGAGGGAGTCCAAGGGTTAAGTTTTTGCAGTTGGTGGATAGCATGAGGAATTCAAAGGGTTACGTTTTTGCGGTTGGTGGATAGGGCGCGAGAGTCAAAGGGTTAAAACTGGCCAAAAGGACGGAAAAAGTAAAGTCAGTACAGAGAAAACTCAAGCTGTCAGGCGAGCTGACCACACTCCACTGTTATTGCACAGTCTACGTCTATATGGGGTTCGTTCTTTGATTTAACGTCTGTTCACCAAGAGTGATATCAGACGGTCATCTTTATGGCCCACATGTACGTGCCGTGTGTTTTCATGTGATCATAAGCCACCTCCACTGGCATGACTCACACTGTCTTTAACGTGCGTGTTTGATGTTCTCTGTGTGTGGTATACACTCGAAAATACAAAATGATCATTGTACACGCCTTATGAGTGCACATAAACCCATGAGCTGGCCGGGTCCTTCAATAAACGCGCGCGCGCGCGTGCACACACACACACACACCACACACACACACACACACACACACACACACACACACACACCACACACACACACACACGAGCTGGCCAGGTCCTGAGGTAAACACACACACACACACACACACACACACACACACACACACACACACACACATACACACACACACACATACACACACACACACACAAACACGAGCTGGCCATATTCTGAGGTAAACACACACACACACACACACACACAAACGCACACACACACACCACACACACACACACACACCAAACGCACACACACACACACACACACAAACGCACACACACACAAAAACGCACACACACACACACACACACACACACACACACACACACACACACACACACACACACACACACACACACACACACACCACACACACCCTGCTTCACTCTGAACTGTATGGTCGTAACAACATCTCCTTCTTGGATCATGGAAATTTGAAGTCCAAATTCAACCCTACTTTCAAGGACACTGTACATCCCAATCGACATGGTTCTTCCATCCTTGCCAGGAACATCGGCAGACATGTCAACAGTGTCCTCTGGGAGTCACAAAAGCGGAAACCTCGTCATCCAAGCAGGAAGTCTCAAAACTACGCGTTCACCACCTGTAACACTAGTTATGATCCATTCTATTATTCAGGAACACCCCATGTCAATCGGTCTCAATGTCCATGGTGGAATGGTAACATCTCCAGTCATAATTATTTCCATCCATTGAGAGATTTTTGTGATAGGTGATCCTGTATTTAAGTAGTGAATGCACCAGCGTCAACCTGCATATAGTAGCGACTTTCTTCTATTGGTTTTTACTGTCGCTTATACTATAGGCTAGGTGTTCATAGGTGTGTTTCCTTTCGCCAAAGTTATCTTCATCTTGATTTTATTTTCGTTTAATTTTTTTGTTTCTTCATATATGTAATTATCTACTATTGGTTTTGGGTAGTTATGCAAGTCAAAAATCAACTTAACACTGGTTTTTCTGTTCTTCAATGGAACAGTCGATCAGTGAATATTAATCATCCTCATCTTCAACAATATTTATCCATAAATAAGCATCATATTGTTGCCTTACAGTCACTGAATGTGGCAAATTGCAAATTACCTAAGTTAGAAGATTACCACTTTCCTCCAGTGACACACGTCTGTGACAATACCTCAAAGATTTATGCAGCCGTTTATGTACGCAAAGACGTGGATTATAAGATCATTCCGCCTCCTGTGCCAAAGGGCACTGACGGTGTTTATTGCGTGGCTGTGAAAGTGAAGATTAACTCTGTGTCATCTATAAACATACTTTCTGTGTATTATCCACGTGGGCCTAATAGTGAAAATAGTGACTGGCTACGGACTTTAGACAACAATGCGAAGTGGTTGATCACGGGGGATTTTAATGCCCATTCTCCATTTTGGGATAAGGATTGTCACTATGTATCTAACAATCGTTTCGTAGAAAATGTCATTGACTCCGGATTAGTCTTGTTAAATGACGGTAGAACAACTAGAATTCCGGATAATCCTCAACATAAGGTTTCTGCCATTGACCTAACTTTGTTATCACCTGACCTTGTCATTAATAGCATGTGGGATGTTACATCTGACTCCCTCGGAAGTGATCACCTGCCAATTGTTCAGTTATAAATGAACCGTTTGATAACACCAGAACAAGACGACGTTATACCTCGATATATGTACAAACGTGCTAACTGGGTAAAATACGGAAGATTTTAATGGGAAAAGATTGCACGTTTAATGAATGCGTCAATATTAATGATATGTATTCCCATTTCACCGACGCGCTACATGAGGCAGCAAACAATTCCATTCCAAAAAGGAAAAATGTAAACAAAGGTACTCATGTTGGAAATAGTTGGTGGAATCAATTATGTGAAGAAGCAAAGAATGAAAAAAAGAAAATGTATAAACTCTATTTAAAAACTAAATCTCCAGAAGACATTACAATATGAAAATGGCTAAGATTCACTCAAACAAAGTTATAGCACAAGCCAAAAAGCGCTATTGGTCAGATTTTTGCTCTGAACAAATTTCCGGGCCTAAAGATCTTCCTAAAATTTGGAATAAGATCAAAGAAATGAAAAATGGTTTTAATTTACCACAGTTTCCTATTAAGATTAAAGATAAAGACTTTCCTTCGTCATCTGAGAAAGCTGAAGAATTTGTAGTTCTTTTCAAGAACAAGTAATTCCAGTAGCTTGTCTACTCCATTAAGGGAGGAAAGACGGAAAATTGAAGAGTCCGTCGCATACTCAGATCCTGCCCCTGATAGTCACATGTACATAAATTCAAAAATTACATTAAAAGAACTTAAAGATGCCCTTCTCTCGTTGAACAACAAAAAATCGGCTGTAGGACTGGATGGCGTTTCATATACCCTTTTAAATCATTTACCAGAGAAATGGATTGAATACTTACACAATATCATACTAAAATGCTGGGAAAGTGGTCGCTTACCTGACATTTGGAAGACTTCGATTGTGTTACCAATACCAAAACCTAATAAACCCCTTTCAGATCCAGGTAGTTACAGACCTATCTCGCTTACATCCCATGTTTCAAAACTAATGGAAAAAATTATAGTGAATAGACTGAGTTACTTTTGTGAGAAAAATAATATAATACCTATCAATCAATCTGGGTTTCGAAAAGGTAGATCAACATCAGACCATTTAGTTAAGTTAACAACTCAAATAAAAAATCAGTTTGCTAAAAGGAAAAATGTCTTAGCTACCTTCTTTGATCTTAAAAAAGCATACGATCAAGTCTGGCATGCGAGACTTTTGTTGAAATTTAAACATATTGGTCTCAACGGTAATCTTTATAATTTTATCAAAACATTTATAAGTGACCGAAAGTATAGTCACTAAAATAGGTAATACATACTCTGAAAAACGATCTGTAAACATAGGGAATTCCTCAGGGTTCCGTAATATCTCCTCTATTATTTAATATTTTGATCTATGACCTATCAACTCAAGTCTCAAATAATGTAAACGTTGCTCAGTACGCTGATGATATAGCAATCTGGATGAATGTTTCGTTAAAAAGGAAGACTTCCTTGAGAGAAATAAAATACATTAAAAAGGTCTATCAGCATGAAATTAATAATATTTCCACTTACTTGACAGTTAACGGCCTGGAAATATCCAATGAAAAAACACACATGATGCTTTTTAATAACGGTCTCAGTCCGAAAGAAGTACCGTTGTTTAAAATTGGTGATGAGGAACTGAAATATACTACTCACGTGAAATTTCTGGGAGTACAATTGACTTCTAGTTTACAGTGGAAAGAACATATTGATGCCTTGTTATGTAAAGCTATGAAAAGCTATAATTTAATAAGAATTATTAGTAAACAGTCCTGGGGACAGGACACTAAAACGTTGTTACATCTTGTCACAGCTTTAGTCAGATCTAAGTTGGCTTATGGTCAAGAGGTCTATTTTTCAGCTCCAAAATGCTATTTGAAAAAACTTCAAAGCTTAGATAGTAAAGCTATTAAATGTGCTCTTGGGATACCGGTGTATACAAAAACACAAGAAGTATATAAAACAGCCGGCATCCTTCCCTTGGAAGATTGGAGGAAGTTATCAACTGCTAAATATATAGTTAGAGCAAATGCAGTAGCTAATTATGCCAGTACGGAACTTAAAATTCGGTCTGACATCCATTTCCCCAAGAGAGCAAGAACAATAAAGTCACAAGAAACAATATCCACTTACACAAATGAGCTCTTCAAACTTTCTCACGTATTACCTAACAAAGTTTCACATAAAATGATATGTTGTCCTCTACCCCCCTGGGAACTGTCCAATGCTATTTTTGATATCAACTACACTGATACTGACCTGACAAAAGATGTTAATCCACACTTGTTAGCAATTGATGTTCTGTCACATCTACACAAAAAATATTCACATTACTTAAAAATCTTTACAGATGGCTCTGTTCTAGATGATGGTAAAGCAGGCGCTGGCTTTCTAATTCCTAAATTTAAAGTAGAAAAGGCTTACTCTTTAGGACAGGGACATTCAATCTTCACTTCTGAATTAGTTGCCATCTTAATGGCACTGAAATATATAGTAGATCTACCCATAACTTTGTTTAGTATCCTATTATGTGTAGATTCGAAATCTGCATTACAATCCTTAAAATGTTGCGAACATGAAGTAAATAGTTCGTTAATATTTGAGATAAAATTTCTAATTCATTGTTTAATAACAAATAATACACAGGTTACTTTTTGTTGGATCCCATCACACTTGGTATCCTTTTTAACGATCGGGTCGACAGAATAGCAAAAAATGCAGCAATGAATAGGGCTGGCAGTACTAAACTTGATTTACCACTCTCTGAACATGAAATGAATGCTATATTAGAAAACAAAGTAAAAGCGCAATGTGAACTTCGCCCCTTCTCGGTAAATTACCAGGGTTTTACAAGACAAGAGATAACTTTAGCTTACAGATTAACTCTCAATTCACTTCGAACTAAATTTAGTAAAACCATCAAATGTATCTGTGATGATTTATAACATTGATCACCTTTGTGTTGTCAGCGAATGCGACCTTATTTCCCTGCGTCATTTACAAACTTAAAACAGAAACATACTGATTTCACTCTGTATTTACACATTGCTAGACGTTTACTGCACAGTCTGTAGGTCGTTCTTTGATTCAGCCCAATTGTTTTATACCTGTAACTCCACACAGCCCTGAGAAATCCGATGAAGCCTGACTGATATAATGTTCTGATTGTTTTTCTTTTGTTCGTTAATTTGTTTGATGTTACATTAATTGTTACCTTAATTTAATTGATACAATGCCTTCATGATTACATAGATTCATTTATTCCTTACGAACCTTTTTTTTTTTTTTTTTTTTTCTCCCGTCTAAAAGCACATATGTGAATAGACGTTAAAAGAAATAACGAACACACACACACACACACACACACACACACACACACACACACACACACACACACACACACACACACACACACACACACACACACACACACACACACACACACACCGTGTAATATCACTTATAGTGAAAAGACGTTAAATCAAAGAACGAACACATACTACACACACACACACACACACAACACAACACACACACACACACAATACACTCACACACACACACACACACACACACACACACACACACACACACAACACACACACACACACACACACACACACCGTGTAATATCACTTACAGTGAAAAGACGTTAAATCAAAGAATGAACACATACACACACCACAGCACAAATCAACAAACATACACGATCTCAGTCAATTTCTATGTGCGTTTCTAGTCTCCTTAGTTTCAGTTTTTCCTCAAGAATGTGTGCCCGCACCTTACATTTGATAGATGCTGAGCCATTGTCGCAGTGTGGTGGGGACTACACTGCCTGTCTCCCATAGGACGGACGGCACACCAGCAGCTGACTATTTCAGTGACTGATCAAAGAGGGTAGACAGTATTCTCTTTGCTCTGATGGATGCTCAGTATAGCATCCCCCACGTCATTTACTTAATTTACTTTGTCTGTCCTCTTGTGCTGTTAAGCGTCGAGGGGATGTATACAGCTTTAGGACGTGGGCCACATGGGTAGCGTCTGTCATAGTTAGCTTGACTCTTTCAGTTGTTTCTTTCACACCTTCTGTCCATCTTTTCCTAGGACACCCTCTTCCTTCGGATCCATGCCTTTTCATGTTATAAGCTTTGTAGCGGGCTAGTTGGTAGAACCATGGACTCAGGATCTGATATCTTGAGTTCAATTCCAGCTCGCAACATTAAAAACTGGCATGTTTGCTGCCCATCGTAATGTTTCCATCATTCTGGTGGTGTCAGCTTAGTGTTTGATAGGTCCCTTCTCCCCTTTCCCCGTTTCAAGACCTTGCCAGTGCATAGAGTTTTGTGCAGGCTCAGGAAGTCTGTCAGATAATTGCTGGCGGATTTGGGTGGAGCGCATATGGAGCTTTCCGGGCGCTGTGAATCCATCTTGGAATCTTTCCAGTAACTCCACTAAGCTTTGTATGGTGGCTGTTCGTTTGGAAACCTCATGAAGTGACCGAATCCTTTCGCCATTACTTTACCTACATTACTTGTAACAAATCCAAACAGAGAGTACCCTGGGCTTGGCGGAGGCAAAGAAGATCTATGTACTCAATATTTGTCAACAACGTTCCCAATAGTGCTGACTGTTCCTAGGCACAAAGGAGCAATCAAACTTTTGGACAGAGAACAAGCGCATAAACAGAAACTGACGGTTGTGGAGGATTTTGTCTTGTCTTGTTGTGCTTTGTGCTTTTGTTTTAGGTTCGTTAGCTGTAAGTTCCCACGTGCATTCGAATACACGAGCGGTGTTTTTAAGGGTAGCCATATTCCGTTTCCAGGGTACACAGACTGAAAAGACCTCAGACAGAAACAGACTTACAGACCCTTTTTTTCGTTTCTGGGTTGCAATTTCCACGTAAACTTAAATATTTCAGTTTCAGTTTCTCAAAATGACGTCTCCGCGCTAGGAATGAATTCCATATGCACTAACGTCACAGGTGCCACGTGTATGGTGACAGTAAGCCTGCACATAAACCCATGAGCTGGCCAGGTCCTAAGGCCCTACCTAGACTACTTTTACCTAGTCTATGTCTTATACTGGTATTTTATCAGCCTACCACTGGAATAATCTTGGTTACATGTAAATGGCACGTGTATGTGTGTATCTTACCTTCAAAAAAGGAACATATACATAAAGTAAATAAATGATTAAAGGTCTGACTCACAACACAGCTAGCTGTTCTGTATAAATTTGCCTCACATGACAGAACCGCCCCCCCCCCCCTCCCCTAGTCAATGCCCAAATGCTCAGCCATCTATCAACTAGGTGAAGCCAATATTTTCTTAATCATCGATAAGTAAGTAAGTAAGTATGTAAGTAAGTAAGTAAGTAAGTAAGTAAGAAAGAATGTAAGTAAGTAAGTAAGTAGAAAGTATGTAAGTAAGTAAGTAAGTAAGAAAGTACGTAAGTAAGTAAGTAAGTAAGAAAGTACGTAAGTAAGTAAGTAAGTAAGTAAGTAAGAAAGAAAGAATGTAAGTAAGTAAGTAAGTAAGAAAGAATGTAAGTAAGTAAGTAAGTAAGAAAGTATGTAAGTAAGTAAGTAAGTAAGTAAGTAAGCACGTAAGTAAGTAAGTAAACAAGCAAGAAAGCAAGCAAGTAAATAAGCAAGCAAGCGAGTGAGTGAGTAAGTGAATGAGAAGTAAGTAGGTGAATAAATAACTACAAAATAAAGGAACATGTAGATAGATAAACAGGTAAGAGATGAAAATAACAAAATAACAGTAAATACAAGCATATATTTACTGTTGTAATATTCATGTGGTCTTTTAAGGTAGTCATACTCCGCTTTCGGGAGAAGTAAACAGACGGAAAAGCCCACAGACGGAAACGGACGGAAAAGCCCACAGAGGGAAACAGACGGAAAAGCCCACAGACGGAAACAGACGGGGAAAAAAACCCCCACAGACAACGGCAGAGTGAAGGAGAAGAATGGCATCCGCACGCAATCTTCGGGAGATTCTTTCAGACACCACAGACGAGGAAACGATACAAGACAAAGATGGCGCCCAGGTTCCTTTGATCTGTTGACCGGACAAGACACTGTTGTTGGTGAGATGGGAGTGGCTGTGGTGGTGGTGGTGGTGGTGATGGTGATGTGTGTGTGTGTGTGT
>CM060306.1:116645703-116655703 GCA_030674185.1 Monoplex corrugatus | reverse complement strand
ACTGTATTTATTGTAATAACTGTATTTATTGTAATCACTGTATTCATTGTAATAACTCTATTCATTGTATCGACTGTATTCATTGTAATTACTGTATTCATTGTAATCACTGTATTCATTGTAATCACTGTATTCATTGTATTCACTGTATTCATCATACTCACTGTATTCATTGTATTCATTGTAAACACTGTATACATTGTGTCCACTGTATTCACTGTATTCGTTGTAATCACGGTATACGTTGTATTTACTGTATTAATTCCACTTCCGTGTGAGCAGGACGGTTTAATTAAGGGTGTTTTTTGTTTTTTTTTTGTTTTTTTCAAGGTAACATCTCAGCGCTCGGAATTAATTCCATATGCGATAATGCCAGTGATGCCATTAGACAGAGAAGATGAAAACGATCGTGACACAAGCCTTCAGCCTGCACATAACCCGAGTGCTTTGGCAAGGTCTTTGAGGTCCTCGCTAGCTCAGGGGTTTCATGTTTTCTGTCTGTACAAGTCGGTCGATGGGAACAGGCTTGCAACTCGCTGTGAAGGGAAAGAAGTAGGTTGGTGTTTATGCATTGCAGTAGCATGTCCTTTTTGTTTTTTGGGTTTTTTTTTTAAGCGTTCTGGAATTTTTTTTGTTTTTGTCTGTTACGTGCATGCATGGTTCCGTTTTGTGTTTGTTTTTGCTTTTGGTTGGTTGGTTGGTTGGTTGGTTGGTTGGTTGGATGGTTGGTTGGTTGGTTGGTTGGTTGGTTGGTTGGTTGGTTGGTTGGATGGTTGGTTGGATGGTTGGTTGGTTGGTTGGTTGGTTGGTTGGTTGGTTGGTTGGTTGGTTGGTTGGTTGGTTGGATGGTTGGTTGGTTGGTTGGTTGGATGGTTGGTTGGATGGTTGGTGGTTGGTTGGTTGGTTGGTTGGTTGGATGGTTGGTTGGTTGGTTGGTTGGTTGGTTGGTTGGTTGGATGGTTGGTTGGATGGTTGGTTGGTTGGTTGGTTGGTTGGTTGGTTGGATGGTTGGTTGGATGGTTGGTTGGTTGGTTGGTTGGTTGGTTGGTTGGTTGGATGGTTGGTTGGATGGTTGGTTGGATGGTTGGTTGGTTGGATGGTTGGTTGGATGGTTGGTTGGTTGGTTGGTTGGATGGTTGGTTGGATGGTTGGTTGGATGGTTGGATGGTTGGTTGGTTGGTTGGTTGGTTGGATGGTTGGTTGGATGGTTGGTTGGTTGGATGGCTGGTTGGTTGGTTGGTTGGGTGGTTGGTTGGTTGGTTGGTTGGTTGGTTGGTTGGATGGTTGGTTGGTTGGTTGGTTGGTTGGTTGGTTGGATGGTTGGTTGGTTGGTTGTTTGGTTGGATGTTGGTTGGTTGGTTGGTTGACTGGTTGGATGGTTGGTTGGTTGGTTGGATGGTTGGTTGGTTGGTTGGTTGGTTGGTTGGTCGGCTGGTTGGCTGGTTGGCTGGTTGGTTGGTTGGATGGTTGGTTGGTTGGTTGGCTGGTTGGCTGGTTGGCTGGTTGGCTGGTTGGTTGGTTGGTTGGATGGCTGGTTGGCTGGTTGGCTGGTTGGCTGGTTGGTTGGTTGGTTGGTTGGCTGGTTGGTTGGCTGGTTGGCTGGTTGGTTGGTTGGTTGGATGGTTGGTTGGTTGGTTGGTTGGTTGGCTGGTTGGCTGGTTGGTTGGCTGGTTGGCTGGTTGGATGGTTGGTTGGTTGGATGGCTGGTTGGTTGGTTGATTGGTTAGTTGGTTGGTTGGTTGGCTGGGTTGGTTGGTTGACTGGTTGGTTAGTTGATTGGCCGGTTGGTTGGTTGGCTGGTTAGCTGGTTGGTTGGCTGGTTGGTTGGTTGGTTGGTTGGTTGGTTTGCTGGCTGGTTGGTTGATAGGTTGGTTAATTGGTTGATTGGTTGGTCGGTTGGCTGGCTGGTTGGTTGATAGGTTGGTTGGTTAGTTGACTGGTTGGCTGGTTGGTTGGTTGGTTGGTAGGTTGGTTGATTGGCTGGTTGGTTGGCTGGTTGGTTGGCTGGCTGGTTCGTTGGTTAGTTGGTTGGCTGGTTGGCTGGTTGGTTGGTTGGTTGGTTGGTTGGTTGGCTGGTTGGTCGATCGGCTGGTTGTTTGGTTGGTTGGTTGTTTGGTTGGTTGATTGATTGGTTGATTGGTTGGCTGGTTGGCCGGTTGGTTGGATTGGTAGGTTGGTTGGTGGGCTGGTTGGTTGGTTGGTTGGCTGGTCAGTCGGTTGTCTGGTTGGTTGGTTGGTTGATTGGATGATTGGTTGGTCGGTTGGCTGGCTGGTTGGTTGATAGGTTGGTTGGTTAGTTGACTGGTTGGCTGGTTGGTTGGCTGGCTGGTTCGTCGGTTGGTTGGTTGGTTGGTTGGTTGGTTTTTGTACACACTGGACAGGCGGTAGGCTGCCGCACAGTCTGTATACTCCATTTTACGGTGGGCGTGTATGCAGGGTGGTTTCGGGTTTCCATACGCCAGTGTACACTGACGCCAGATCAAATATTTGCTGGCGGATTCATGTAGAGCGCATAATGAATAGTCAGAGCGGATGAATCCTTCTTGTACACACTCAAAACATACGAACCATGACGGGTGCGGTAGTCAAGTGGATAAGACATCAGACCTCCAATCGTAAGGTCTTGGGTTCGATCCTGCCTGGGTACCTCCTGTCTGGTGGGTGAAGGGTGGAGAATTTTTTTTCTTATCTCCCAGGTCAACATGTGTGCAGACCTGTTAGTACCTTTAGCCCCTTTCGTGTAATCATCATCATCGTCATCGTCGTCGTCGTCGTCATCATCATCATCATCATCACCATCACCACCACCACCACCGTCATAATCATCATTATCATCATCATCATCACCACCACCACCACCACCACCGTCATCATCATCATCGTCATCATCATCATCATCATCATCATCGTCATCGTCATCGTCATCATCGTCGTCGTCGTCGTCGTCGTCATCATCATCATCATCATCATCATGATGTGCCCTGCCGCATGGCGTTGGCGATCATGGCCCTCCATACAAATCTATCTTTTGTCGTTCCACCCTCTCTGTCCTCAGCCACCCTGCAAGTCAGTCACCACTTGACAAAATCTATAACGTGTATTTTCGATGTTCTGCAGTGCGTATAGGCACGAAGGGGGATTTAGACACAAAGAGGACAACGGGGCTGCAGACATGTTGGGGATTTAGACACAAAGAGGACAACGGGGCTGCAGACATGTTGGGGGTTTAGACACAAAGAGGACAACGGGGCTGCAGACATGTTGGGGGTTTAGACACAAAGAGGACAACGGGGCTGCAGACATGTTGGGGGTTTAGACACAAAGGGGATAACGGGGCTGCAGACATGTTGGGGGTTTAGACACAAAGAGGACAACGGGGCTGCAGACATGTTGGGGATTTAGACACAAAGAGGACAACGGGGCTGCAGACATGTTGGGGGTTTAGACACAAAGAGGACAACGGGGCTGCAGACATGTTGGGGATTTAGACACAAAGAGGACAACGGGGCTGCAGACATGTTGGGGGTTTAGACACAAAGAGGACAACGGGGCTGCAGACATGTTGGGGGTTTAGACACAAAGGGGATAACGGGGCTGCAGACATGTTGGGGGTTTAGACACAAAGAGGACAACGGGGCTGCAGACATGTTGGGGGTTTAGACACAAAGGACAACAGGACCGCAGACATGTTGGGGGTTTAGACACTAAGGACAACAGGACTGCAAACATATTGGGGATTTAGGCACTCAGGATAACAGGACTGCAGACATATTGGGGATTTAGGCACTCAGGATAACAGGACTGCACACACATTGGGGATTTAGGCACTCAGGATAACAGGACTGCAGACACATTGGGGATTTAGGCACTCAGGATAACAGGACTGCAGACACATTGGGGATTTAGGCACTCAGGATAACAGGACTGCAGACACATTGGGGATTTAGGCACTCAGGATAACAGGACTGCAGACACATTGGGGATTTAGGCACTCAGGATAACAGGACTGCAGATATATTGGGGATTTAGGCACTCAGGATAACAGGACTGCAGATATATTGGGGATTTAGGCACTCAGGATAACAGGACTGCAGATACATTGGGGATTTAGGCACTCAGGATAACAGGACTGCAGACACATTGGGGATTTAGGCACTCAGGATAACAGGACTGCAGACACATTGGGGATTTAGGCACTCAGGATAACAGGACTGCACATATATTGGGGATTTAGGCACTCAGGATAACAGGACTGCAGATATATTGGGGATTTAGGCACTCAGGATAACAGGACTGCAGACACATTGGGGATTTAGGCACTCAGGATAACAGGACTGCAGATATATTGGGGATTTAGGCACTCAGGATAACAGGACTGCAGACACATTGGGGATTTAGGCACTCAGGATAACAGGACTGCAGATATATTGGGGATTTAGGCACTCAGGATAACAGGACTGCAGACACATTGGGGATTTAGGCACTCAGGATAACAGGACTGCAGACACATTGGGGATTTAGGCACTCAGGATAACAGGACTGCAAGACACATTGGGGATTTAGGCACTCAGGATAACAGGACTGCAGACACAATTGGGGATTTAGGCACTCAGGATAACAGGACTGCACATATATTGGGGATTTAGGCACTCAGGATAACAGGACTGCAGACATATTGGGGGTTTAGACACTAAGGACAACAGGACTGCAGACATATTGGGGGTTTAGACACTAAGGACAACAGGACTGCAGACATATTGGGGGTTTAGACACTAAGGACAACAGGACTGCAGACATATTGGGGGTTTAGACACTAAGGACAACAGGACTGCAGACATGTTGGGGGTTTAGACACTAAGGACAACAGTACTGCAGACATGTTGGGGGTTTAGACACTAAGGACAACAGGACTGCAGACATATTGGGGGTTTAGACACTAAGGACAACAGGACTGCAGACATATTGGGGGTTTAGACACTAAGGACAACAGTACTGCAAACATATTGGGGGGTTAGACACTAAGGACAACAGGACTGCAGACATATTGGGGGTTTAGACACTAAGGACAACAGGACTGCAGACATGTTGGGGGTTTAGACACTAAGGACAACATGACTGCAGAAATATTGGGGGTTTAGACACTAAGGACAACATGACTGCAGACACGTTGGGCGTTTAGACACAAAGGACAACAGGACTGCAGACATGTTGGGGGTTTAGACACTAAGGATAACAGGACTGCAGACATGTTGGGGGTTTAGACACAAAGGACAACAGGACTGCAGACATGTTGGGGGTTTAGACACTCAGGATAACAGGACTGCAGACATGTTGGGGGTTTAGACACTAAGGACAACAGGACTGCAGACATA
The DNA here is from genome assembly GCA_030674185.1 of Monoplex corrugatus. Classification (NCBI taxonomy): domain Eukaryota; kingdom Metazoa; phylum Mollusca; class Gastropoda; order Littorinimorpha; family Ranellidae; genus Monoplex; species Monoplex corrugatus. The sequence goes on along the minus strand of CM060306.1, from coordinate 116,650,331 downwards.
TTGTGTTTAGACACTAAGGATAACAGGACTGCAGACATATTTGGAGTTTAGACACTAAGAACAACAGGACTGCAGACATATTGGGGGTTTAGAGTTGCAAAAATTAGCTGCACACAACTGTAAAGAAAGATACAGACTGAAGAACAGCGTCTGAAATTTTCAACCATTTCTGAGACGATCTTTGTAAAAACACGGTGACCAATTCTTACCACAGAGACGTAACTCTCAGTTCCCGGTTACCAAAAACAACAAAGGGAAAATAACTTCTAGATCACAGGAAGTCACTGCAGGGATTTAGGCACTATATATAACAGGACTGCAGACATATTGATCAGAAAGATTGGAAGAATCTCCACCCTTATCCCCTGGCATGATGTTATGTTTCCATAAGCAACCACTATAAATGCCCCACTGTGAATTTTGATGGGGATAGTTTAAAATGCTGTGTGCTGTGCTGGGAATGTGACAACTCACGCTTTACAACGATGTATGGAATGTTGCAGCTCTGTAAGAAGTGAAAATGTGGTGGTTGTGTGGTAACTACCAATTATGGGTGATCACCATCATTAGGTGCCATGCCACATGGCGTTGGCAATCATTGCTCTCCTTAAGAATCTATCTTTTGTCGCTGCAAGTACATCTTCTACCACTTCTGTCTCCAATCACTCTGTAAAACTGTCTAATGTTTTCTCCCTGCGTCTGGTGCTTTTTGTCTCTCCAGCTTTCCTGTTGTGACTAGGTGCTCAAATTTCTCTTGCCTCATAAAATGTCCTATAAATGTTGTCTTTTCTGAATCTTCTTCGTTAAGGTTCTTTTTTGTGTGTGTGTTTTTTTTTCCAAGGCTGTCTCGTTTGTTTTCTTTGCTGTCCATGGAACTCTTAACGTTCTTCTTAGAAACCACACTTCAGCTGCCTCAATCTTGTTCTGACTTTGCTTATCGATTGTCAAGGCATCCGTACAATTAAGGGTAATGTAAAAACATTAGACGTGTGGCTGGTTTTGTTGATAGAGCTGCGGACTCAAGATCTGATATCTCAAGTTCAATCCCAGCTCGCAGCATTAAAATATGACCTGTTTGGTGCCCATCTTAATGTTTCTATGATTATGGCGGTGTCAACGTACTATTTCAGAGATTCATTTTCCAACCTTCCTCCCCTTTCACCATTTCAAGACCTTACCGTAAACTATAGGGTTATAAGCAGGATCAGCGTGTTTGCAAGATAATTGTTCTCTGATTTGGATGGAGCGTATATGGAGCTATCCAAATGTGATGAATCTGTCTTCAAACAATAAACTCAAAGAAACGTTGCTGAGGAGTATCATCATCATCATCATGTGCCTTGCCGCATGGCGTTGGCGATCATGGCCCTCCATACGAATCTATCCCTTGTCGCTACAGGTACATCTCCCACCATCTCTGTTATCAGCCGCTCTGCAAGTCCGTCCAATATTTCCTCCCTGAGTCTCCCTCCAGCTTTCCTGAGGAGTATTCCCATGATCGTTTCATTTCATTACTTTAATACGGTGATTTTTGCACTGTAAAGCTTATCATATACTCCCAAAACAAACAAAGAAACAAACAAAAAAAGTCCAAAGAAATAGTTGTAATTCAAATCTTAATGTATTCAAGTAGACCCTAACCACATTGTTAGCTGTGTCTCTGTTTACTCCCTGCCACTTGTGTCCCTAATCTTGCAAACGGGTCACAGTTGATATGCACAACACACACACACACACACACACACACACACACACACACACACACACACACACACACAAACACACACACACACACACACACACACACACACACACACACACACACACACACACACAACACTGTAATCGCCTAATTGAGACGTGGTAAGCTGAGGTCATGATAACTCCGTAGCATCTGGGTCGGGTATGATAGACAAGTGGTTAGAACGTCATACGTTTGATTTGAAGAACAACCTAACAACAGCGTCAGCTACAGTGAGAAGAGGACCATCATCAGGGCGCTTTCCATGCCGAGACGACACAGGGATGACTACCACCTGCTGTCTAAAGAGCAGCAAGTTGCCCTGGTGAGGTTGTGCACTGGTCACAATAGGCTGAACAGCTACATGTACCGCAAACTGAAGCTGGCGCCCTCCCCAACCTGTCCCTGCGGTCAAGAAGACCAAACCACTGAGCATATACTCCAAAGATGTCCCCTTCACTAGGTGGCAAGACAGGACGTGTGGCCGACAGACACTCCGCTGACAACCAAACTCCTTGGCTGCAGACAGGAGCTGGAAAAGACGGCTGCATTCATCGCCCGGACTCAGATGATTGTGTAGCAGCGTACGCAAAGAAGAAGAAGAAGAAGAAGATACGTTTGATCGAATAGTCTGGGTTCGATCCTACGTAGATATATTACCTGGTGGGTAAAAGGTGGAGATTTTTTCCATCTCCCTTTTGTACTAAAAAAATGACTACCGTAACCAGTCGCCTTGTGCAGCGGTTAACGTAACGGATCACTAAATGGAAGGTTGTGGGTTTAAATCCACATCACATCTGTTAAAAATCATTGTGGAATTTTTCAGACTCCCTGCTCCCCAACCAACCGGCTTCTACCCAGAGCTGAGTCTGCTAAGGTTTAGTGGGAAGACTGGGACCACACAGTCGAGTCTCATCCACTTCACGGATGCTTTTTTTTCAAGGTACTTCTCCAGTGTCTGTATTTCTCGGGCCTGGTTGACGCCAGGCTATATGATGATGATGAAGTGTATTGTACCGTCCTGTCACACAGTCTCAGTCAATCTTAGATGGAACTCCACAGAATCATGGTTTTCTTCCCCATCTTCATCAATCATCATCATAGCATTGTAAAGTTTATTCCTGCTTAGTGGTAGAAAGGAGAGAAAAGGAGAGAAGAGAGAGAGACCAGACAAGACAGACAGAGAGAGAAAGAGAGAGACAGACACAGAAAAAGACAGACAGACAGAGACAGAGACAGACAGACAGACAGACAGAGACGAGAACAGAAAGAAAGAGAGAGAAAGAGAGAGAGAGAGAGAGAAGAGAGAGAGAGAGAGGAGAGAGAGAGAAGAGAGGAGAGAAACACAGGAGAGACAGAGAGAGAGAGAGTGGGAGAGAGACAGGGAGAGAAAGACAGACAGACAGACAGAGGCAGAGAGAGATTGAGAGAGTGATGAAAAGAGAGAAAGAAAGAGAAAGAAAAAGAGAAGAGAAGAGAGAGAGAGCATTTTCAAGAAGAGTTACCGAAGGCGGCGGCAATCCTCAGCTCCCAAGACGGGAAAGCCGAGTTGTCTCCCATATCATCATACGCCGTGCAGACCTGCTAGTGTCTCAACCCCCTCTGTGGTACATGCACAGAACATCACATACGCACGTTAAAGATCCTTTAAGCCCTATCAGAGGTCGATGGCTCATAGAAGTACAGAAATCTCAGCATACATGCCCACTGAAAAAGGAATTGGAGGTTGGAGGTTTCCCTCAAGAGGAACTCATCGAACTGGGGCAATTTCATATGCGCTCCACCCAAATCTGCTGGCAATGTCTCTCTCTTGTCTGTCTGTCTGTCTCTCTGTCTCTGTCTCTCTCACTCTCTGTCTGTCTGTCTGTCTCTGTCTGTCTGTCTCTCTCTCTCCTTTTTTTGGTTTTGATTTGTTTTGTTTATTTTGGTTGGTTAAATACCCACCTATGTCTTCTGGATTCTACCCACTACCATCTCTCTCTCTCTCTCTCTCTCCTCTCTCTATTTTTCTCAGTCTTTGCCTATCTGTCTGTTTCTCTGTCTCTGTCTCTTTCTTTCTTTCTTTCTCTATCTCTCAGACTATCTTTCTCTCTGTCTCTGTCTCTCTGTCTCTCTCTCTTTCTCTGTTTCTCAGTCTTTGTCTGTCTGTATGTCTGCCTATTTCTCTGTCTCTCTCTCTCTTTCTTTCGTTCTCTCTCTCTCTCAGTCTGTCTTTCTCTCTCTCTCTCTCTCTCTCTTTCTTTCTCTCTCTCTCAGTCTGTCTTTCTCTCTGTCTGTCTGTCTGTCTCTCTGTTTCTCAGTCTTTGTCTCTTTCTCTCGCTCTCAGTCTGTCTTTTCTCTGTCTCTCTCTCTGTCTCTCGTCTCCCGTCTCTGTCTGTCTGTCTGTCTGGTTATGTTCTGTCTGTTCTGCTTCTCTCTCTGTCTTATCTGTGTCTGTATCTGTGTGTTTGGGTGTCTGGGTGTCTGTGTCTGTCTGTCTCTCTCTCTCTGTCTCGTCTCTGTCTCTGCTCTCTGTCTCTGTCTGTCTGTCTTCTCTGTTTCTGTCTCTCTCTCTCTCTCTCTCGCTTGCTCGCTCGCTCTCTCTTAAGTCTTTCGCTCTTTCTGTACTGCTGCTTCTTCTTCTTCTTTTCACTGTCTTCCTGCAAGGTTTCTGTTTTGCTTTGTTTTGTATTTAGTCTGTCGAGTAAAACGGTCTGTTTTGCCTCCTTGATCGCAGTTGTACTTGCTTTTGTAAGGGAAACAACATTTATTTTCCCTCTGTGTGTTGGGGCTGTGACAATACAGTCACATTGAGTGTACTGTTCATCATCTTTATGATGGCGTTGTTTCCAGTATGCAAATGCCGTTGTATGAGAAGAGTAGAGTTCTGTCTCTGTCACTGACTATC
>CM060306.1:116618203-116635703 GCA_030674185.1 Monoplex corrugatus | reverse complement strand
ACTGTTAGTGTACTATAATGGATTATAAGTGTACTATAATGGACTGTTAGTGTACTATAATGGATTATAATGTTACTATAATGGACTTAGTGTACTTAATGGACTGTTAGTGTACTATAATGGACTTTAGTATACTATACTGTTAGTGTACTATATAATGGATGTTAGTATTCTAATGGTACTGATGTCACTATAATGGACTCCAGTGTATTATATGGACTGTTAGTGTATTACACGTCCCAGTAATTAACGGACTATATGTACTATAATGGACTATTAGTGTACTATAATGGACGTTAGTGTATATATGGACTTTAGGTACTATAATGGACATTAGTGACTATACTAGACTGTTAGGTATATAATGGACTATAGTTACTAATAGACCGTTAGTGTTACTATAATGGACATAGTGATACTATAATGACTTAGTGATACTATAATGGACTGTTAGTATACTAAATGGACTATAGTGTAGCTAATAATGGACTGTTAGTGTACTATAATGACTCATTAGTGTACTGTAACGGACTCATAGTGTACTATAACGGACTATAGTGTACTATAATGGACGTTAGTGTACTATAATGGACTGTTAGTGTACTATAATGGACTTTAGTGTACTATAATGGACTGTAGTGTACATAATAGACGTAGTATGTAATGTATAATAAAGGACTATCATGTATACTAATGGACTTTAGTGCACTATAATGGACATTAGTGTACTATAATGGACTATCAGTGTAGTATAAGGACAATGTGTACTAGTAAGGACTGTTAGTGTACTTAATGGACTATTCAGTGTACTACAAATGGATCTTATGTACTAAATGGACTTTCAGTGTACTTAATGGACTGTTAGTGTACTATAATGGACTGTAGTGTACTATTAATGGACTGTTAGTAGTACTTAATGACTTTAGTGTACTATAAGAGACTGTTAGTGTACTTAATGGACTGTTAGTGTACTATAATGGACTATTAGGTATATAATGGACATTAGTGTACTATAATGGACCATTAGTGTACTATACATGTTAGTGTACTATAATGGGACTTGTTAGTGTACTATATGACTTTAGTGTACTATAATGGACTGTTAGTGTACTATAACTGTTAGTGTACTATTGACTTTAGTGTACTATATGTTAGTGTACTATAATGGACTGTTAGTGTACTATACTGTAGTGTACTATAATGGACCTTTAGTGTACTATAATGGACTTTAGTGTATTATATGGACCTTAGTGTATTAATGACTGTTAGTTACTATAATGGACTTAGTGTATATATGGACTTTAGTGTATATAATGGACTCTTAGTGTACTATAATGGACTTTAGTGTATATAATGGACTCTTAGTGTACTATAATGGACTTTAGTGTACTATAAATGGACTCAGTGTTATATAATGACTCTTAGTGTATTATAATGGACCTTAGTGTACTATAATGGACTTTAGTGTACTATAATGGACTTTAGTGTACTAAATGGACTGTTAGTGTACTATAATGGACTCTTAGTGTACTATAATGTCTAGTGTACTATAATGGACTCTTAGTGTACTATATATGTGACTCTTAGTGTACTAATGGACTTTAGTGTACTATAAATGGACTTTAGTGTACTATATGGACTGTTAGTGTACTATAATGGACCTTAGTGTATTATAATGACTTTAGTGTACTATAATGGATTAGTTACTATAATGATTAGTGTATATAATGGACTCTTAGTGATACTATAAGGACTTTAGTGTACTATAATGGACTTAGTGTTACTATGACTTTAGTGTACTATAATGGACTCTTAGTGTACTATAATTGGACTCATATGGATTATAATGACTTTAGTGTACTATAATGGACTTAGTGTACTATATGACTGTTAGTGTACTATAATGGACTTAGTGTACTATAATGGACTTTAGTGTACTATAATGGACTGTTAGTGTACTATAATGGACTTTAGTGTACTATAATGGATTAGTGTACTATAATGGACTTTAGTGTACTATAATGGACTTTAGTGTACTATAATGACTGTTAGTGTACTATAATGGACCTTAGTGATACTAATGGACTGTTAGTGTACTATAATGGACTGTTAGTGTATATATGGACTTTAGTGTACTATAATGGACTCTTAGTGTACTATAATGGACTTTAGTGTACTATAATGGACTTTAGTGTACTATAATGACGTTAGTGTACTTAATGGACTTAGTGTACTATAATGGACTTAGTGTACTATAATGGACTTTAGTGTACTATAATGACTTATAGTGTATTTATAATGGACTTTAGTGATACTATAATGACTTAGTGTACTATAATGGACTTAGTGTATTATAAGACTTTAGTGTACTATAATGGACTTTAGTGTACTATAATGACTTTAGTGTACTATAATGGACTTTAGTGTACTATAATGGACTTTAGTGTACTTAAATGGACTTAGTGTATATAATGCTTAGTGTACTATAATGGACGTTAGTGTACTATAATGACTGTTAGTGTACTATAATGGACTTAGTGTACTATAATGACTTAGTGTACTATAATGGACTGTAGTGTACTATAATACTGTTAGTGTACTATAATGGACTTTAGTGTACTATAATGGACTTAGTGTACTATAATGGACTTAGTGTACTATAATGGACTTTAGTGTACTATAATGGACTCATTAGTTATACTAAATGGACTTTAGTGTACTATAATGGACTGTTATAGTTACTATAATGGACTGTTAGTGTACTATAATGGACCTGTAGTGTACTATAAGGACTGTTAGTGTACTATAATGGACGTTGTGTATAATGGACTTTAGTGTACATAATGGACTTTAGGTACTATAATGGACTTAGTGTATATAATGGACTTTAGTGTACTATAAGGACTGTTAGTGTACTATAATGGACTGTTAGTGTACATAATGACTTTAGTGTACTATAATGGACTGTTAGTGTATATGAGGCTGTTAGTGTACTATAATGGACGTTAGTGTACTATAATGGACTTTAGTGTACTATAATGGACTGTTAGTGTACTATAATGGACTTTAGTGTATTATGATGGCTGTAGTGTACTATAATGGACTTTAGTGTACTATAATGGACTTTAGTGTACTATCTAATATGGACTGTTAGTGTATTATAATGGCCTTTAGTGTACTATAATGGACTCTTAGTGTACTATAATGGCTTTAGTGTACTATAATGGACTGTTAGTGTACTATAATGACTTAGTGTACTATAATGGACTTTAGTGTATAAATGGACTTTAGTGTATTATAATGGACTGTTAGTGTACTATAATGGACTGTTAGTGTACTATAATGGACTGTTAGTGTACTATAATGGACTGTTAGTGTACTATAATGGACTGTTAGTGTACTATAATGGACTGCTAGTGTATTATAATGGACTATTAGTACACTAACAGTCCATTATAGTACACTAACAGTATAGTACACTAACAGTCCATTATAGTACACTAACAGTATAGTACACTAACGGTCCATTATAGTACACTAACAGTATAGTACACTAGCAGTCCATTACAGTACACTAACAGTATAGTACACTAACGATCCATTATAGTACACTAACAGTATAGTATACTAACTCCATTATAGGACTGTGTAGTGTACTATAATGGACTGTGTAGTGTACTATAATGGACTGTGTAGTGTACTATAATGGACTGTGTAGTGTACTATAATGGACTGTGTAGTGTACTATAATGGACTGTTAGTGTACTATAATGGAGTTAGTATACTATACTGTTAGTGTACTATAATGGACCATTAGTGTACTATACTGTTAGTGTACTATAATGGAGTTAGTATACTATACTGTTAGTGTACTATAATGGAGTTAGTATACTATACTGTTAGTGTACTATAATGGAGTTAGTGTACTATACTGTTAGTGTACTATAATGGACCATTAGTATACTATACTGTTAGTGTACTATAATGGAGTTAGTATACTATACTGTTAGTGTACTATAATGGACCATTAGTATACTATATTGTTAGTGTGCTATAATGGAGTTAGTATACTATACTGTTAGTGTACTATAATGGACCACTAGTGTACTATACTGTTAGTGTACTATAATGGAGTTAGTATACTATACTGTTAGTGTACTATAATGGATCGTTAGTGTACTATACTGTTAGTGTACTGTAATGGACTGTTAGTGTACTATACTGTTAGTGTACTATAATGGACTGTTAGTGTACTATACTGTTAGTGTACTACAATGGACCGTTAGTGTACTATACTGTTAGTGTACTATAATGGAGTTAGTGTACTATACTGTTAGTGTACTATAATGGACTGTTAGTGTACTATACTGTTAGTGTACTGTAATGGATCATTACCGGTAGTGTACTATACTGTTAGTGTACTGTAATGGATCATTACCGGTAGTGTACTATACTGTTAGTGTACTATAATGGACCATTAGTGTACTATACTGTTAGTGTACTATAATGGACAGTTAGTGTACTGTACTCTTAGTGTACTATAATGGCTGTTACTGAACTAAAATGGACTTTCAGTGTAATATAATGGACTATCAGTGTTTCATAATGAGTAGAAAGAAACTCTAGGGAGAGCTAGACAACAGAAGGTCTTCAGAGAAGAAACCCCCTTTAGACAAGTGTTTCGGCCGGGCCACATCCAGGTCATGACTCCTGGATGCCTTTCTGCTGTTGTCTTTTTTTTTTTTCCCCCACGCCGGGGAGCGAACCTGGGCGATTCTGCGCTTCAGAACTGCGGTACGCGGTTTTACCAATGTGCTAACGGGGCACACATCATCTGTAGGGAATTTAATCCTTATGAAGTTCACTTTGGTTCCTCCTTGCCCAGATCCAGCATGAGCTCCTTTCTGCTGCTTCTGCCATCGCTTTAAGGGCTCTAGTCCTCTTCTTCCCAGAAATGGCGAGTTGTTTCATGAGATCATAAGCGGAGGTGCCCACAAACCCTCTTGCCCCGACCTCTATGGCGAAGATTTTGACCCGCAGACCTGCTTTCTTCAGGGTGCTGGCAAGATCGGCGTATTTTTTCGGTCTTGTAGATATGTGCTTCTTCCATTCTGCTTTCGTATGGCACAGTGAGTTCTATCAGGATAATAATAAATAATAATTACAATATTTATATAGCGCAAAATCTTGATAAAATCAAATCTAAGCGCTGAAACAGACACACACACGCACGCACGCACGCACGCACGCACACACACGCACACACACACACACACATACGCATGGCTATAAATGGGGAGAAAGAATAAAAGCAATAAAAGCAATAAAAGCAAGAATAAAAGCAATGGAAAATTATAGAGAGCATAGCATATACAATTATATATTATAACCATGTGATTCCCCTCCGAGCGGAGACAGGCTGCAGAGGGGGGAGGGGGGGTTGAGTGAGGTTAGGATTTTATGCAGTGGAGAAAAGGTGGGTTTTGAGAGCGGACTTGAAGGAGACAAAAGTAGGTTGCTGACGGACTGAGAGAGGAAGTTTGTTCCAGGAGAGTGGACCAGAAACAGAGAAGGCTCGTGGACCATAGGTATTGAGCTTAGTGCGTGGAAAGCGAAAAGTCAGAGGATCGGAGGCAGAGCGGAGGGTACGTGAAGGAACATAGATCTCAAGTAGGCTTGACAGGTAATCGGGGGCTGCGTTATTGAGGCTTTTGTAGCACATGGTGTCTAGTTTGTATTGTATGCGCTTTGATACAGGGAGCCAGTGAAGTTGTGCCAGGAGAGGAGATATGTGGTCAGCCTTTTTCTTTTTGAGTACAAAGCGTACAGCATTGTTTTGAATGCGCTGTAGGATGTGAATGGTGGAGGCAGGAAGACCAGACAGGAGTGAATTGCAATAGTCAATGCGAGACATTATGAAGGAGAGAACGAGTTTTGCAGTTGTTTCGACAGAGAGATACTTCCTGATCAGCCTTATACGATGGAGGTGATAGTAGCAAGATCTGGCAGTTTGAGAAACAAAGTTGTTCATGGAGAGGGTAGAGTCAATGCAGACACCAAGGTTTTTAGCTGAATCAGAAATTGGGACTGATGTGTTACATAATGGGAGAGAAAGAGGAGGCAGCTGAGAAAGTTTCTGACGGGTGCCAATGAGGATAGCTTCTGTCTTGTCGTCATTAAGCTGAAGTTTATTGTGTGTCATCCAGTTCTTAATGTCCGAGTAACACTCAGTGGTGCGAGTCAACAGGCGCTGTATATTATCAGGTGAGTCACTGTCTTGAAGTTGGGTGTCATCAGCATAGAAGTGGTGTTTTATAGAGTGGGAGTTGATGATGGTGGACAGGGGGGAGGTGTAAAGAGTGAAAAGAACAGGGCCAAGGACAGATCCTTGTGGAACACCACAGGTCAGGTATGCAGGTTGAGAGTAAGTGCCATTGATGAGAACAGTTTGTTTTCTGTTTGATAGGTATGAAGTGAACCAGGACAGAGCAATGTCAGAGATGCCAAAAGTATGATGAAGTCTAGAAAGGAGAATACCATGATCAATGGTGTCAAAGGCTGCAGACAGATCAAGGAGTGTGAGGAGAGAGACTTTGCCAGTATCAGTTGCAAGGAGGAGATTGTTGAGAATGTGTAGTAGGGCAGTTTCAGTGCTATGGCACTGGCGGTAGGCTGACTGGAAAGGATTGAGGAGATTGTTGGCAGACAGGTGAGAGTTCAGCTGGTTGAGGACGACTTTTTCAAGGAGTTTCGACAAGAAAGAGAGATTGAGATAGGCCGATAATTTTTCAGTTCATTTGGGTCTAAATTGTGTTTCTTGAGGAGAGGGTGAACAATAGCAGACTTGAAAGAATCTGGGACAGTTCCAGTTTGAAGAGAAGTGTTGATGATGTCAGTGATGAATGGGAGGAGAGTAGGGAGACAGTCGGAGTAGAGAGAACCTGGAAGAGGATCCAATTCGCAGGTTTTGAACGACATGGATCTGATTGTGTTGAAAATTTCTTCTTGTGAGACTGGGGTAAAAGTAGTAAGAGGTGTGCCAGAGAAGGAAGGGTCAGGATCACTTGTTTCGAGGAGTCAGAGTGGAGAGCGATGTCTGGTCTCATACCTGTCTTGCTGATGACATCTGGGTAATTTCTCCACTCTGGGAGGTCTGCTGTACACTCCCAGTCGACTGCTCCATCCAGAAGACCCTTTGGCAATGTGCTGGTTGTCATAGCAATTTCGGGCCAGACCTGTTTCCCTCCTGCTTTGTAGAACGTTGTCATAGCAATTGGTGCGTTTGGGGTCATGGTTTTTTCGCTAACCACGTCTGTGATCACTTTCAGAACTTGGTTGTGCCTCCATGTATACCTTCCTTGGGCTAGCGCTACTTTGCAAGAGCTTAGGACATGTTCCACTGTTTGTTTCTTCTGACAGAGCGGACATGCTGGGTCATCTGATTTCCCCCATTTCACTAAGTTTGCATTCGAGGGGAGCAGGTCATATACAGATCTGAGGAGGAAGCTTATCCTTAGAGGAGCCATGTGCCACATATCGTTCCAGCTGAGACTTCTTTGGAGTGTACTGTCCCATTATGTCCATTGCCCCTGTTGACCTTGCTGGACTGCCTTCTGCACTCTTTTGACATCTTCTTCTTTCTTCAACTCCTGTATAATCATGTCTCTTTTTTCCTTTGGACTATTAGTGTACTATAATGGACTGATAGTGTACTATACTGCACTGTTAGTATACCAGTACTTTAATGGACTATTAGTGTACTAAACGGACTGCTAGTGTGCTATAATGGACAATTAGTGTACTATAGTGGACTATTAGTGTACTGTAATGGACTGTTAGTGTACTAGAGTGGATTATTAGTGTACTAAATGAACAATTAGAGTACTATAATGGGCTATTAGTGTGCTATATAATGCACTAGTAATGTACTATAACGGACTGTTAGCGTAGTACACAGTGTACTCTAATGGGCTGTGTACTATTATGGACTCTTAGTGTGCTATAATGGACTGTCAGTGTACTATATGTGATAGGGAGAGGTGAAGGTTGGTAGAGGGATGGATTATATGTGTGCACAATCAGAGGCAGATGGAGGACACTTCCACTCGAACACACAAATACAGGATGGTGGTTCCCAAACTTTAATTACATGTGCACGAGTTCTCACCAGATAAAGACAAAGAATATCTCCATAAGAAGACAGTCTTCATAGAAGAAGAAGACAGTACATGATCTTCCTAAGAAAAAAGAAAGACGGTAAACCCTCGTATGAAGAAGACAAGAAGACAGTGCCTGTAACACCAAAACAAGTTTCATAAATACAGTGACAAAGTACACATTTTGTGAACTAACAGTGTCAATGCACAAAAAAGAATGCTTACATTACAGCAAAAGACCAAAAAAATATTAGTATACCACAGTTAACGTGGTGTCTGAATCTACACCTAGGATTGTAAATGATTATTAACATAAGAAAAATAATTAACAGCACAAGCATGTGATAACCCTCCAATAAATGAGGGCAAAGTACACACAGTACTGTTATGATGTTTGGCTGTTATAAGCTGTGTAAACAGTAAAATAACAGCAAATGAATGAACAGCATTTGAATGGATAGCTATTAGCTAGTGATGGCAATTAACATTTCATGGTGACGACGGATAGCATAGTAGTTGATTATGTGAAGTATGTCATCACAAACAAATACCTATCAAAGAATAGTATTGAGAGGATGACATATTGGGTTGTCTTTTGGACACATGCTCCATGTAGTCATGTGCTTATCATTGTCATAAATGAAATTGAATAATGTTAAACTGCACAATGATTCCTTGTAGTTATGGTTCTACATAATTAATAACTACATTAAAACATTACAAATCTTGTGAAGAGGTACATCAGCAGTAACGACAGTAGTGGAAACGAGGTATAAACATCACCAGCACAGTTTAAGCTGTAGAAGATAAATCTCAAAATAAATCCCGATAGATATCAGTGAATTAAACCCTAAGATTTCGAATAAGCACACAAGCTAAATGGAATTAGTAGGCATAATAAAATGTGTTCGCTTTTATTAACCTCCTTTGTTCTAATTCACGACCATTGTGGCTTGGACGCAGCGCGTATGACGACGCAGATATCACCATATCACTGAATTGGGAAGAACCTTGTTTGACAGTCTAGCAGTTATTTAGATTAAATTGCGAGGATATCTGAAATACACGTAGTCGCTAAGAAATAAGATAATGTGATGCTCACTGCTTGCGTCATTTATCCAGGTAAATGACAAGCACTGATCAGAGCAATGGCGGATTATCTTTGGTATCATAACAGTTAGCACATTCAGGAATGAAACCAGATAAAGGCGAAAGGTTCAGTACGTTGTGTCGGCTCAGATTAAATAGCACATTGGTCGCAACAGATCAGAATATAACTGATAACAACAAAACCTCATGAGCTTTGAAAGAGCCACTATACAAGGTTGTTAACCAACATTGTGAAACAATCTACAAAGAATATGTTGAATTACAACCCCAGTGCAACCCGGTAAATATCAAGCTGTACAAGGCTCATACTGCAATACTTCATTTTGATAAAAACAGTCTTACTTTCACGCTGCATAAATATCGGTGTTTGTGGACTTTACAAGTCCAGGGCGATACTCATAGACGTGAGCTAGAATATTAAACAATGCAACAGTAAAACTTTAACTTCACAACTTACCACAAAAACGGCAGCAGTCAGGATCGTTATCGTCTGTTGTGCCATAAAAACTTCCTCTGAACGGACGAGATTCACCTGACTTGTGTTTACACATTTATTGTTGGCACTGTATTTATCTAGCTCAGGGCATGTGCGACTGGTCAGTTTTCAAATGATGAAATCTGATTGGCTCTTTTCACATACACAGTCACTGATATAAGAATAGTCAGAAATAATATTTGGAAAAAACAGCAGCAATGAGAATAAACAACGATATACGCTCTTTCCAAAATATCAAAGGAAGGGTCACGCAGGGTTGTGTTCTATCACCAAAGTTGTTTTCACTTTACAGCGAAACCATCATGAGAAACCTAGAAGAATGTTCTGAGATAAAAGTTGGAGGAAGAATGGTAAACAACATTCGTTACGCATGACACTTATGGAACAACATCGTACGCAATGACACCGTGTTAATTGCAGAAAATGAAAAAAAGGTCTACAAAACCGTGTGAATGTAATAGAAATAGAATGCAAAGATATAGGGCTGGAGCTAAATAGCAAGAAGACTGAAGTCATGGTAATCAATAAAAAACAGAAAATCCCCACAAGCAAAATAACAGCAAATGGCACAACTTTTAGACAGGTTAATATGTTTAAATATCTGGGAACGGTAATCTCACCAGACAGTAGATGCACATCAGAAATAGCCAGCAGAATCGGTCAAGCCAAAACAGAATTTACGAAGATGAAAAGCGCTCTTACCAACAAAGCCTATCAATTAACATCAGGAAGAGAATTTTTCAGTGTTATTAGAACCGATAGTGCTGTACGGATGTGAAGCGTGGACAGTCAACACGCAAAGTCAGAACAAAATTGAGGCAACTGAACTGTAGTTTCTAAGAAGACTGTTGACAGTTCCATGGACAGAAAATAAAATAAAGGAGACAGTCTTGAAGGAGGCAAACATAAGATCATTAATAAGGAATATTAGGAAAAGACAACATTTATAGGACATTTTATGAGGAAAGCGGAATTAGAGCACCTGGTTATAACATGAAAGCTGGAGGGAAAGAGAACGCCAGGTAGACCCAGGGAGAAAATATGGACGGACTTGCAGGGTGGCTGAGGACAAAGAGGGTGGGAGATGTACTTGCAATGACAGACGATAGATTCGTGTGGAGGGCCATGATCGCCAACGCCATGCGGCAGTGCACATGATGATGATGATGAATCAACACTTGAGACGTGTTTGATGTTAAATTTCACAGAAAAAGAATGAAAACAGCCCTTCTCCATACACATTAATCTGTTAGATACTAACCATTGCACTTTCATTGGGCGATAACATCTATTAAATAAAACAATAGATTAACTCAATTCGACACGTGATTTCACATCAGAACATTTTCAACAATAATGTGGTCATTGTTGTTTCTAATTATAGCTTAGCTACGAGATTTTTTTGATCTGACGGCTGAGTATTTGCGTGGCACCTTAACACACTCAACTTGTGTACAAGCCGTTGTCTGGGAGTTCCGGCGGGCAGCTACAGACTGGCAATTATGCAGTATTTGTTTGCTCATGGCAATGGTAAACAATGACAAGATACAGCTACAAGAGCACACAGACCAGCTCAGTGAAAGCTGCGAGACATACGACATGAAGATCAGCGTCAGCAAGACGAGGTCATGACTGTCAGTAAGAGACCAAACAAACTGGATATCAACATCAACGGAACCCTGTTGAAGCAAGCCAGTGAATTTAAATACCTGGGCAGCATCTTCACTGAAAATGGCAAACTAGACAGAGAAATCGAGACCAGATGCCAGAAAGCCAACGCAGTCAGCTACCAACTTGGCCCTCTCCTGAAACACTCCAGCATTCCCACCAGCATAAGGCGAAACTCATCAACGCCATTTTTCTACCAACGCTGACATACCAGTGCCAGACATGGTCCCTAACTAAAGTTCTCGAGAGAAAAACTGGTCACCTGTGAAATGAAATGCCTGAGGAGAGCAGTAAACAAGACAAGGCGGGACAAGATCAGAAATGAGGTGATACGAGACATTGTAGGAGCAACACCAATCCTACAACACATCGAACATATGAGGATCAAGTGGTTCGGACACCTCACACGTATGCCCCTAAACCATCCAGCTCTTCGGGCATACAACACCAGATACTCTGGCTGGAGAGCCAGAGGAAGACCAAGACGACGATGGAGCGACCCCGTGGCAGACACCCTCAGAGCTCACGAGATGTCCCTTCTCCAGGCCACCCGCCTTGCTGCTGACAGACGACTGTATCTCCCCGCGACGCCACCGGTACAAGCGGAAGGAAAAAGTAAAGTAAGTTGTTTGCTCATGTACTATAGGCGCTGTGGAATAAAGACAGTTTGCTCCAAGTCCTATAGGACTGTAACATAATACTATGTGTGACATCAGTTTGAAGATTTGAGCCTTAGAAAAGTGCCATAATGACGACCAAGTTTGCTGGCCCAGTTTTGGAACACATGTACTCATTGTAGATCTGTTCATTGTTTAAACATGGTCTTAAATGCATAATGTATTAGGTTTTTTGAATTCGTAATGCGTAGCTGTGGATAGACAGAGGCTGTAAAATAATAGTACAACTTGCTGATAAAAATCTAGACAAAAACACCACGCTGCGTTGCTTTTTTAATACCGTTGTAGGTACGTGGGAAAGAGATTGTAATAGAGCAAGGCACTCTGTTACATATAAATTACTATCAGTGTACTATAATGGATTGTCGGTGTAATCTAATGGAGTGTTAGTGTACCTCTCTCTGTGTGTCTCTCTCTGTCTTCTCTCTCTCTCTCTCTGTTTCTTTCTCTCTGTCTCTCTCTCTCTCTTCTCTGTCCTCCCCCCCCCCTCTCTCTCTTCACACAAAGATGCTGAGCTAGGGTACGCTCAAGTCTGTCCGACGAATGACCCTCGACTCCAGCTGTCATGTTCTCTGTCACACATATATTCCGTCCTTTTCTCTTTCTGCTTTTGTCGTTGTTGCTGTTCGTGCTGGTTTTTTTCCCATCAGATCTTGTGATCTTAATGTTTTTGACCATATCACATCTGCCATTGTTAACAATCGTTTGCAAACAATTCACTTCACAAGTGATAATACTGTTCTCTAGAAGTTTGAACAGGATCCAAGTCTGGCACTGGTAAGTTTTGATAGACACAACAATAAAACTGAACAGTTTGGTGTTTGGTTCAGTAGGGATGTTGGGGTGTTCCAGTTGTGGGGCAAGTCAAGAAAATATTTCACAAAGATTGCTTTCTGGACCCTGGTTTCAATCTCTGGGTTGAGGCTTCTGTTATCTGTGAAGTCTTCACCATAGAAGCTGCAGCAAAGCGATTGATAATCACATCTAGCTCTGACCTCATGGAACAACTCTCAATTCCTGCAGGATCTGATCAAGGATAAATAGAAGTGAATTTTATAAGGCTTAAAATTCCCCTATATGCTGCCGAGGCATAAGTGGTTACAACATCTGTCACAAATTTGATTTGGCTTTGAGACTATGTAGGCGCGGATTTGGACCCATTTGGAAAAAAGGGCGACAGCAGAGACACCTGCACGCCTTAAAGACGTGGGTTCAAACCAAGGTAAAATGGCTACTGCAGAAGGCATCCAGGAGTCGTGACCTGGATGAAGTACGATGACTTTCTGATGCGTTTGCATATGGACATAACTCTGTGTCTTAAAGTGACACATATAGAGGCATGTACTAAAGGCGTTCGTAAATTACTTTATTCTGATATCGATTTCAAGGAATTGTTCCATGTTTTTTCATCAATACAACTATGTTAAAAACATAAGCTTCAGCGAAACATTTTGTCTGCTTATAATCCATGGTTAGATGACAATAACAAATTAACTGCCTGAAATCATCTGCAATGGTGTTTGTCACACACATCTGTCTATCTTTCTTCCATGAGTTTCCTTTTTTCATTCATTCATTCCATTTTCTACTTAGGTGAAATAAGGCAAACTGTACCAATGCCTAAATGATTTTACACTACTGGTAGTTTTTTTTAATGTCTGTGCTGTTTCATCTCAGGTTCGTTGAGATATAAAATGTGAAGTACCTGTGTTAGAAACAAATCTTTGCTTTTTTAAGTTTTGTACAAAAAGGAAGAGTATAGAATGGCTTGACCCTTTTGGTTGGTTTGCTTTTAATGTTGCAGATGGACCTAACCATTCCACTACTGAGTAGCTGTGGTTGTTTCATTGACAGAGCAATACAACAACACAAATAAAACCCATATGCCATGAGGGACCACAAACTTTTGCCATCACGCAGGACATCTGGCTTATTCATAATTATTCATATTCATGTCTTTTGTCACAGTGGATTTACATGTGAAACTTGGGCTGCTCTCCCTTTTGAGAGCGCATCACCCCAATACAGTGACCCCAGCATCTTTTTCTTTTTTGTATCTTCTTTTTTTTACCAATACTTTAGAAAGGCAAAAAAGCTAATTGGCCTTCAAATGGAGGTACCTGGGAAATCAACCTATCTCTCCATGTTTTATACCAGGGCAGTTGGGCGAATGCCCTGATCTTCACGATTTTCAACTGCCCTGTGATCTTTAGCGTGTGCAAGCCAGAAGACACACTGGTCTGATTCTTTTTTCGTCCTCTTCCAAAGGACTACACGTTGAGCTCAATTTTCCAGTCAAACTGAGGAGGAGTCATGGCCTCAATGGAGAATAAACCCTGGAACCTCGAGTATAGTTACTGGCAGGGGAACATCTGAACCATTCTGCCACTTTTCTCCTTATGTCATGATCATTTGGAATCTCTCATCATATGGCAACTGTGGCGTCAGTGTGTTTGTAATTCATTCAGAGCGTGTGAACACTGTCTTGAGAATAAAGCTGCAATCTTACTGGGTTCTGTATTGGGTGGGAATAGTTTTGTATATATACGTTACGCTTAGTCCATTAACTTGCTTTTTCATTGAATAAACAAATGTTTTGCTTATTTCATGAATTAAGCAAATGTTGCTTATTTCATGAAACAAGCAAGTTCATAGATCAAGCATTACATATACACAACTAGATGCTCGTCCGGTTGTTTGGTTGGCTGATTTTCACGATGACAAATAATTATTTGAAAATTAAGCAAAATACTTCCAGTCTGCCCAATTAGCTTAATATCGTTTCCTTTCATCGCTGCTTTCTGTGAAAGAAACTTCATTTCAAGCAATTTTTAAGCAGGTACGAATGTGTATGTGTGCAGGCACTCGTATGTGTGTGTGTGTGGTGTGTGTGTGTGTGGTGTGTGTGTGTGTGTGTGTGTGTGTGTGTGTTGTGTGTGTGTGTGTGTGTGTGTGTGTGTGTGTGTGTTGTGTGTGTGGTGTGTGTGGTGTGTGTGTGTGTGTGTGTGTGTGTGTGTGTGTGGTGTGTGTGTGTGTGTGAGTGTGTGTGATGTACTGCTTTATGGCGTGAGGGTAAACTTTCAGGTGTTTGTCAGGAGATGCCTTTTTTATGTTTTCTACATGTGTTTTTTTTTTTACTTTAGTTTCTTTTCTGTCGTCCCTCACTCTTAGTGAATATATTTATTTACGCACACAGACACAGACATAGACACACACATACACACACACACATCACACAACACACACACACACACACACACACACACACACACACACACACACACACACATACACACGCGCGCACACACACACACACATAGCAACGATAACAAAGATGCAGTTTTGTTTTTGATAAACATGAAGATCGCTCACCACGATGCATTCAATGTAAACATGACATGTTTTCATAACACCACACTAGAGCCAATCTTCACGATGTACAGATAATACTCGTAGTCCGTAGACAACAAGACGTCAATGTCAGCTGTACTGAAAGACACGTTCAAACCATCATCTTCATCTGCATGAACTCTCACTTCATCAAGACAAATGCTCTTATAACAAAAGTAATGTTTCATTCTAACCAGACAGTATTTAGCTTTCCATTCTTCTTAGTATTAGACAAACGAGGTTTTTATGATCAGAATTAATCATCTTTTGCAGTTTTAAACACAAAAGACTGTCAATCATTATATCCTCTTTTTATATTTTACTCTTTAAATATTTGGGCTTCATTTTCTCCTTTTTCTGCTATTGCATGAATAAACAGCAGCAATCACATATACTGTTGTGAGTTGACAGAGATAATCTTTGATTTCAAATAGTTCTGTATGATTTGAACAATCTCAATTCAAGTAATTCAAATACAAACATACTTGTGGCAGAAATGTCAACACTTGCATACTACTTGACAGATATGGTAATGCCTGCATACTACCTGTAAAGTCTTCAGCAAATACATCTTGAAGTGTTAAACATTGTGTTTATTGCAATTCAGAGACAAGAAAAATCTCCATCCCTTTTAACACGCAATACCAGTTGGTGTTGTGCTTTGATGAAGTGTTATCATGTCTGTCCTGTTTTGTTCAGTCCATGTTGTCGTGATGTGTAGCAGTCCTAGAAAGTGAAGAGCAGAACACTTAGTGCTTGACAGGATCGGTGCCAGGACCAATGGTACAGGCCTGGAAGGCCACACTCACACTGAGCAGGCTGGTGTCCCCAAAGCTGTAGTCAAAGACCTCCACAATGAGACCAGTCTTTGTGGAGTAGGTGTTGACATAGATACCGATGGCTTCGGGCTCCTTGGGAGGATAGCCATAGTCGTAATGAGCTGGGTCTTCTCTGGCATTAAGGTCAAAATGAATGGCACTCAGGCCTGCTATATGTAGTGGTTTGACGTCGAACCAGTTCTGGTACTGGTATTCAACACGAAGATCGTCAGCATTCAGGGTGATCTCGCCAACCTCACCTGCATCAACAGATTAGGATGGGACATTAAATAATTCTACAGCCTAACACCTGTTGAAAAGGAGGACAAGTGGACTGATGATACCTGGAAGCAGAAACCAAGGGCTTTATGTCAAGAAGTAAGGAATGTGATATATCAGGCAAGTTTAAGTAACTTATGTGTAAGAGATAAAAACATTAATTTCATGATCCACAGTCTGTAAACACTGACCAGTGTCTGATACACTGGAAGGTACAGGGGTAATGACACTGACACTTTTTACAAACGATATTCATATTGGAGTTATTGAAGTCACCCACAGACACAGACAGCTTACACATTCTACGGGTTTCCCTCTTCCTGATAGAGCCCAACAAGGTGGTGTCTCTCTCAACAGTGTCGCAGAAGACCTCGAACCTGTTCTCCTTGACCTGTACGAAAAAGACATATAGTGATTTTAAAATGTGACCATGGCAATAATAGTTTGTTGAGATAATTGTTGTACAAATTAAAGATGGATGAATTGTCTTTATAATGGTTTTGGAATGCTTTATGGAATACAAATTTGAGTAGTATTGACAGGTTCAGCCACTGAATGGGACCTTTTCTGTAAAACAAGTGGGAGGTGCAGTTGGCGAATTTATACCTTCAGTGGTAACCACTATGACATGTCTAACAGTGTCTCTCTTTAACTTGAAGGTATGGTGTTATGAAATATTGACCATTGGATCTTCTGTGTGGCAACATGAACTTTTAAGTTGGATGTGCAATACTGGTGAAGTCTGATTGACATACAAGAAAAGCTGTCACTTTCTGATACTGACTTGATGGCTTTAAGGCATTCTCGAGGAAAACTATGCCTGTAGCCACATGTCTACTAACTTTGATCAGGATCAAGCAGTGAAAGACTGGATGCTGACTCTGCTTTTATAAGAATGGCAGTAAG
>CM060306.1:116573203-116613203 GCA_030674185.1 Monoplex corrugatus | reverse complement strand
CCTTGTGCCACTCCGCATGTTGTTGGCGATTATGGCCATCCATACGTATCCATCTTTTGTCACTGTAAGCATATTTCCTACATTTTCTGTACCCATCCACTCTACGAAACTGTCTAATATTTTCTCCCTGGGTCTACCTGGTGCTCTTTTCCAAAAACTTTCCTGTTGTGGCTAGGTGCTCAAATTTTTCTTGCCTCATAAAATGTTCCCTAAATGTTGTGTGTCTTTTTCTATTCTTTTTTTTATTATTGTTCTTTTTGTGTTTGCTTTTTTCAAGACTGTCTCGTTTGTTTTCTTTGCTGACCACGGAACTCAACATTCTTCTTAGAAACCACATTTTAAGCACCTCAATCTTGTTCTGACTTTGCTTTTTGATTGTAAAGCTTCACATCCATCAACAGTATTGGTTCTATATAACACTGAAGAACTCTCTTCCTGATGTTAACTGATAGATTTTTGATGGTCAGAATACTTTCTATTTTCTTGAATGTTGATTTTTGGCTTCACCAGTTCTGCTGGATATTTATGATGTGCATCCCTGAAGTCAGCGTCCAAGCCATAATCCCAAGTTAACAAGAAACACCATGAGGGTGTGGTCGGGGCCCAACGTACGAATGCCTCACCACTCTTCTGGACAATCGCCTTCCAAGCTCCTGACACCACTTGAAAGTCATTTCATCAAGTAAAAGTGCGGGGTGGGGGGAGAGGGGGAGGCTGTCTATGCGTTCCATGACTCATTCGGACCCAGTCATCAGTTTAATACGTACCTATGTACTATAGTAGGCTATTAGTGTGCTATAATGGACTGTTAGTGTACTGTAATGGACTGTTACTGTTCTATAAAGGGCTATTAGTTTACTATATATGACTGTGAGTATACTATAATGGACTATTAGTGTATTGCAATGGACTATTGTGTACTAAAATTAACTATTTGTGTACTCAAATGGACTGCTATTGTACTATAATAAAGATCTGTTGTGTACTATAATGGACTGTTAGTGTACTACAATGGACTATTAGTGTATTATAAGGACTGTTCGTGTACTATAATGGACTGTCGGCATATCATAGTGGAGTGCTGGTATACTAATATGGACCGTTAGTGTATTATAATGGACTGTCAGTGTGATATAAGAGATTGTTAGTGTACTATAGGGACCGTTAGTGTATTATAATGGACTGTTGGTGTATTATAGTGGAGTATTGGTATAGTAAAATGGACTGTTAGTGTACTATAACGGACTGTCAGTGTGTTATAGTGGAGTATTGGTAAGTAAAATGGACTGTTAGTGTACTATAACAGACTGTCAGTGTGTTATAAGGGACTGTTAGTGTACTACAATGGATTGTTAGTGTACTTGAAGGACTGTTAGTGTACTATAATGGACTATTAGTATACTATAATGGACTGTTAGTTTACTATAATGTACTATGAATATACTTCAATGCATTGTTAATATACTGTAATGAACTATTAGTGTATTATTATAGACATTCTGTGTACTATGATGGGCTGATAGTATGCTGTAATGGACCATTAGTGGTTAACAAGAAACACCCGAGGGTGCCGGATGGGACCCAGAGCAGCAATGCCTCACCACTGACCGGACAATCACCGCCCAGCTCCTGACGCCACAATGTGTCCATGTATGTGCAGGCAGATTGGAAGGTCTGGAGTGAAGAAATACTGTATGATGTCAGTGTCCCTTTCACGCAATTAATCCAGTCTTCATTTTAAAGCCATGGCAGGACTATATAAAGCCTCGTGTGCCTCGAGATGTCAGCTTCATTTCTAAACCTTGTAACAGTAGACTTCACATATCTCCAACGTTTTTTTCAGGCAGTTTGACGCAGTTGCGGGTCTCCATTTCTCAAGAGAGTTCCCAGCAGTGTGTGAAGTAAAGAACGCATCACACATCTAAACATGGCTGCTGTCTCTGGTTTACATTTTGCAGCGAGATGACAAACGAGTGAGACAGCAAATCACAAGTTGATGACTATTTTGTGGATTCATTGTAGATATCTACTGTTTGAAGTGGTATAACAATTCAATCTTTTTATGCGGAAAAAACACCATTGGGCAGCAGACCTGTTTATGCTTTCCCTGCTTAAACAAAAGATGATCTCATTTCAACAAATACAAGTTCTTTATTTCTCTCTTGCAACAGACAGATCCAGGCATATTCCTTTTTAAGTTTGAGTAAATATAGGTGTAGTTTTATTTTACCTCTCATCTGTAATATTAGAAGTTGATTGAAATCTGGTTACCACTGGTAAGATATAAATATATTATCATCATGCGTCTTGCTGCGTGATTTGGCGATCATGGCCCTCCAAACTAATTTTTCTTTTGTCCCTGCAAGTACATATATCTCGTACTTTTCTGTCTCCATTCTCTCTGCGAAATTGTCTGTTTTCTGCCTGGGTCTACCTGGTGGGTTTTTGGTTTTTGTGTGTGTTTTTTGTTTTTGTTGTTGTTGTTGTTCTTATTTTTTCATCCTAGTTTTCCTGTTGTGATTGAGTTATTCACATTTCTCTTGCCTTATATAATGTCCTATAGATTTGTTTGTCTTTTCCTAATCTTCTTTGTTAATGTTCTTTTTGTGTATACCCTTTTTGAGACTGTCTTTCTTCATGGAACTCTTTAACATTCTTCCTATAAACCACATTTCAACTGTCTCAATCTTATTCCGACTTTGTTGATTGTCCAGGCTTCGCAACCATACAACAGTACTGGTTCTAAATAACACTGAACAACTCTCTCCCTGATGAGGACAGGCATTTGTTGATATATGTATATTACATACATATGTGTGTGTCCGTGTGTGTGCGTGCGTGCGTGCGTGCGTGTGTGTGTGTGTGTGTGTGTGTGTGTGTGTGTGTTTACGTGTGTGTGTGTGTGTGTGTGTGTGTGTGTGTGTGTGTGTGTGTGTGTGTGTGTGTGTGTGTGTTTACGTGTGTGTGTGTGTGTGTGTGTTTACGTGTGTGTATGTTTGCGTGTTTGTATGTATGTGTTTATCACTTTTTTATGTACTGAAATAATCAATCATAAGCTAAATAACGTTTGTTAATACACCAGTCTCAAAAAAGATTACTTATTTTCAACAGACGTATTCTACAATTGAGAAGGCTTTTTGATGTGTTGCATACAGACGAAACTCTGTCCGAAAACAGCACATGTAGAGGCATGTACTGAAGGGAATGACATATAAGACGCCCGTAAATTACTTTATTCTGATATCAATCTTCCAGGAATTATTGCATGTTTTTCATTATTACAACTACGTTGAAAACATTAACTTGTTAGTGTTGCAGATGGAGCCAGCAGTTTCACTACTGAGTGGCTGTGGTTGTGTCATTGACAGATTAATACAACAACTCAAATCGAACCTATATACCATGAAGGACATCAAACTATTGCCAGGACATAGAGCATCTGGCTTATTCATATTCATTTCTTTTGTCACAGTGGATTTACCACGTGAAGCTCGGGCTGTTCTTCCCCCCATACCCCCCCCCCCCATCTGCCCCCTTTGGGGGGGTGTCACCGTAATGCAACGACGCCCTTTTTTTTTCTTTTGACCAAGACTTCAGAGAGGCAAGAAGGCTCATTTCCTTCACGGAGAGGGACTTTGGAAATCAACTTAATTAGGTAAGTATCTCGCCAATGTTTTATACCTGGGCAGGTGGGCTAAAGCCCTGCTCTTCACGATTTTCAACTGCTGTGGGATCTTCACCCTGCGCAAGCCAGAGCGTATGGGCCTGACTTGTTTTTCATCCCCTTTCAAAGGACTAGACGCTCAGTTCGATTTCCCAGTCAAAGTGAGCAGAAAAGTCAAGGCCTCAAAGGGAGTGAATCCTGGAATCTCAAGTTTAGTTATTGGCAGGTGAACATCTGAACCATTCTGCCACTCTTCTCTTTATGTCATGATCATTTTGGATTCTCTCATCATATGGCAACTGTGGCGTCAGTGTGTTGCAATTCATTCAGAGTGTGTGAAAACTGTCTTGAGAATAAAGCTGCAATCTGACTGGGTTCTGTATTGGGTGGGAATCCTTTTGTGTTTATGTTACGCTTAGTCCTTGAACTTGCTCATTTCACGATATAAGCAAATTTCTAGCTTATTTCATGAATTAAGCAACCAACTGATTTGCTTAATTTATGAACTTAGCAAATGTTTTGCTTTTTTTCATGAAATAAGCAAGTTCGTAGCTCATATGTAACATCTACACAACTGAATGCTTGCAAGGTTGAGTGATTGTTTGGATGCCTGATTGAATAGGTGCCTCCATTTTCATGTTAAACATTATTTTAAAATCAAACGGAAATACTTACAATCTGCCCAATCCAATGAACATTGTTTCTTTTCATTGATGCTTTTTGTGAGAGAACCTTATTTGAAGTGATCATTTTTTTGAGCAGATACGAAGGTGTGCAGTCACTGATGCTGGTCTGTGTTGTGTGTGTGTGTGTGTGTTGTGTGTGTGTGTGTGTGTGTGTGTGTGTGTTGTGTGTGTGTGTGTGTGTGTGTGTGTGTGTGTGTGTGTGTGTGATGTTTTACTTCATGGCGCTTGTCAGGAGATGCCATTTTTGTATTTTTTTCATGTGTTGTGCTTTTGGTTTGTCTTCTATCGTGCCTCACATTCTTAGTGACGTCTGGTTCTTTTTGCGCGCGCACACACACACACACACACACACACACATGCACACACACACACACACACACACACACACACACACACACACACACACACACACACACACACACACACACACAGACGACTCAGAAAAGAT
The DNA here is from genome assembly GCA_030674185.1 of Monoplex corrugatus. Classification (NCBI taxonomy): domain Eukaryota; kingdom Metazoa; phylum Mollusca; class Gastropoda; order Littorinimorpha; family Ranellidae; genus Monoplex; species Monoplex corrugatus. Next base: position 116,608,405 of record CM060306.1, on the reverse strand, counting down.
GCATTTTTGTTTTATTAAACATGAGGATCGCTCATCATGGTGCATTCAATATAAACATGACATGTTTTCATAACAGCACACTAGAGCCAATCTTCACGATTTACAGACAATACTCATAATCCGTGGATATCAAGACTTTAACGTCAACATTAGCTTTCAAGTCATGTTCAAACCGTCATCTTCACCTACATGAACTCTCACGTCATCAAGACTATGTTCCCATTACAAAAGTAATGTTTCACCCTAACCAGACAGGATTTAGTTTCCATTCTTCTCAGTATCAAACAAACGAGGTTTTCATGATCAAAATCACATTCTGTTTAGCAGTTCTAAATACAAGAGCCTGGTAATTATTGTATCCTCTTGTTTCTTCTTTAAATATGTGGGCTTCATTTTCTGCTCCTATGTGGATAAGCAGCAATACTGTGATGTACTATTGTGAGTTTACGGACATAATCTTTGATTGTAAATGATTCTCTATGATATGAAAAGTCTCAATTCAAGTAATTCAAATACAAGCATTCTTGTGACAGAAATGTCAATGCTTGCATACTACCTGATAGAAATGTCAATGCTTGCATACTACCTATAAAGTTTTCAGGAAATCTTGAAGTATTCAACATTGTGTTAATTGCATTTTCCTTGAACACTGCAATCCAAAGATAAGAAAAATCCCCACCACATTTTAGACTCAGTACAAACTGGTGTTGTGCTTTGATGAAGTGTCATCCTGTCTGTCCTGTTTTGTTCAGTCCATGTTGTCGTGATGTGTAGCAGTCCTAGAAAGGTGAAGAGCAGAACACTTAGTGCTTGACAGGATCGGTGCCAGGACCAATGGTACAGGCCTGGAAGGCCACACTCACACTGAGCAGGCTGGTGTCCCCAAAGCTGTAGTCAAAGACCTCCACAATGAGACCAGTCTTTGTGGAGTAGGTGTTGGCATAGACACCGATGGATTCGGGTTCCTTGGGAGGATAGCCATAACCATAATGAGCTGGGTCTTCTCTGGTATTGAGGTCGAAGTAAATGGCACTCAGGCCTGCTATATGTCCTGGTTTGATGTCAAACCAGTTCTGGTACTGGTATTCTACCCGACGATCATCCTTGTCCAGGGTGACCTCGCCAACCTCACCTGCAGCAACAGATTAGGATGAGACAATAATAAATTCCATAGTGTAATACACGTTGAAAAGGAGGACAAAAGGACTGATGATACCTAGAAGCACAAACCAAGGGCTTTATGTCAAGAGATAAGGAATGTGATATATCAGGCAGATTTAAGTGACTTTATGTATAAGAGATAAAAACATTATTTTCATGATCCACAAGTCCGTGAACACTGACCACTGGACGATAGAGGGATGATGACACTGACATTTTAGAGAAACAACATTCGTATTGGAGTTATTGACATCATCCACAGACACAGACAACTTACACATTCTACGGGTTTCCCTCTTCCTGATAGATCCCAACAAGGTGGTGTATCTCTGAATGATGTCGAAGAAGACCTCGAACCTGTTCTCCTTGACCTGTAGGAACAGACATACAAATAATTTTACAATGTCAATATGGCAATCATAGCTTGTTGAGATAATTATTGCACAAATTAGAGACAGATGAGTTATCTGTATACAATGGTTTTGAAATGCTGCATGGAATACAAGTTTCAGTGGTATTGGCAGTTTCAGTCACTGAATGGGACCTTTTCTGTAAAACAAGTGGAAGGTACTGCTGGTGAATTTAATCTGTCATGGGTGGCCACTAGGATATATATATATATATATAACACTGTCTTTTCAACTTGGAGTTTTGGTGTTGTGCTGTACTGGCTATTGGAAGGGAAGGGATCTTCTGTGTGGCAACAATAACTTGTATGTTGGATGTGCTGTACTGGTAAAGTCTGACTGACATACAAGAAAAGCTTTCACCATGTAATACTGACTTGATGGTTTTAAGGCATACTCGAAGAAAACTATGCCTGAAGCCATATGTCTACTAGCTTTGAATGAGTATCTGACTTTGATCAGGATCAAGCAGTGAAGGACTGGATGCTGGCTCTGCTTTCATAAGAATGGCAATTAGAAATGTTCAGGACTGATAACACCAGTGATGCGGAAATGAATAATACAAAGGTTGATAAGATGTCAGATCGATAAGAAGCATAGGTATATTCTTTGGATGAGTATTGGAAAACAAATAGAAATTCAAGATGTGCCGTATCATCAGGTCCAGGTGCAAGCTTGTGATATATCTCACAAATATTTTAGGGGACATTTCACATGTCGTACATTGTCCATTAACCACATGCATAATAATAATAATAATAATAATTGATAATAATAATAATGATAATAATAATAATAATAATTACAGTATTTAAAGGGTGCCACATCTTGACAATTCAAACCAAAGCAGCGCACACACTCACCAGACATGCATGCTATCAACGCATACCATCTTACAACACCTGAAAAAAAACCCTGAAAATGAAGAACTGAATGTGAACAAGGCAATGAATGGATAGGTTTGGCTTTTAGGTCTGTGGTGGCTGTGAACACTTTGTAAAACGAAACAGACAGACAGACAGAGACACTAAAAGAGTAAAGAAAAGACTGACCTCAAAGAGTTTGGGTTTCAGATGATCGATAGCTTTGTACAGTGTGTTGATTTCTCTCTCCTGCTGACGATCACCTTGCGTTCTGTGGCAAACAGAACCTGTGCCTCAAACTGCAGATAGGTGTTGTCCTCGTTCAGTTCCCTCAGCTGTGGACATGTTCGTACAGAGTGATGTTGTCTTGTGACAACTGAGCCAGCTGTAATTACAACAGTCACAGATTGAAAACTGATTAGACAGTCATGGGGAGATATGACATGGGTCTATTGAAACATAGAATTGGATAATGATAATCAGCAGTAACAAGATCTGGAATAGTCCTGTTCCTAAAATCGCCTTTAATGATTAGTATAAAGCTTTATCACATGTAATTGCCTATTTGAGCTATAATGTTAAACTGAAAGGATAATATATATGTATGTTGACATCATGCTCCAAGATTGAGGAAACTGAAATATATTCATCCAAAAAGCTTGTTCACACATATGCCTGAAATATCTGAAATACAATGAGAATAGAAAAAACGAAACTGAGTTGAAATCGTTTTCACGATTAATCCTAGTTTTCCTATTATAACACATGGAACAATATTTGGCTTCTTCACTCTGTTCTCACATGTCTGTCCAGCTTGTCGAGGCTTCCATTCTGTTTCATGTCAGTTTCCTTCAGCTCCACAAAGGTGATCAGCACAAGCTCCTTCACTTTCTTTTCCTGAATGGACAACTGAGCAAGGAGAGCGTCCACTTGTTCCGAGTATGTCTTCACCTGGTTATGCACGTCTAAAATGCACCAATGGCAACAGAAGATGAGAGAGGGCACCACAAAGAGGGACAAGCAGACACAAACCATCAGACAAAAGATTTAGAAGCAGACAGACAGACAGATGAACACAGAACTAAAGAAACACTCTTAAACATCTTAAACATGAATCATCTCAAAGCCTATTAGACTTCAATGTGTAATAAATCGTGAAACATAGTACTATGTGAGATGTGATCATTCGTTACTATTTCAAATACTGTGACATCAACCATTTCTGATAGGATTTACACCTGGGAAGTAAGAGGAGACAATTCAAGAACTTGCATGATGTGATACAGTATGTGGAAGGAATCAAAATATCTCGGTTACTGAATACTGTTACTATGAAAACATTTCACTTGATTTACTAGAGATTCATGAAAATGGTCATGCAAACATTTTGATTGAGGGGAATATGTAAAGATGGCCCCCTGATTTCAGACACACACACACGCACGCGCACGCACACGCACACACAGACACCTCCCCCCCCACACACACACACATACACACACATACACACATTCACACACATACATATATATTCATTACATTACATTACATACATACACACATATATACATACATACATTACATTACATTACATACATACATACATACATACACACATACACGCATACACACACACAATATATATATATAATACATACATACATACATACATACATACATACATACATACATACATACATACATGCACGCACGCACAAATGCGGACACACAAATTCATAAATACATACACACACAGACATACACGCCCGGACACACACATACACACACATTCACACACATACATATATATTCATTACATTACATTACATACATACACACATATATACATACATACATTACATTACATTACATACATACATACACACATACACGCATACACACACATATACATACATACTATACATACATACATACATACATACATACATGCAGGACGCAGAAATGCGCACACACAAATTCATAAATACATACACACACAGACATAACGCCCTCACACACACACACATACACACACGCGCACGCACAAAAGAACATCGTATCGCACTGTCATTAGAAAGTATCATTGATTTGTTACATAGTGAGAAAGGATGAAAATCATGCATACCTCATATCTCCTTATCTTGTTGCACTGTGTATACTTGTCTTTAAAGTTTGATCAAAAACACAGTAACACCACAGGGTAAAGTGGCAATACTTGTATATTTCAGTTCTATTCTATTTCTTTAAACATATCCGGGAGATGAATCTCAAAACATCTGAATACTCATAAAAAGCAACTATAAAGCATCAGTTATAAAACTGTTTTTGATAAAAAAAAATTAAGCAAATAAATAAAAGTAGGAAAGAAATAACATGGTGTACAAAATGACCGGATAAGTAATGGCAAATCATATTTGTAGTCTTCAAAATTACCGTGGAAAAATGGAACATACATGTCACATCAAAACCAGTTGATATTATTGCAGTATTACCTGCTAAGATAAACTTTACTGATACTTATTAGATTTTTAAGTAAGGTCATTACGTTTTTAACGAATGTATTTCAACATATGCAAACTAATAAATTTGAAGACCTCAAGAAGTTGCTGCTGATCCTGTTTTATGTAAGGAAAACTTTAGAATGGATAATAATAATAATAATAACAATAATGATAATAATAACAATGATAATAATAATTATAATACAATGACGATGGCGATGAATGTGAAAGTGATGATGATGATGATAATCAAAGTGATTAAAGACATCCTGTGGGAATTTCTCTTGGCAGATGACTTCGCACTGGCTGCCCTCTCGCACGAGCTCATCCAGAAAGCCAATGACCAATTTGCTGTAGCCTGCAAGTACTTCAGATTTTCATTTAGCCTCTGCAAGACAAGGACTATGTTTCATCCAACAATCAAAAGATCAAGACTGAAAAGCTACATGGACAGTACAATGGGCAGTAATGGATCTCTTGATGCTGAGGTCGATCTGTGCATCTACAAGGCTGGCTTTACCGTTTAGAAGGTTGACCATGAAGTTGTGGTGGCAAGATCATGGCATCAGACTTGCCACAAACATTGTTACGTACAGAGCAGTAGTCTTGCGCGGCCTACTGTAGTGCTGTGAGACCTGGAAAATCTTCTAACAACATGCTTCACAGCTCAACCTGTACTTTCTTTTAAAACTGTTTGAGCAAGATCTGCAACATCTAATGGCAAGACTGAGCGTCCAGCCTTCGAGTTTGGCTTTCTACTCATTAAATGTTAGCTCCATTGAAGAGGCCGAGGACACAATGTCCATATGGAAGACAACTTCATCCCAAAGATGCTTTGGTATGAAAAGACGAAGTAAGAATACCAAGCCAGGACGACACTGAAGAAATACAAGGATGTTCTGAAGGCCAACCTCATGAGCTGCAGCATCAACATCACCAAGGGGGAAGACACTTCACGCAACAGAACAACCTGGTGACAGTGGTGCATTCTCGTCAAGTGCATCACAGCTTGCTATGGAACAGAAGAGGGATTGACTGAAGCAGAACCTAAGGCTGCTGGTGGTGGAAAATGCACCTCAAGGGTTGGTCTTGTATCTCACATGATGACCTGTACAAGGAAATAAAGGACCACCATGCCTACCCTCCTGTCTGATGGATAGGAGACACCATCCATGAAGTGCTATTTGGGTAAACAGTTGCATTATGGTTTTTGTTCATTAAGCGAGTCACTATTCTCTTTTTGTGTGATTCTCATTGGGGTCAGTTATATAAAGAAGTCATCGTCTTCGAAAAAAAAATCAGAAGCTCATCATCTTTCCATCCTCCCTTTGCTTTCTTTATCTGTCCATCCATCTATCATTCATCTGTCCGGTATCCACCTGTTCATGCAGAAAGGCAGGAGCTTACCTTTGACGCGCTCATAAAGTTTGTCCAGAATGGTCAAGGGTTCATCTCCAAACAGAGACAGTTTATGTCCTTTGCCACGTCCAAAGCCACGTCCATGTTGGCCATGTCCATAGCCACTACCACCGTGGGGAGCCTTGCCATAACCACTGCCCTGAGAACCTTTGTAGCTATTCCCATAGCCAGCTGGGTTGGGGCGGCTATGAATAAATAAATGAAAAAATAAATGAATATAAGGCAATGCATGAAAAATAATGGATGACGCACAGTTTTGATAAAAAAAAAAAAAAGAAACAATAATGTTGAACAATATGTAAAACTTTTTTTTTTTTTTTGGGGGGGGGGGTTGCATCGAAGGTTCTTTTCTTTGAAATGAATGTGTGAGCGAGTATGTGCGTGCGTGCGTGCTGCTGCGTGCGTGTGGTGTGTGTGTGTGTGTGTGTGTGTGTGTGTGTGTGTGTGGTGTGTGTGTGTGTGTTAGTGTGTATGTGGTGTGGTGTGGTGGTGGTGTGGTGTGGTGTAGTGTGGTGTGTGTGGTGTGTGTGGTGTGGTGTGGTGTGGTGTGGTGTGGTGTGGTGTGGTGTGGTGTGGTGTGGTGTTGGTGTGTGTGGCGTATTTCTGTGTGTGTGTGTTGTTGTTGTTATTATTATTGTTGTTGTTGTCGTTGTTGTCGTTGTTGTGACAATCATGAATGAATGTTCAGATCTTACTAAAATGATCCACTAGATCTGATTGCCACAGTTATAACAGTATTTTTTTCTAAATTCTCATAGAAAATGTTTCATGTGGTTTTCATATACTTGTAATGATAACAACAACAACAACAACAACAATAGTAATAATGATGTGCGTGTACACTTATTGTGCGTCTAACAGTGTTTTAAGAGCTCACAATTTTACAATACAAAACCAAATGGATATATACATGTAACACATAGTGATAAATGTTACTCATTAACATCATACACACACTATGAACAACATCCACACACAAGACGCTATAACAACGCCCAAAAACAGGATGAGGAAGGATCAGGATAACACGGTTAATTAAAACAAAAGATTTCTAAGTTCGGTCTTTAAAGAGGAATGATTAGGCAAACTTCTCAGTGTGTGTGCGTGCATGTGTTTGGTGTGTATGTGGTTGTGATGGTGTGGTTGTGGTGTAGGTGGAGTGATGGTGTGGTGTAGTGGTGGGTGGTGTGGTTGGGTGGATGTGATGTGAGTGTGTGTGTTGCGTATTTCTGTGTGTGTGTTGTTGTTGTTATTATTATTGTTGTTGTTGTCGTTGTTGTCGTTGTTGTGACAATCATGAATGAATGTTCAGATCTTACTAAAATGATCACTAGATCTGTTGCCACAGTTATAATAGTATTTTTTTCTAAATTCTCATAGAAAATGTTTCATGTGGTTTTCATATACTTGTAATGATAACAACAACAACAACAACAACAACAACAATAGTAATAATGATGTGCGTGTACACTTATTGTGCGTCTAACAGTGTTTTAAGAGCTCACAATTTTACAATACAAAACCAAATGGATATATACATGTAACACACAGTGATAAATGTTACTCATTAACATCATACACACACTATGAACAACATCCACACACAAGACGCTATAACAACGCCCAAAAACAGGATGAGGAAGGATCAGGATAAAACGGTTAATTAAAACAAAAGATTTCATAGAAACGGGCTCTAAGTTCGGTCTTTAAAGAGGAATGATTAGGCAAACTTCTCAGATCAAAGAGCAGATAATTCCAAGTCTGTATCGAGGGGTTTTGAAGAGTTGAGTTTCAGAAGAAGTGCAAAAATTACGAAAAGGAGAATAGGCATGGAGCAGTTCAGAGATAAAAGAAGGAGCAGTATCAGTGACAACATTGTAACACATACAAAATAACGTATTTAATACGCTGTTGAATAGGAAGCCAGTGAAGCATACAATGCAGGGAAATTGAACTCTCATTCCGAGAGGCTTTAAGGACAAGTCTCACAGCATAATTTTGAATGTTCTGTGGAGGCTGAATAACAGACAAGGGAGCACCAATAAAACTACTGTTACAATAATCTAAATGAGAAAATACAGAAGAGGTAACCAGAGCTTAGGCTGCAGATTCGGGGAGAAAATGATGAATAGAGCTACTGCGTTTGAGTTCCAAGTAAGCAACCTGATCTGTTGTTGCATGGAAAGGTTAGAGGTGAAGGTGAATCCTAGATTTCGTACAGCATCAGGGAAGTGAACACACATGCACTGAGAGAGAATGAACCTGGAAGAGGCACAACTTTGTATCTTGTATCTAGGAAATAAATTTGAACTTCTGTCTTGCCAGTGTTAACACAATCTTCTATTAGCTATGCAATGATACATATGCTAGTAACACTATAGGACAACCAGACACACACATACTGGACGACTGAGTGACTACCAATGACTGTGTTGATTATTGGTGAACACGTGTACTTGAAAAGATAATTTACAGCAACACACTAGCTACATTCTGTCAAAATAATCCTAACTTTTAAAGAACTGTTTTGGTTTGTGTTACTTTCTTTCTGTCTGCTTTTTTGTTTTGATAGCTAATTAACTGTTCTAGGTGAGAATATAAGTCATACTACGTAGCATCTGGAGTTTCCCAGCAGAACCTTCGTTTTAAGTTAACATTCTCAACATGCCATTACTCTACTGCAAATGAGTTCTGGTTTGTATGTACAAAACTGACAAGAGACCAGAGGCAGACCAAGCACATCACAATACTCACCCTTCAGTTAACTACAGCTTACAATCAAACCCAACACACTATGACAGTCACCCTGCAGTTGGCTACAGATTACAGACAAAGCCAACACATTACAATACTCACCCAGCAGCCCAAGCAGCAGCTACCAGGACAGCAGCAAGGCAGAGAGATGTCAACGTGTTCATTATGATGAGGCTGTGGCTGTCGTAGTTCCCAACAGTCGTTCCCACTGACACAACCACCACTCGAAACTGCTTCCCTTTTATACCCAGAATGTAAACGAGGACGTGAGTAGATAGAGAAAGCAAAGCACGAATTGAGAGAACATTAAAATGTGACAATTATGGGAAGGTCAGTAAGGTGACGTAATAACGATCGGCCAGACACAACGTGGCGACGTTTCTATCTCTCTGTTGCTCCTCTCTGGTTGGATTTAGTACACACCGGTACTTGCTTGCTGCATCAGCAGTTCTAGTGATGCTTACTTTGTGTGTGTGTGTGTGTGTGTGTACGTGCGTGCGTTCATGTGTGTGTGTGTTTGTGTGTGTGTGTGTGTGTGTGTGTGCGTGTGCGTGTGTGTGTGTGTGTGTGCATGTGTGTGTGTGTGTGTGCGCGCATGCGTGTGTGCATCCATAAGGGTGTGTGATGTGGTGTGTGTTGTGTGTGTGTGTGTGTGTGTGTGTGTTGTGTGTGTGTGTGTGTGTGTGTGTGTGTGTGTGTGTTGTGTGTGTGTTCTTTATTTTCTTTTGTTTTATCAGTGATCCTTCGGGTTAGTACAAATCAAACAAACAACTGCTCAAATTCAAACAGTTAATATATGGATGAAGTATGTTTATGAATGTATTCCCATCTACAGAAAATCCTTCATGTAGGTTTTACCACGTCTGTTTTACATACACAGTTTTCCTCTATGTTTCCAAGTACTGGCCTTCACGTGTGGCTTAACTATAAAACCTGGTGGAACTGTTTCTATTGACATGGAGAAGGGGCAAAAGAATGGTCACCAGCACCTTAAAACCAGTTGTTTTCGGCAGATGGAGCTGGTCAGCCTGTGAAGGCATTACGTCTAGGGGAAGGAAAACGCTGATTTTCAAACCTCCACTGCCTTGTGGTCATATCCCAGCATGTTGAAGTCTCATCATCGCCATGTGCCATTCCGTATGTTGTTGGTGATTATGGCCATCCATACGTCGCTATCTTTTGTCACTGTAAGCATATTTCCTACCTTTTCTGTACCCATCCACTCTACGAAACTGTCTAATATTTTCTCCCTGTGTCTACCTGGTGCTCTTTTTTAACTTTCCTGTTGTGGTTAAGTGCTCAATTTTTTTTTCCTTGGAAAATGCCCCCTAAATGTTGTTTGACTAACCCTACTCTTTTACATTACTGTTCTATTTGTGTTTGCTTTTTTCAAGACTGTCTCGTTTGTTTTCTTTTCTGACCATGAAACTCAACATTCTTCTTAGAAACTACATTTCAGCCACCCCAATCTTGTTCTGACTTTGCTCTTTGATTGTCCAAGCTTCACATCCATCCAACAGTATTGGTTCTATGTAACACTGAAAAACTCTCTTCCTGATGTTAACTGATAAGTTTTTGATGGTCAGAATACTTTCTATTGTTTAAATGGTGTTTTTTGGCTTCACCATTTCTGCTGAATATCTGTAATGTGCATCCCTGAAGTCAGCGTCTAAGCCACAATCCAAAATTAACAAGAAACACCATGAGGGTGTGGACGGGGCCCAATGTACCAATGCCTCACCGCTCTTCCGGACAATCACCTTCCAAGCTCCTGACACCACTCAAAACTCATTTCATCAAGTAAAAAAGGGGGACAGAGGGGCTGTCTATGCTTTGCGTGACTCATTTGGACTCAGTCATCAATTGAATACGTACCTATGTACTATAATGGGCTATTAGTGTGCTATGATGGACTGTTACCGTTATATAATGGAGTATTAGTGTACTATAATAGACTGTGGGTATATCACAATGGACTATTGGTGTGTTCTAATGGACTATCTGTGTACACTAATGGACTGTTAGTGTACTATAATGAACTGTTGGTATACTTTAATGGACTGTTAGTACTATAATGGACTATTAGTGTACTATAATGGTCTATTAGTGTATTATGAGAACTGTTAGCGTACTATAATGGACTGCTGGTGTACTGTAGGGGAGTATTGGTATACAACAATAGACTGTTAGTGTACTATAAGGACTGTTAGTGTATTTAAAGGACTGTTAGTGTACTCTACAGATTATTAGTATACTACAATGGACTGTTAGTTTACTATAATGTACTATGAATATACTTTAATTCATTGTTAATATACTGTAATGAACTATTAGTGTATTATAATGGACATTCTGTGCACTATAATGGGCTGTTAGCATGCTATAATGGTCAATTAGTGGTCAACAAGAAACATCCCGGAGTGTCGAATTGGACCCAGAGCAACAATGCCTCACCACTGACGCAGACAATCATCTCCCAGCTCCTGACGCCACAATGTGTCCATGTATGTGCAGGCAGATTGGAAGGCCTGGAGTGAAGAAATACTGTATGATGTCAGTGTCCCTTTCACGCAATTAATCCAGTCTTCCATTTATAGCCATGGCAGGACTATATAAAGCCTTGTGTGCACGAGATGTCAGCTTCATTTCTAACCCTTGTAACAGAAGACTTCACATCTCTCCAACGTTTCTTCAAGTAGTTTGACGCAGAAACTATAACACAGCTTCATATTTCGTAGAATGGTGGCTATAATACTTTCTAATACTTCGTTAACTATGATGTTGCATGATGGGAAATGCCATGGTAAATCGATAGAAACATTTCAAAGCAGTACAGATTTGAACTATGATGGGTGGAGCTAGTGTCTGGCACGTGCATCCGGCCTAGCACCTCCGACCTATAAATAAACGTATAGGTCGGTGGTATTGTTTCTGGGGCAGCAACAGGGCTGCAGGCATATCACTTTCAATTTCAGCTTGACCAAACTAATACTGTAGGGCCTACCCATGTGCATGTGTGAACATGCGTGGAACCCTTATAGGTCCCCACTCTGAAAGCACACAGCGCGCACGCGGGGATGAAAATATGTGAACTATCCCTTCTCACCTGATCCATAGGATTTGTTCTTGGGCCCATAATCTCACTGTCTTTTTATTGTTGTTGTTGTTGTTGTTGTTGTTGTTGTTGTTGTTGTTGTTAAATGCTTGTTGAGCCAGCTGCTCAGGTTGCATTTTGGTCAGATTACCTAAACATTTAATTCTTTGTTGATGAATATGATGGAGGACTGATGCTGTTAACAACAATAGTGATGATGATGATGATGATTGGGTGATGATGATGATGATGATGATGATGATGATGATGATGATGATGATGATGATGATGATGATGATGATGATGATGATAAGAAAAATATCGATTATGGTTATATTGCTATTTATACAGCGCCAAATCGTGATTCAGGTATCAAACTAAGACGTGCACTTTCATCATTCACCAAAGCAATCGTCAACAACAACCAAATCTCCAGGATACAAAGCACATGAAACTGGGAGGGGGAAGACAGGAGGGGAGTAGGACGTGTGACATGTGACCTGATCCATCATCCTGCCTCCCTCCCTCCCTCCCTCCCTCTCTCTCTCTCTTTCCCTATCTCTCTCTCTCTCTCTCTCACGCACACAAACACACACAAGATGCTGAGCTAGGGTACATTCAAGCCTATTTGAAAAATGACCCTTGACCCAAGTTATCATCTTCTCTGTCATACATATTCCCTCCTTTAATCTTTCTTGTTTTGCTACTGGTGGTTTTCTTTCTTTGTTCTTTGCTCTTGATGTATCTTACCATGTTGCATCTACCATTGTTGACAATCCTTTGCAAACAAGGCACTTCACAAGTGATGATGATGTGCTCTAGAAGTTTGATCAGGGTCCAAGACTAGCACTGGCAAGTTTCGGTGGACATAATAATGGAACTGAACAGTTTTGGTGTTTGATTCAATAGGGATGTTGGGGTGTTCCAGTTGTGGGGCAAGTCAAGTAAATAGTTCACAATGTTTGCTTTCTGGATTCTGATTTCAATCTCCCTGTTGAGTTTTCTGTAGATGTTTACCAAATTGTGGTTAAAGATGTCGACTGATGAGGAGTCATGAAAGGTATAATTTTATAAGGTAAGGCTTCAACCTCAAGGTAACACGTACCAAGACAATCTGTAAAAATAGCACTTGTGGGGAAAGCTGTGTGAGCAATGCTGTTTCAGGAACTTCTGATAACATTTCAAACCTGTTGCTGCTATTGTATGTCATTGCCCTCAATACAAATTTCATTTCAATTGAAACTTTTCAAGGGTCACAGTAACTGTAATTCCACACCATCTGTATCTTCATGATTACACTGTCTGAAACGAATAGTCATAAAAAACATTTTAAAACATAAACTTAAACTGTAAGCTTTAGGACAAACGGTGGTTATCTAATCGATAATTCATTTTCCTCGTCAAGATGTTTATTGATGTGCAACAGTTTGGGCCAGGTGGAGATGAAAACATTACCACAGAGGTGTGGTTTTGAGCATTATACACTTCCAACAGAAGCTGAAATATAAAAAAAAATGATAATTACTTATTGAAGGAAGAACTTAGGTATGATGGTCCCAAACAACTTATTCTTATATACAATATGAAAAAGTGCATCTTTAAATTTGTGATGATTGCTTTTGCACAGAAATAATAACAACAGCAAACAACAGCAACAACAACAACAACAACAACAAACCCTGTAGCAACTTCCTATGATCTAAGAATTATTTTCCCTTTGTTGATTTAGTAACCAGGAACTGAGGGTTATGACCTTTTGGTGAGATTTGGTCACCGTTGTGTTTGTGAAGATGGATGTAGAGATGAAAAGGTCTCACACGCTGCATTTCAGTCTGTGTCTCTTTGGAGTTGTGGGCAACTGATAAGTGCCACTCTACGTTGTGACCCCAATGCTGAATACTGTTAATAATGGCTTAAAGAATATCCCTTAAATCTATTCTTGATGACCTAGCAACACAAATTCAAGCTCTAGTGGCCCAGTCTAATCAAATCAACACAGTGTCTGTCATTTTACTTGAATTTTGGACAAAATCATCAGAAGTTTGGTTTGCAATGGTGGAAGCCCAGTTTGGCAGCAAGAGATTAAGGCAAGACCAAACAAAATATGAGTACATTGTGAGTACATTTGACGTCAACACAGCAAACGAAGTTCAGTCTATTCACACCGACCCACCAGCTGTTGACAAATGGAACACCTTGAAGACAGCCCTAATCAAGACTTTAGGCAAGTGTCAGGTCCGAAAAGATGCTGAACTCCTCAACCTGAATGGACATGGTGACAAACACCCTACTGCTCTTATGTCCAAGATACACGCTCTTAATGATGATCCACAAACTCTTAAACGTGCTCTGTTTCTGGCAAACATTTCTGCAGGCAACCAAACTATTCTAGCAGGACATAATATTGCAGGCACTGAGGCACTTGCTGAGGCAGAGGATCGCATCTGGGAGGCACGTGCTACATATGTACAGCAAATCTCCATCGTTCCAACTGAAAAAAACGCGATACTATGAGACCACCCACTGAACAGGATGTGGTGACAACAGCTTTAGTAGACTGTTTCTGCGATGAAGAGGCGATGTTCTCCTTCACAGTAGGGCACAGCTAATTCGGCTTCTGTGTGTTTCTACCTCCAGAGATTTGGACCAGATGCCCATCATTGCCAATCTGGCTGCAAGTTTGCATCATTTCTTTCTAAACCAAACAAGCATGGCACACCATCATTGGGAAATGCCGAAGCTGGCCAGCCAAATGTGGTAGTGGCTGGTGTTTCCATTTCCAACATGTTTTCTGTTCGTGATTGACACACCAACCAATCATATTAAAGTGACACTGGTGCTGATGTGTCAGATTATCCCACCTCTGCACAGGACCACAAGACTAAATCGCCTTCTATACCACTTTGTGGTACTAATGAAACTTCCATCAACACCTGGGGCAAACGTAGTATCATTTTGGAAATTAAACCTAGAAAAGTGTACACACATGTGTTTTGTCTCACTGATGTCACTCGCCACATTCTTGATGCTGACTTTTTCATCACTCATAGGCTTGTCATTGACCTTAAGGGCAAGCGCCTCCTGTCCCTTGATAATGTCTGTTTTAATCAGAAGCACTGATTTCTCCTTGACATTTGCAAACCTATCGCTTCACACACAGATCATACAGGCCCTCAATTATTTCTGGGAATGATGAATTACAACCATCGTTTCATCCTACATATTGCTGACATTCTAGCCCCACTTCATGTTCAGCCTGGTAGTAGGGACAAACCATTCAGTGGTCTGAAGCCTGTCAAACCACATTTGAGAAAGCCAAAGAAACTCTCAAGAAGGCCATGCCTTTACATCACCCTCATCAATATGCACCTACATGTACAAGTCTCACAGTCAATCTGTCCAAGCTCCAACTCAGCTATGGGTGCCTAACTCGAACAGTGACAGGGCCAGTCCTGGGTTCCTCTTGCTTTCTTGCCCCGGAAATGTTCAAAAACAGAAAAGAACTTCAGTGTCTTTTATTGTGAACTTCTGGCAGCCTACAGTGCAATCAAATATTTCAGGCACTTTCTGGAAGGACGACCTTTCACAATGTACACTGACCACGAATCGTCGGTGTTGGCTCTTAGGAGCCAAATCGACGGCTCTCCTCTCCTCAGTGTTATTAAAACAATTCGCTACGTAGTTTCACTTCGCTGGAAGCGGCGGAGGGGGGTGGGTGGGTGGGTGATGTAGCGAATTTCCTGTGATCTAAGATTTATTTTCATTTGTTGTTTTGTTTTTAATAACCAGGAACTGAGGGGTTATTTCCCTTTGGTGAGGCTTGGTCCCATTGTGATTGTAAAGATCGTTGTAGAGATGAAAAGGTGGTCTCAGATGTTGCACTTCAGTCTGTGTCTCTTTGGAGTTGTGTGCAACTGATTAGTGACACTCTACAACCCCATCATTTTCTCAGTTGCGGGTCTCCATTTCTCAAGAGAGTTCCCAGCAGTGTGTGAAGTAAAGAACGCATCACACATCTAAACATGGCTGCTGTCTCTGGTTTTCATTTTGCAGCGAGATGACAAACGAGTGAGACAGCAAATCACAAGTTGATGACTATTTAGTGGAGTCATTGTAGATATTTCTACTGTTTGAAGTGGTGTAACAATTCAATCTTTCTATGGAGAAAAATACGCTGAGCAGGAGTTCCGTTTATGCTTTCCCTGCTTAAACAGAAGATGATCTCAATTCAACAAATTCAAGTTCTTTCATTCTCTCTTTCAACAGACAGGTCTAAGCATATTCCTTTTGAAGTTTAAGTATATATAGGTCAAGTCAAAACAGCATTCAAGAAGATGCAATGCATTCTTACCAACAATTGTCTATCAATTAACATCAGGAAGAGAGTTCTTGATTATTATATAGAACCGATAATGTTATACAGTTGTGAGGCATGGACAGTCAACAAGCAAAGCCAGAACAAGACTGAGTTAGCTGAGATGTGGTTTCTAACAAGAATGTTGAGAGTTCCATGGACAGCAAGAAAAAAAAAACCCAAAAAAAACAAATGAGACAGTCTTGATGGAGGAAGATACAAATCATTCACAAGGAAGATTAAGAAAAGACAGGCAACATTTATAGGCCATTTTATGAGGAAAGAGGAATTGGAGCACCTGGTCACAGCAGGAAAGCTGGAGGGAAAGAGAGCACCAGATAGACCCAAGGAGAAAGTATTGGACGGAATTGCAGGGTGGCTGAGGACAGAGAGATGGAAGATGTGCTTGCGGCAACAAGGGATAGATACATATGGAGGGCCATGATTGCCAACACCATATGGCAGGGCACTTGATGATGATGAAATATAGGTCTAGTTTTATTTAACCTGTCATTTGTAATATCAGATGTTGATCGAAATCTGGTTATAACTGGTAAGACATACATATCATCACCATGCGTCTTGCTGTATGGTTTGGCGATCATGACCTTCCATACGAATGTTTCTTTTGTCCATGCAAATATATCTCGTACTTTTCTGTCTCCATTCTCTCTGCGAAATTGTCTGTTTTCTGCCTGAGTCTATCTGTTGTTTAAAATTATTTTGTTTTCTTTTGTTTTGTTGTTGTTGTTGATCTCACTCTAGTTTTCCTGTAGTGACTTAGGTGCTCACATTTCTCTTGCCTCATAAAATGTCCTATAAATGTTGCTTGTCTTTTCCTAGTCTTCTTCGTTAATGTTCTTTTTGTGTTTACTCTTTTCGAGACTGTATTTCTCCATTGCACTCTTTAACATTTTCTTATAAACCACATTTCAGCTGTCTCAATCATATTCTGACTTTGGTGATTGTCCAGGCTTCACAACTATCCAGCAGTACTCGTTCTATATAACTCTAAAGAACTCTCTCCTTGATGTTGATAGGCATTGATTGATATATGTATCAACGACACCCAATTTTTTTCTTTTGACCAAGACTTCAGAGATTTAAGAAGGCTCATCTGCTTCAAGGAGAGGGACTTTGGAAATCAACCTAATTAAGTGAGTATCTCTCCAATGTTTTATACCAGGGCAGGTGGGCGAAAGCCTTGCTCTTCACGATTTTCAACTGCTGTGGGATCTTCACCGTGCGCAAGCCAGAGGGCGCATAGATCCGACTTGTTTTTCGTCCCCTTTCAAAGGATTAGACGTTCACTTCGATTTCCCAGTCAAAGTGAGCAGAAAAGTCAAGGCCTCAAAGGGAAGCGAGTCCTGGAATCTCGAGTTTAGTTACTGGCAGGTGAACATCTGAATCATTCTGCCACTCTTCTCTTTATGTCATGATCATTTTGGATTCTCTCATCATATGGCAACTGTGGCGTCAGTGTGTTGCAATTCATTCAGAGTGTGTGAAAACTGTCTTGAGAATAAAGCTGCAATCTGACTGGTTTCTGTATTGGGTGGGAATCTTGTGTTTATGTTACGCTTAGTCCTTGAACTTGCTTATTTCACGATATAAGCAAATTTCTAGCTCATATCACGAATTAAGCAACCAACTGATTTGCTTAATTTATGAACTTAGCAAATGTTTTGCTTTTTTCATGAAATAAGCAAGTTCGTAGCTTAAATGTAATATCTACACAACTGAATGCTTGCAAGGTTGGTTGGTTGGGTGATTGTTTGGATGCCTGATTGAATAGGTGCCTCCATTTTCATGTTAAATATTATTTAAAATCAAACGGAAATACTTACAATCTGCCCAATCCAATGAGTATTGTTTCTTTTCATTGATGCTTTTTGTGAGAGAACCTTATTTGAAGTGATGATTTTTTTTGAGCAGATACGAAGGTGTGCAGTCACTGATGCTGGTCTGTGTGTGTGTGTGTGTGTGTGTGTGTGTGTGTGTGTGTGTGTGTGTGTGTGTGTGTGTGTGTGTGTGTGTGTGTGTGTGTGTGTGTGTGTGTGTGTGTGTGATGTTTTACTTCATGGCGCTTGTCAGGAGATGCCATTTTTGTATTTTTTTTCATGTGTTGTGCTTTTGGTTTGTCTTCTATCGTGCCTCACATTCTTAGTGACGTCTGGTTCTTTTTGCGCGCGCGCGCCACACACACACACACACACACACACACACACACACACACACCACACACACACACACACACACACACACACACAACGACGACTCAGAAAAGATGCATTTTTGTTTTATTAAACATGAGGATCGCTCATCATGGTGCATTCAATATAAACATGACATGTTTTCATAACAGCACACTAGAGCCAATCTTCACGATTTACAGACAATACTCATAATCCGTGGATATCAAGACTTTAACGTCAACATTAGCTTTCAAGTCATGTTCAAACCGTCATCTTCACCTACATGAACTCTCAGTCATCAAGACTATGTTCCCATTACAAAAGTAATGTTTCACCCTAACCAGACAGGATTTAGTTTCCATTCTTCTCAGTATCAAACAAACGAGGTTTTCATGATCAAAATCACATTCTGTTTAGCAGTTCTAAATACAAGAGCCTGGTAATTATTGTATCCTCTTGTTTCTTCTTTAAATATGTGGGCTTCATTTTCTGCTCCTATGTGGATAAGCAGCAATACTGTGATGTACTATTGTGAGTTTACGGACATAATCTTTGATTGTAAATGATTCTCTATGATATGAAAAGTCTCAATTCAAGTAATTCAAATACAAGCATTCTTGTGACAGAAATGTCAATGCTTGCATACTACCTGATAGAAATGTCAATGCTTGCATACTACCTATAAAGTTTTCAGGAAATCTTGAAGTATTCAACATTGTGTTAATTGCATTTTCCTTGAACACTGCAATCCAAAGATAAGAAAAATCCCCACCACATTTTAGACTCAGTACAAACTGGTGTTGTGCTTTGATGAAGTGTCATCCTGTCTGTCCTGTTTTGTTCAGTCCATGTTGTCGTGATGTGTAGCAGTCCTAGAAAGGTGAAGAGCAGAACACTTAGTGCTTGACAGGATCGGTGCCAGGACCAATGGTACAGGCCTGGAAGGCCACACTCACACTGAGCAGGCTGGTGTCCCCAAAGCTGTAGTCAAAGACCTCCACAATGAGACCAGTCTTTGTGGAGTAGGTGTTGGCATAGACACCGATGGATTCGGGTTCCTTGGGAGGATAGCCATAACCATAATGAGCTGGGTCTTCTCTGGTATTGAGGTCGAAGTAAATGGCACTCAGGCCTGCTATATGTCCTGGTTTGATGTCAAACCAGTTCTGGTACTGGTATTCTACCCGACGATCATCCTTGTCCAGGGTGACCTCGCCAACCTCACCTGCAGCAACAGATTAGGATGAGACAATAATAAATTCCATAGTGTAATACACGTTGAAAAGGAGGACAAAAGGACTGATGATACCTAGAAGCACAAACCAAGGGCTTTATGTCAAGAGATAAGGAATGTGATATATCAGGCAGATTTAAGTGACTTTATGTATAAGAGATAAAAACATTATTTTCATGATCCACAAGTCCGTGAACACTGACCACTGGACGATAGAGGGATGATGACACTGACATTTTAGAGAAACAACATTCGTATTGGAGTTATTGACATCATCCACAGACACAGACAACTTACACATTCTACGGGTTTCCCTCTTCCTGATAGATCCCAACAAGGTGGTGTATCTCTGAATGATGTCGAAGAAGACCTCGAACCTGTTCTCCTTGACCTGTAGGAACAGACATACAAATAATTTTACAATGTCAATATGGCAATCATAGCTTGTTGAGATAATTATTGCACAAATTAGAGACAGATGAGTTATCTGTATACAATGGTTTTGAAATGCTGCATGGAATACAAGTTTCAGTGGTATTGGCAGTTTCAGTCACTGAATGGGACCTTTTCTGTAAAACAAGTGGAAGGTACTGCTGGTGAATTTAATCTTTCATGGGTGGCCACTAGGATATTTATATATATATATATATATATATAACACTGTCTTTTCAACTTGGAGTTTTGGTGTTGTGCTGTACTGGCTATTGGAAGGGAAGGGATCTTCTGTGTGGCAACAATAACTTGTATGTTGGATGTGCTGTACTGGTAAAGTCTGACTGACATACAAGAAAAGCTTTCACCATGTAATACTGACTTGATGGTTTTAAGGCATACTCGAAGAAAACTATGCCTGAAGCCATATGTCTACTAGCTTTGAATGAGTATCTGACTTTGATCAGGATCAAGCAGTGAAGGACTGGATGCTGGCTCTGCTTTCATAAGAATGGCAATTAGAAATGTTCAGGACTGATAACACCAGTGATGCGGAAATGAATAATACAAAGGTTGATAAGATGTCAGATCGATAAGAAGCATAGGTATATTCTTTGGATGAGTATTGGAAAACAAATAGAAATTCAAGATGTGCCGTATCATCAGGTCCAGGTGCAAGCTTGTGATATATCTCACAAATATTTTAGGGGACATTTCACATGTCGTACATTGTCCATTAACCACATGCATAATAATAATAATAATAATAATTGATAATAATAATATGATAATAATAATAATAATAATTACAGTATTTAAAGGGTGCCACATCTTGACAATTCAAACCAAAGCAGCGCACACACTCACCAGACATGCATGCTATCAACGCATACCATCTTACAACACCTGAAAAAAAACCCTGAAAATGAAGAACCTGAATGTGAACAAGGCAATGATATGGATAGGTTTGGCTTTTAGGTCTGTGGTGGCTGTGAACACTTTGTAAAAACGAAACAGACAGACAGACAGACAGACAGAGACACTAAAAGAGTAAAAGAAAAGACTGACCTCAAAGAGTTTGGGTTTCAGATGATCGATAGCTTTGTACAGTGTGTTGATTTCTCTCTCCTGCTGGACGATCACCTTGCGTTCTGTGGCAAACAGAACCTGTGCCTCAAACTGCAGATAGGTGTTGTCCTCGTTCAGTTCCCTCAGGCTGTGGACATGTTCGTACAGAGTGATGTTGTCTTGTGACAACTGAGCCAGCTGTAATTACAACAGTCACAGATTGAAAACTGATTAGACATTCATGGGGAGATATGACATGGGTCTATTGAAACATAGAATTGGATAATGATAATCAGCAGTAACAAGATCTGGAATAGTCCTGTTCCTAAAATCGCCTTTAATGATTAGTATAAAGCTTTATCACCATGTAATTGCCTATTTGAGCTATAATGTTAAACTGAAAGGATAATATATATGTATGTTGACATCATGCTCCAAGATTGAGGAAACTGAAATATATTCATCCAAAAAGCTTGTTCACACATATGCCTGAAATATCTGAAATACAATGAGAATAGAAAAAACGAAACTGAGTTGAAATCGTTTTCACGATTAATCCTAGTTTTCCTATTATAACACATGGAACAATATTTGGCTTCTTCACTCTGTTCTCACATGTCTGTCCAGCTTGTCGAGGCTTCCATTCTGTTTCATGTCAGTTTCCTTCAGCTCCACAAAGGTGATCAGCACAAGCTCCTTCACTTTCTTTTCCTGAATGGACAACTGAGCAAGGAGAGCGTCCACTTGTTCCGAGTACGTCTTCACCTGGTTATGCACGTCTAAAATGCACCAATGGCAACAGAAGATGAGAGAGGGCACCACAAAGAGGGACAAGCAGACACAAACCATCAGACAAAAGATTTAGAAGGCAGACAGACAGACAGATGAACACAGAACTAGAAGAAACACTCTTAAACATCTTAAACATGAATCATCTCAAAGCCTATTAGACTTCAATGTGTAATAAATCGTGAAACATAGTACTATGTGAGATGTGATCATTCGTTACTAATTTCAAATATCTGTGACATCAACCATTTCTGATAGGATTTACACCTGGGAAGTAAAGAGGAGACAATTCAAGAACGTTGCATGATGTGATACAGTATGTGGAAGGAATCAAAATATCTCGGTTACTGAATACTGTTACTATGAAAACATTTCACTTGATTTACTAGAGATTCATGAAAATGGTCATGCAAACATTTTGATTGAGGGGAATATGTAAAGATGGCCCCCTGATTTCAGACACACACACACGCACGCGCACGCACACGCACACACAGACACCTCCCCCCCCACACACACACATACACACACATACACACACATTCACACACATACATATATATTCATTACATTACATTACATACATACACACATATATACATACATAATCATACATTACATTACATACATACATACATACATACATACACACATACACGCATACACACACACAATATATATATATACTACAATACATACATACATACATACATACATACATACATACATACATGCACGCACGCACAAATGCGGACACACAAATTCATAAATACATACACACACAGACATACACGCCCGGACACACACATACACACACATTCACACACATACATATATATTCATTACATTACATTACATACATACACACATATATACATACATACATTACATTACATTACATACATACATACACACATACACGCATACACACATTACATAATATACATACATACATAACATAATACATACATAATACATACATACATGCACGGACGCAGAAATGCGCACACACAAATTCATAAATACATACACACACAGACATAACGCCCTCACACACACACACATACACACACGCGCACGCACAAAAGAACATCGTATCGCACTGTCATTAGAAAGTATCATTGATTTGTTACATAGTGAGAAAGGATGAAAATCATGCATACCTCATATCTCCTTATCTTGTTGCACTGTGTATACTTGTCTTTAAAGTTTGATCAAAAACACAGTAACACCACAGGGTAAAGTGGCAATACTTGTATATTTCAGTTCTATTCTATTTCTTTAAACATATCCGGGAGATGAATCTCAAAACATCTGAATACTCATAAAAAGCAACTATAAAGCATCAGTTATAAAACTGTTTTTGATAAAAAAAAATTAAGCAAATAAATAAAAGTAGGAAAGAAATAACATGGTGTACAAAATGACCGGATAAGTAATGGCAAATCATATTTGTAGTCTTCAAAATTACCGTGGAAAAATGGAACATACATGTCACATCAAAACCAGTTGATATTATTGCAGTATTACCTGCTAAGATAAACTTTACTGATACTTATAGATCAGCTGATTTTTAAGTAAGGTCATTACGTTTTTAACGAATGTATTTCAACATATGCAAACTAATAAATTTGAAGACCTCAAGAAGTTGCTGCTGATCCTGTTTTATGTAAGGAAAACTTTAGAATGGATAATAATAATAATAATAACAATAATGATAATAATAACAATGATAATAATAATTATAATACAATGACGATGGCGATGAATGTGAAAGTGATGATGATGATGATAATCAAAGTGATTAAAGACATCCTGTGGGAATTTCTCTTGGCAGATGACTTCGCACTGGCTGCCCTCTCGCACGAGCTCATCCAGAAAGCCAATGACCAATTTGCTGTAGCCTGCAAGTACTTCAGATTTTCATTTAGCCTCTGCAAGACAAGGACTATGTTTCATCCAACAATCAAAAGATCAAGACTGAAAAGCTACATGGACAGTACAGTGGGCAGTAATGGATCTCTTGATGCTGAGGTCGATCTGTGCATCTACAAGGCTGGCTTTACCGTTTAGAAGGTTGACCATGAAGTTGTGGTGGCAAGATCATGGCATCAGACTTGCCACAAACATTGTTACGTACGAGCAGTAGTCTTGCGCGGCCTACTGTAGTGCTGTGAGACCTGGAAAATCTTCTAACAACATGCTTCACAGCTCAACCTGTACTTTCTTTTAAAACTGTTTGAGCAAGATCTGCAACATCTAATGGCAAGACTGAGCGTCCAGCCTTCGAGTTTGGCTTTCTACTCATTAAATGTTAGCTCCATTGAAGAGGCCGAGGACACAATGTCCATATGGAAGACAACTTCATCCCAAAGATGCTTTGGTATGAAAAGACGAAGTAAGAATACCAAGCCAGGACGATCACTGAAGAAATACAAGGATGTTCTGAAGGCCAACCTCATGAGCTGCAGCATCAACATCACCAAGGGGGAAGACACTTCACGCAACAGAACAACCTGGTGACAGTGGTGCATTCTCGTCAAGTGCATCACAGCTTGCTATGGAACAGAAGAGGGATTGACTGAAGCAGAACCTAAGGCTGCTGGTGGTGGAAAATGCACCTCAAGGGTTGGTCTTGTATCTCACATGATGACCTGTACAAGGAAATAAAGGACCACCATGCCTACCCTCCTGTCTGATGGATAGGAGACACCATCCATGAAGTGCTATTTGGGTAAACAGTTGCATTATGGTTTTTGTTCATTAAGCGAGTCACTATTCTCTTTTTGTGTGATTCTCATTGGGGTCAGTTATATAAAGAAGTCATCGTCTTCGAAAAAAAAATCAGAAGCTCATCATCTTTCCATCCTCCCTTTGCTTTCTTTATCTGTCCATCCATCTATCATTCATCTGTCCGGTATCCACCTGTTCATGCAGAAAGGCAGGAGCTTACCTTTGACGCGCTCATAAAGTTTGTCCAGAATGGTCAAGGGTTCATCTCCAAACAGAGACAGTTTATGTCCTTTGCCACGTCCAAAGCCACGTCCATGTTGGCCATGTCCATAGCCACTACCACCGTGGGGAGCCTTGCCATAACCACTGCCCTGAGAACCTTCGTAGCTATTCCCATAGCCAGCTGGGTTGGGGCGGCTATGAATAAATAAATGAAAAAATAAATGAATATAAGGCAATGCATGAAAAATAATGGATGACGCACAGTTTTGATAAAAAAAAAAAAAAGAAACAATAATGTTGAACAATATGTAAAACTTTTTTTTTTTTTTGGGGGGGGGGGTTGCATCGAAGGTTCTTTTCTTTGAAATGAATGTGTGAGCGAGTATGTGCGTGCGTGCGTGCTTGCGTGCGTGTGCGTGTGTGTGTGTGTGTGTGGTGTGTGTGTGTGTGTGTGTGTGTGTGTGCGTGTGTGTGTTTGAGTGTGTATGTGGTGTGGTGTGGTGTGGTGTGGTGTGGTGTGGTGTGTGTGGTGTGGTGTGTGTGGTGTGGTGTGGTGTGGTGGTGTGGTGTGGTGTGGTGTGTGTGGTGTGGTGTGGAGTGGTGTGGTGTGTGCGTATTTCTGTGTGTGTGTGTTGTTGTTGTTATTATTATTGTTGTTGTTGTCGTTGTTGTCGTTGTTGTGACAATCATGAATGAATGTTCAGATCTTACTAAAATGATCCACTAGATCTGATTGCCACAGTTATAACAGTATTTTTTTCTAAATTCTCATAGAAAATGTTTCATGTGGTTTTCATATACTTGTAATGATAACAACAACAACAACAACAACAACAACAATAGTAATAATGATGTGCGTGTACACTTATTGTGCGTCTAACAGTGTTTTAAGAGCTCACAATTTTACAATACAAAACCAAATGGATATATACATGTAACACATAGTGATAAATGTTACTCATTAACATCATACACACACTATGAACAACATCCACACACAAGACGCTATAATAACGCCCAAAAACAGGATGAGGAAGGATCAGGATAACACGGTAAATTAAAACAAAAGATTTCTAAGTTCGGTCTTTAAAGAGGAATGATTAGGCAAACTTCTCAGATCAAACAGCAGATAATTCCAAGTCTGTATCGAGGGGTTTTGAAGAGTTGAGTTTCAGAAGAAGTGCAAAAAATACGAAAAGGAGAATAGGCATGGAGCAATTCAGAGATATAAGAAGGAGCAGTATCAGTGACAACATTGTAACACATACAAAAAAACGTATTTAATACGCTGTTGAATAGGAAGCCAGTGAAGCATACAATGCAGGGAAATTGAACTCTCATTCCGAGAGGCTTTAAGGACAAGTCTCACAGCATAATTTTGAATGTTCTGTGGAGGCTGAATGACAGACAAGGGAGCACCAATAAAACTACTGTTACAATAATCTAAATGAGAAAATACAGAAGAGGTAACCAGAGCTTAGGCTGCAGATTCGGGGAGAAAATGATGAATAGAGCTACTGCGTTTGAGTTCCAAGTAAGCAACCTGATCTGTTGTTGCATGGAAAGGTTAGAGGTGAAGGTGAATCCTAGATTTCGTACAGCATCAGGGAAGTGAACACACATGCACTGAGAGAGAATGAACCTGGAAGAGGCACAACTTTGTATCTTGTATCTAGGAAATAAATTTGAACTTCTGTCTTGCCAATGTTAACACAATCTTCTATTAGCTATGCAATGATACATATACTAGTAACACTATAGGACAACCAGACACACACATACTGGACGACTGAGTGACTACCAATGACTGTGTTGATTATTGGTGAACACGTGTACTTGAAAAGATAATTTACAGCAACACACTAGCTAGCATACTGTCAAAATAATCCTAACTTTTAGAGAACTGTTTTGGTTTGTGTTACTTTCTTTCTGTCTGCTTTTTTGCTTTGATAGCTAGTTAACTGTTCTAAGCAAGATAAAAAGTCATGCTTTGTAGCATCTGGAGTTTCCCAGCAGAACCTTCGTTTTAAGTTAACATTCTCAACATGCCATTACTCTACTGCAAATGAGTTCTGGTTTGTATGTACAAAACTGACAAGAGACCAGAGGCAAACCAAGCACATCACAATACTCACCCTTCAGTTAACTACAGCTTACAATCAAACCCAACACACTATGACAGTCACCCTGCAGTTGGCTACAGATTACAGACAAAGCCAACACATTACAATACTCACCCAGCAGCCCAAGCGGCAGCTACCAGGACAGCAGCAAGGCAGAGAGATGTCAACGTGTTCATTATGATGATGCTGTGGCTGTCGTAGTTCCCAACAATCGTTGCCACTGACACAACCACCACTCGAAACTGCTTCCCTTTTATACCCAGAACGTGAACGAGGACGTGAGTAGATAGAGAAAGCAAAGCACGAATTGAGAGAACATTAAAATGTGACAATTATGGGAAGGTCAGTAAGGTGACGTAATAACGATTGGCCAGACACAACGTGGCGACGTTTCTGTTTGTGTGTTTGTTGTTCTTCTCTCGTGGGATTCACTACACAGTATTTGTTCAACAGCATCAACAGTTCTCGTGATGCTTACTTTGTGCGTGCGTGCGTGCGTGTCTGTGTGTGTGTGTGTGTGTGTGTGTGTGTGTGTGTGTGTGTGTGTGTTGTGTGTGTGTTGTGTGTGTGTGTATGTGTGTGTGTGTGTATGTGTGTGTATGTGTGTGCGTGCATGCGTGCGTGCGTGCGTGAGTGTATGTTTTTTCTTTGTTTTGTTTGTTTTGTTTTATCAGTAATCCCTCAAATTCATACAAATCGTACAAACAATTCCTGAAAATTAAACAGTGAATATTAGATGAAGTTGTTTATAAATGTATTCCCATTTAGATAAAACGCTTCATGTAGGATGTACCTATGTCTGTTTTACATACACGGTTTTTCTGTGTTTTTCCCTTCACGTATGGCTTAGTTTCTAAGCCCAGTGAAACTGTTTCTACTGAGATGGAGAAGGGGCGAAAAGCTGGTCACTGGCACCTTAAAACCAGCTGCTTTTGGTGAATGGAGCTGGTCAGCCTGTGAAGGCTGTACGTCTAGAGGAAGATAAACCCTGATTTTAAAACCTCCACTGTCTTGTAGTCATATCCAAACATGGCAAAGTTTCATCATCATCCTGTGCCATTCTGCATGGCATTGGCAATTACAGCCATCCAAATGTATCCATCTTTTGTCGCTGTAAGTATATCTGTCACCTTTTCCATACCCATCCACTCTGAGAAACAATCTAATGTTTTCTCCCTGGATCTACCTGGTACTCTTTTCCCTCTTCCTTTCTTTTTGTGACTAGGTTATCAATTCTCTCTTGCTTCATAAAATATCAAATAAATGTTGCTTTTCTTTTCCTAATCTTTTCATTAATTTTGTTTGTTTGTTTATTTGTTTGTTTGTTTGTTTTCTTTCTTACAAGACTGGCTCATTTGTTTTCTTTGTTGTTTCATGGAACTCTTCACATTCTTCTTAGAAACCACATTTCAGTTGCCTCAATGTTGTTCTGACTTTGCTCTTTCATTGTCCAAGCTTCGAATCCGTACAACAGTATTGATTCTATGTAACACTGAATAACTCTCTTCCTGATGTTAACTGATAGACTTTTGATGGTAAGAATGCCTTTCATTTTCTTGAATGCTGTTTTGGGGCTTGGCCAGTGCTGCTAGATATTTCTAACGTGCATCTGCCACCTGGTGAGATGATCATTCCCAGATATCTAAACTTAACAACTTGTCTCAACATTGTGTCATTTGCTGTTATTGTTATCATCATCATGTGCCCTGCCTCATGGCATTGGCGTTCATGGCCCTCCGTATCAATCTTTTTTTTTTGCTGCAAGTACATCTCTCACCCTCTCTTCCTCGGCCACTCTGCAAATCCATCCAATATTTCATTTCTGGGTCTACCTGGAGCTCTCTTGGCCTCCAGGTTTCCTGTTGTGACCATGTGCTCGAATTTCTCTTGCCTCATAAAATGTTATATAAATGTTGCTTGTCTTTCCCTAATCTTCTTTATAAAAGTTCTTTTTGTGACTGCCTCCTTCAGAACTGTCTCGTTTGTTTACTTTGCTGTCCATGGAACTCTCAACATTCTTCTTAGAAACCACATTTCAGTTGCCTCAATCTTGTTCTCACTTTGTTGACTGTCCACGCATCACAGCCATACAACAGTATCGGTTCTATGTAATACTGGAGAACTCTCTTCCTGATGTCAATTAATAGGCATTTGTCGGTAAGAACATTTTTCATCTTCTTGAATGACGTTTCAGCTTGGCTGATTCTACAGGCTATTTCAGATATGTATCTGCCATCTGGTGAGATGGCCACTCCCAGACATTTAGACTTATCAACCTGTCTCAGTGTTGTGCCATTTGCTGTTATTTTGCATGAGGGGATTTCTTGTTTTTTACTGATTACCATAACTTCAGTCTTCTTTCTGTTTGGCTCCAACTCTTTATTTTTGTTTTCTATTTCTATTATATTCAATAGATTTTGTAGGTCTTTTTCATTTTCTGCAATTAGAACAGTGTTATTTGCATAACGAAGATCGTTTATCAGTTTCCCTCCCATCTTTATCCCAGGGCATTTTTCTGGGTTCCTCATGATGGTTTACTGTAAAGTGAAAACAAATCTGGTGACAGAGCACATCCCTGCCTAACCTCTTTTGATGATTTGGAAAAAAACGTATCGTTTTCTATTCTCACTGCTTCTGTTTGTTCCCAATACATATTTCTGATTATTCATAGATCTTTTCCATCAATATTGAGTCTCTCTAGTTGGTTGATCAATTCTTCATGTCTTACCCAATCGAAAGCGTTGGTGTAATCAACAAACTATATATATAAAAATTCTTGTTCAACTCGACTGACCTCTCCATGAGAGTTCTTCGTATGCATATGGCATGAACAGTTCTTTTCTTTCGATAAAACCGTATTGTTTTTCTGCTATTTCTCTTTTGATTCTGTTCCTTGCCCTCGTTCTCTCCTTCATAATGTCTCGCATTGACTATTGCAATTCACTCCTGTCTGGTCTTCCTGCCTCCACCATTCACATCCTACAGCACATTCAAAACAATGCTGTACGCCTTGTACTCAAAAAGAAAAAAGCTGACCACATATCTCCTCTCCTGGCACAACTTCACTGGCTCCCTGTATCAAAGCGCATACAGTACAAACTAGACACCATGTGCTACAAAAGCCTCAATAACGCAGCCCCCGATTACCTGTCAAGCCTACTTGAGATCTATGTTCCCTCACGTACCCTCCGCTCTGCCTCCGATCCTCTGACTTTTCGCTTTCCACGCACTAAGCTCAATACCTATGGTCCACGAGCCTTCTCTGTTTCTGGTCCACTCTCCTGGAACAAACTTCCTCTCTCAGTCCGTCAGCAACCTACTTTTGCCTCCTTCAAGTCCGCTCTCAAAACTCACCTTTTCTCCTCTGCATAAAATCCTAACCTCACTCAACCCCCCTCTGCAGCCTGTCTCCGCTCGGAGGGGAATCACTTTGTTTTAATATATAATTGTATATGATGTGCTCTCTGTGGTTTTCCATTGGTTTTATTCTTGCTTTTATTGCTTTTATTCTTTTCTCCCCATTTGTGGCCATGCATGTGTGTGTGTGTGTGTGTGTGTGTGTGTGTGTGTGTGTGTGTGTGTGTGTGTGTGTGCGTGTGTGTGCGTGCGTGCGTGTGTGCGTGTGTGTCTTTTCGGCGCTTGGATTTGATTTTGTCGAGATTTGCGCTGTATAAATGTTGTAATTATTATGTATGCATGTGCGTACGTATGTATGTATGTATGTATGTATGTATACGCTTAGATTTATGTATGTATGTATGTATGCATGTATACGCTCAGCTTAGATTTATGTATGTAAGTATGTAAGCATGTATGTATGCATGTATACGCTCATATGTATGTAGGTACGTATGCATGTATACGCTCAGCGCTTAGATTTGATTTTGTCAAGATTTTGCGCTATATAAATAAAATATATTATTATTATTATTATTATTTTAATAGAAGTTTTGTTATGTGACTCATCAAGCTAACTGTACAATGGAGTTCTCATTCTATAGCCCCTGCTTTCTTTGGAAGCGCGATGAAACTTGATTTTGATATGTTTAAGATTTTTTTCCGGTGTCATAAATTTCATTTAAGAGAACTGTTATGTTTTCAATACCAAATTCCTCCATGGCCTCAATCATTTCAGTAGTAATATTGTCTGATCCTGAGGCTTTCATCTTTTTCAATGCTGCTCTAACTTCATCTCTCATTATGAGTGGTCCTTAACTTTCTTTCTTTTATGCGTTCTTCGTTTCTGTCATCGTCAAAAAGGTCGTTAAAGTACTCTCCATCTCTCTAATATTTTTGTCTTTTTCCTTAATAATCTACCATCTTTAGATTTTAAGCAACCAGTTGATGTGCATGTCTGTTTCCTGTGGGCAATTTCTTCGATGTTTCTGAACATAAGCTGAGAATCTGTTTTGTGTCTGTCTTCTATTTCTTTGCACTTTGTTTCCAACCTAGCTTCCTTAGCTTCGTTGCATGTATTTCTGATTTCCTTGTGTATCTTTTCGTATTCTTCCTCCTTTCCCTTTGGCTTCCTCCCTTCTTCCGTCAAGCCTAAAATTTCTTTTGTCATCCAGTTTTTCTTTGCTTTTCTTTCTACTCTAGGGATTTCTTCGCACGCTTCATACATCAAGTTTCTCATCTTTGTCCATTGTTCCTCACAGTCTCCAAATTCCTCCAGAGCGCTGAATTTGTTTGAACATGTAGGTATGTTAAGATTTTCACGAGTCAATTCCTCTGTCATTAAAAATCCCAGACTTAGTTTGATGTTACTTTTGGTCTGTGTCTTGTTTAGTTTCAGCCTAAATCTTCCCATTACACGATTGTGGTCAATGTTGCAGTCTGCTCCTGGTAATGCCTTTGCTATCAGTCAAGAGTTTCTAAATCTTTCGTTTATGAGGATGTAATCAATTTCATATTTTGTACTATCTCCTGGATTCATCCATGTTCATTTTCTTCAATTAGATTCCTCAAATCAGGTGTTTCCAGTTATGAATTCATTTATTTGGGCCACTTAACAAGTTTCTTTCCCCTTTTATTCTCTGTGCCAAGGCCATGAGGTCCAACTATGTCACCCACTCTGTCACCCACTCTGTCACATTATTACAATAATATCCTGTGATTTGTATTGTGCCTCGGATGTCTCTAATACTTCATAGAAGTTGTCAATTTCTTCATCAGTATTTGTGGATGTTGGTGCACATACTTGGATGATGTTGATATCAAATTGATTGTCATCCAATTCAACTAATAAAACTCGATCTGACATAGCCCAGTGTCCTTTGATAGACTTTGACTTGTCTTTTACTATTGTGATGCTTGCTCTTCTTTCATGTGTGTCTCCACCAGAATATGTAATTTTATGGCTGTTGATATTGTATCTGCATAACGAAGATTGTTTATCATTTTTCAGCCAACCTTTATACCGAATGTTCTTCAAGGTCTTTCTCATGATGGTTTCCCTGTATAGTGCAAACAACACTAGTGACAGAACGCATCACTGTCTAACCTTCTTTTGATGTTTTGAAAAGAGCTTATGCCATTTTGTACTCTCAACGCTGCTGTTTGTTTCCAATGTTCTCAACACATACTCATTATTTTTAGATGTTTTCCATAAATATTGCGTTTTTCCGGCTGGTTGATGAATTCCTCGAGTCTTACCCGATCAGAAGCCTGGTATAATCAACAAAACTTAAACATAAATCTTTATTCAGTTCAATCGGGTTTTCTATGAGTCCTCTAAGAATGATATGGCATTAATTTAATAGTTCCTTTCCTGTCAACAAATCCATAATATTTCTCTGCTATTTTTGCTTTCATTCTGTTCTTTGTATTCATCATGATTTATTGCGAATAGAATCTTTGTCACACGACTCATCCAGATGATAATACGATGGAGTTTGCATTCTATAGAATGTAGTCTATATTGGAAGTGCAATGAAAATTAATTTTGACACATCTTCAGGCATGTTTCAGGTGTCATGATTTTCATTTAGGAGGACTTACTTTTTCGATCCACCAAATTCTTCTACTGCCTCAGCCTATAATAATACTGTCTGATCCTGGAACTTTTCCTGGTTTCACCTTTTTCAAAGTTACTCTAACTTCATGTTTCATTATTAGTGATCCTTCGCCGTTCGTTCTTATGGTGTGGTCCTCCTTTCTGACGTCGTCAAAAAGAAAAGGTCTCCAATGTACTTTCCCCATGGATTTAATATTTTGTCTTTTTCCATAATAATCGTAGCATCCTATAATTTTGAACAATCAGTTCATGCGCATGTCTTTTTCCTATGGTTAATTTCTTTATTGTTTCTGTACATAAACTAAGGGTCTATTTTGCTTCGGTCTTCTATTTCTTTGCACTTTGTTTCTAGCCATACTACCTCAGCTTCATTGCATTTATTCATGATTACCTTATCTATCTTTCTGTATTCTTCCTCAATTCCATTTCCTTCATTCATTCATTAATCCTAAAATTTCAATTAGTTCTTTGCCTTTTTTCAGCTCCAAGGAATTGTTCACACGCTTTATTATCGAAGTTTTCAAATTTGTCCATTGTTCCTCACTGTCACCAACGTCTTCCATTTCACTGAAATTGTTTTGGACATATACACTAAATTTTGCACGATTAATACATCTGTCTTTAAGATTCCAATACTTAGTTTGATGTTATTTGTGGTTTGTTTTCTTCTCTTTAGTTTTGAGCCTAAATTAGCCTGTTACAGGATTGTGGTGACTCTTGTAGTCTGCGCCTAGTAATGTTTTTGCTATCAGTGAAGAATTTGTAATTCTCATATTTATCACGATGTAATCAATTTGATTTTTGTGCCGTCTCCTGGATTCTTCTGTGTCCATTTTCTTCTGTTAGGATGCTCAAACAAAAAGTGTTTCCTATTATGGATTCATTTACTTATACCCACTCAACAAATTTCTCTCCCCTTTCATTTCGTGTGTCAAGGCCATGAGGTCCAGCTATGTCATCTACTTTTTCCTAACTTTAGCGTTAAATTCTCCATTGTTATTGCAATGTCCTGTGATTGACATTGAGCTTTGGCTGTCTCTATATCTTCATAGAAGTTGTCAATTTCTTCCTCAGTACTTACGGATGTTGGTACTTGGATGATGTCGATATCAAATGCTAAAGTCTGTAGAAGTAAATATATACTGGAAAAAAACCCAGAGTGGAATCCTGAGGCTGCTGGCTGTCAACATTGACCTCCTTCCAGCAAACAAACCAGTTCCAAACGTAATGCCCTGCATTCTCTTTCATCTCTTGATGCAGCTGAGAAGGATACCCTGTTTTCTGGGCAGTGCAAGGTCTCCAGTCATCATCGCCTACACCCGCACCCCAGAAAGGTCACTCCAATTTAACAGCCTAGTGAGTATACAACACGGAAGACATCAGACAACAGGTATCAGCTCTTGCTTGACTGGCATAGGGTTGCCATGGGTTGCCTTTGATGGTGGGATGGGTCATCACATTCATTTTCTTAATCATCATCATCATCTTCATCATCATCATCATCCTCATCATCAATTATTATTATTATTATTACTATCATTAGTTAGTAGTAGTAGTAGTTGTTGTTGTTGTAGTAGTAGTAGTAGTATATTATTATTGTTATTATCATTATTGTTGTTGTTGTTATATTATTATTATTATTATTATTATTACCATTATTATTATCATCATTATTACTATTACTATTATTACTATTATCATCATTATTATTACGTGTCATAATGGCTGATGTGACGCGTCTAGTGTGTTGGCTAGTGACTTTGCGCTTGTCACCTCTCGCTTTCAGCCTGCACTGCTTGCTAGCACTGCTGCTTGCAGCTCTGCGAAAAGGAGAGTG
>CM060306.1:116558203-116570703 GCA_030674185.1 Monoplex corrugatus | reverse complement strand
ATAAGATGCTAAGTCTTGATGTATGAATCAAACGAAAGCACATACTCTCTCTTTCACCCACAATAACAAACACGAGGATACACAGCAGATGTACATGTATGCCGGGATGGGGAAGACAGGAAGAGAGTGGGGTGAAGCGGTGGGTGGGTGACAGGGAAGTCCCTGCTGCACAAAAAAGTACGTCCTCAAGTTAGACTGGAAGGAAAACAAAATCTGTCACTTACGATGAGAACAGAAGTGAAATATTCATTCCAGCTGTATGGACCAGAAATTGAACAGAGACCAACTGTTGAACATCTGTATCGAACATTTTTTTTGAACAAATAGTACCAGAAGAAGAACACAGGAGGGTTGGGCAGGGTATACATATGGAGGTGGTCGCAGAGATCAGGAGATGCAAAGCCGTTAAAATGTATTAATTTTGTACGGTGCAATGGCGTTAATACACTAGTTGCAGAACGTATTAATTGTGTATGATGCAAAGACGTAAATACACTAGGAGCAGAATGTTTTTAGTTCGTTTTTGTTTGTTTGTTTGTTTGTTTGTTTGTTTGTTTGTTAACAGGCAGCCAGTGGAGGAACAAAAATAAAGGAGTGACATGATGACATGATCGGACTAATTTTTACAAAGGACAATTTGGGCCACACAACAGGATATGCTGGAGGCGAGAGACAGAAGAAACGGGTAAGCTAGGGAGCAGAGATTTACAATAATCGATACGCGACCAGTTAACAGGAGTCGTGAGTTTAGATGCTGTTAAAAAGTTGAAAGATACCTGCGAAACTAAAAATCCGCAGTTGACCGTAAACGAGACTGACAGTTTTCGCAAAAAAGTTTTGCACAGGGTGTTGTGGATCAAAAACAATGCCCGGGTTCTTGACTGAATTAGAGTTGACTAGAATAAACTGTGACAGAGGAAAGTGAGAGGGAGACAGTGTGAAGAATGGAAAGAGGGAGAGAGAACATGAACAAGAATACATTATATTTACGAGGGTAAAGAAACGAGAAAGAGGAAGAAAGAGACAGACAGACAGACAGACAGACAGACAGAAAGAAAGAAAGAAATACAAAGAGAACAAAATAGTAAAATAGTTAGTAACCATCAATACTGCTATTTCCACTATCAATTCTGATCAATGCAAAGATAAATTTTATGAAAAGTACAATTACTGACACACACAAAAAAGTAATGTCTTACAAATATAATCATATTACAGAACGTTGGTCATTTAAAGCTATTATAAACTGAGTCAAGATATGCTCGTTCTTACCCTAAAGTGCAGTACTGTATATATATGCAGTGTATTATGTTTTAATGTATTAGTGAAATGTATCAAAAAGTCTCTCTTGGTTGTTGTGTTCTGTGGAACTCAGAAATATAATCATATTACAGAACGTTGGTCATTTACAACTATCATTAACTGAGTCAGGATATGCTCATTCTTATCTAAAATGTAGTACCGTATAAATGCTAAAATGGGACAGGAGAGGGTGGAGGATATAGCTGGACCTCATGGCCTTGGTACACAAAATGAAAGGGGAGAGAAACTTGTGGAATGGGCACACAGAGTATAAAGTTGCAGAGTATAAAGGTAGGCTTGGGCGCTCCTTTTTTGAGGAGTGTTCTGAGCTTCCTGTTCTTGTACTTTGTATCTGCTTCTATGCTAGCTGAATGGGTAGCGCAAACTGTGTTAGATTTGAGAAATACAACATGGGAGATAATTCTCAAGAGTTACGTCCTTTGATTAATATCATAAAAATTCTCCCTGCTTCCCTCTTATTTCTTTGGTATTACCTATATGCCTTGGAAGCACCCCTGGATATGTTCTGTCTTGTCTGTGTGTGTGTGTTTGGTCAGTTCAAGAATAAAAGACTATGTCAATCTTGAACATAAGACCAATATATTGTATGTATTTCTCTCCTCTTTCATGGTTGTGTGTAGGGTAGTTGCAGAGTATAAAGGTAGGCTTGGGCGCTCCTTTTTTGAAGAGTGTTCTGAGGTTATTGTTTTTGTACTTTGTGTCTGCTTCTATGCTAGTTGAATGGATAGCGCAAACTGTGTTAGTACAACATGGGAGATAATTCTCAAAAGTTATGTCCTTTGATTAATATTATAAAAATTCTCCCTGCTTCCCTCTTATTTCTTTGGTACACATGAACGAGTTCATAGTAGGAAATACCTGGTTTGAGCAGCCTAACAGAAGAAAATGGACATGGATGAGTCCAGGAGATAATATTAAGTGTGTCCAGTTGGTGTCTGGACCCCTTCTGCAACGGTCGGTTTACAGCTAGGGGGTGGGGTCTGGGTCAGTTTTGGTCAGAGGTTACACTTCTAGTTGGATTTTGTGTCCTAGAAGTGGAAGAGTTTTGTGTCTGTAAAGATGTGTGAGGAGTCAGTTGGTGTGCTGGAGCCCTCTGTTACAGTCGGTATGCAGTCAGGGTGGTTGGGACAAGTTTTTGGTCAGAGGTTCCACTTGTAGTTGGATTTTATGTCCTAGGAGTGGGAAGAGGTCTATATTTGTCGGATATGTAACCAGGAGCGAATCGACGTCTGTCCCCCTCTGCTACAGTCGGTATGCGGTTTGGGTGTTGAGGCCAGTCATTCAAATTGTAGTTCGACGTTGTTGCATGGAAGTTTAGAGGTCTGGGTTTTGTAGGATGTATAACCAGGAGTGAATCGACGTCTGTCCCCCTTTGCTACAGTTGATGTGTGGTTTGGGCGGTTAGGTTAGTCATTGGTATCGTAGTTCGTCGATATGTTTTATAAGTGAATGAGTTTTGCTGCTGTGTCTAACAATAGCTGTCTATATGCCTACGGATCTGTAGAGGAGGTTGTTTCTTTAGTTTCGCCAGTGTGAGGGGAGAAGATCACCAGTGTCCTGCGCCAGTCGTCGTTCATGTCCGTGTTGGTCCCAGGCTCTATGTGTCCGAGCTGAGGTAACGTGACGAGCGTCTGAGGCAGGTGCAACTAGTGGGCGCTTCTACAACAGCAACTTCCAACAGGATTCGGCAGTAACTTCCACGCCACGACCCTAAGGCCCAGCTGTTCGACTCAGTTCGTTTCCTTGGCATCGCCCTTCGCAGGATTCAACTTTCTGCTGTTTCGAGGATCTTCACTTCATTTCAGCGTTCGTTCAGTCAGCACCAGTTTAGCCATTCCAGGTGTCGAAAGACTCGATAGAAATTGAGAACCCTAGCATCAGGACGTCGTATGGACCGTAATTCTCACCCTTGGTGAGACCAAGTGTGGAAGATTATTCTTTCCTCCGCGTGAGGGTCACTAGACACGTGAGGCAAAGGTCTGAGGCAAGCAGAACGTATGTACGTGGTTAACTTATGTGTACAATGCTGACGTTTATCTTCTGTGAGTGTGTGCGTTTGATGACATTCTATGTGAATTCTGATGTTTTTTGATGATTTGAAATTGATGCAATGTTAGTGTTGGGGTGCCACCTCTAGCAATGCTTGTAAGTGATTTCTGTGGTTTTGAAGATTTGAAATGTATGCAGTGTTGGTTTTGGGGTGCCACCTCTAGCAATGCTATATCTACGTTTGTGATCTGTGCGAATGATGCGTCATGTTGTCTTGTTTGTCAGTAATAAAATTTGTGTAACTGTACTTTGTCCAAGGATTTCCTTATTTAGTTCGTGAAAGGGGGTGTTAGAACTGATAGGTCTGTTTTCTGTGTTTCCACTCTACTTCAAGCCTTAGCCAGCTTGACTTACAGCAAGCAAAAGGTCTGATGTGTTCTACACAGAACAAAACGTATCACCTGCTTTAGGAACATCAGGACCTCTTCACCGAAGGACTTAAATACTGACACAGCATTATGCCGTGGTCCTCTGGACTGAAACCTTGCCACATCTTCTTAACTTCTACCAGACCATCGGCAGTGTCTCTTCTTTTTTTCTGTTCTTCCCATTTTTGTGTGCGTGTTCGTCAAAGGAGGCAGACACAAGAAGATCATTAATAAAGAAGATTAGAAAAAGACAAGCAACATTTATAGGACATTTTATGAGGAAAGAGAAATTAGAGCAAGACCTGGTCACAACAGGAAAGCTGGAGGGAAAGAGAACACCAGGTAGACCCAGGATGAAAATATTGGAGGGGCTTGCAGGGTGGTTGAGGACAGAGAGGGTGGGAGATGTACTTGCAGTGACAAGAGATAGATTCGTATTGAGGGCCAACGCCATGAGATAGGGCACTTGATGATGATGATGATGATGATGATGATGATGATGATGATGATGATGATGATGATCTTCGAAAGTTTCTGTTTTGATTAGTTTTGTGTTTTAGACGAAACCATGTCTTCTGTCGAGTAAAAGGTCTGTTTTGTCTTTTTGTTTTTGTCTCCTTCTTGTTTGTTCTCATCTTTGCAAAGGAGACAACTTTTCTTTTCCTCTCTGAGTTATGGCACTTTACCTAGATTTGTCTTACTTTGCCGTTAGTCTGTTGCAGTCATTTTCTTTTTATGAATGTTTAAAAAAAATAACACAGAAAAATGCCAATTTTGACAGATACCGCTGCTAGCACTATTAATCAGAAAACTTCCAGCTAAAGCTCTATGTGTAAGTCATTCTGCTGAATAGACAGAAGGTGGCCAGTGTTCTTGTTGTTCTTCTTCTTTCTTCTTCTCTCTTCTCTTCTTCTTCCTTCTCTTTCTTCTTCTTCTTCTCTTCTTCTTCTTTCTTCTCTTCTTTCTTTCTTCTTCTTCTTGTTCTTCTTGTTCTTCTTCTTCTTCTTTCTTCTTCTTCTCTTCTTCTTCTTCTTCTTCTTCTTCTTCTCTTCTTCTTCTTCTTCTTCTTCTTCTTCTTCTTCTTCTTCTTCTTCTTTCTTCTTTCTTCTTCTTCTCTCTTCTTCTTCTTCTTCCTTCCTTCTTCTCTTCTCTTCTTCTTCTTCTTCTTCTTCTTTGACCCCGTGAAGAATGAATTGGGGAGCCGCACTAAAGAATCTTCACCAGATTCCTCCAGCTCTGTCGGTTGTGTGCCAAAGCCTGGTTTTCTGTCCATAGCGGGATGGTTGGTTCTTTTGATTGCGCCATAGACTCAAGATCCGATATCTCGAGTTCAGTCCCAAGCCCGATACATGAAAAGCTAGCCCTGTTCGTCGCACGTCTTAAATGTTTCCCATCATTTTGGTGGTGTCAGTGTATTTCATGGGTCCCTTCTCCCATTCTTCATTTCAACCCCTTGTCAGCGCAAAGATTTTGGGCAGGCTCGGAGAGTCTGCCAGGTATCTGCTGGTAAATTTTGGGTGAAGCGCCTATGGAATTGTCCGAATGCGACGAAACTTTTCTCGAACAAATTCCAAACTCCGTCCATTCCGCATTGTTGTCAGCCCATCGTTTTGTTGTTGTTGTTGTTATTGTTGTTGTTGTCATTGTTGTTGTTGTTGTTGTTCGTCAGTCTTCTCCCCTTTTTCTTTAATTTTTTGTGTTGTACGGATGCAAAGCGTGTACAGTCAACAAGCAAATTTAAAACAAGATTGAGGCAGCTGAAATGTGGTTTCTACGAAGAATGATAAAAGCTCCATGGACAGCAAAGAAAACAAACAAGACAGTCTTGAAAGAAACAGACACACACACACACACACACACACACACACACACACACACACACACACACACACACACACACACACACACACACACACACACACACACACACACACACACACAACACAAAAAACAAACACAAACAACAAACAAAAACATTAATGAAGAAAATTAGGAAAAGAAAAGCAACATGTATAAGATATAGAGAAATTTGAGTACCTAGTATCAACAGAAAAGCGGGAGGGAAAAAGAGCACCAGGTAGACCCAGGGACAAAATACTGGACGGATTTGTGGATTGGATGAAAACAGAAAAGGTGGGAGGCGTATCTGCAGCGACAAAAGAGAGATATCGTGCGGAGAGCCATGATTGCCAACGCCATGCAGCAGGGTACATGATGATGATGATGATGATGATGTTGATGATGATGATGATGATGACGACGATGTTTTCCTTTCCATTTGCCTCCCTCAACAGTTCCCTGGAGGATTGGTTTATCAAGGTCAATGGGTTTTGTTATATGGCCATACTAACGTTTTATTTTCTTAGATGAAGTCAGCAGATCTTCATGTAGTCCAATGTGCTGTTTAATGTCTTGGCGCACTTGTTCATTGGTAACATGATCAGTATATTTTGCCATAATACCTCATTTCCATGGCTTGGAGTCGTCATTCCAGATCCGCAGTGAGGGTCCTCGTCTCGCATGCAAACATGAGGATTAAGTATACCAGTGTAAATAAGAGCCTGTTCTTGTGTCTTATGGAGATGTTGACTATTTCGTAATGCACACACATACACAGACACAGACACACAGACACAGACAAACACACACGCACACACACACACACACAGAGAGGCATACACAGAGGCGCACACACAGACGCACGCACACACACACACATACACGCACACGCACGCTCATACACACACTCTCTCATATCTACTTCTGTCTCTTATTCTGTCTCACCTCTGCCCCCAATCCCAGTCCAACCCTGCCCAAATGTCATCCTCCACGTTTTTATTTTTTATTTTTTATTTTTTTGGTCTACTATTACTCATAGTGAAAAGACGTTAAATCAAAGAACGAACTCATGTACACACACACACACACACACATACACACACACACACACACACACACACACACACACACACACACACACACACACACACACACACACACACACACACACACACACACAACACACACACACACACACACACACATACAGGAGAGAGAGAGAGAGACATACACCTCTCAAACATGAAGACACAGAATGGTCAATCTATTATTGAAATTCCTCCTTTTATGTCACGTAGAAGATATCGAAGATATCTAAAACACAGGGTACCTTGAAAATAAACGCGCGTCAGTAAAAGTCATACAAATCAAATATGATTACCATTGCTGACAGAGTTCGATGGTGTGACGAGATATGTAAATGTCAACAATATGATAGCTATGGCCATAGCATTAAACCAGTCATCGAAACTTTGGCACTGACAAGTCTGACACAAGGTATTGCAAACATACCAGTCGCCGTGGTGTTGTGATTAACGGAACGGGCTTACCGACTGGAAGATTGTGTGGTTCGAATCCCCATCAGTCCCTTTAAAAGTCATTGTGGGATTTTTCGGCTCTAACCGGCTCCTACCTAGAGTTGCGCGTGCTATGGGCTCATTGGGAAGACTGGGACCATACACCGGAGTCTCATCCACTTCACAGATGTGTCACTGAGGGTGTTGCTCAAATCTGACCAGCACCGCAGGTGTCTGTATCTCTCGGGTCTGGTTGACGCCAGGACATAGTAAGCGTAGAGTACTGCCCTGTCATGCAGTCTCAATCCTAGATGGAACTCTTTAGCATCATGATTATCATCCTCTTCGACATTATCATCATCGCATTGTAAAAAACAACAACAACAAACAAAAAAACTGTGCCAACTTCTGTTGCCATAAACTTAAGGTGGCGCAGAAAATGGGACGAAAAAATTAGGTGAGCACAAAGGTAACCTCCCTGAGTGCGATGATCCCCCCCCCCCCCCCCCAAAATGAAATCGATTTAGTCTGTACTGGTGATGTTGTTGTTTACACAAATAACATAATACGGTTATGATTAAAAAAAAAAAAAAAGAGAGAGTTTTACGTATTTAGCTTGCACGTTTCTGTGAGAATGGGTGGCATTACCTAAAAACGCACGATGACTTGGCCAAAAAAAAATCAAATTATAAAAGACCGAGAAAATTGGATTTGAAGTTTTACCTCTTCAGAAGGCAATCCAGCATTTGTACTGGTAAAGGTCACCGTGACCTTGAAGGACCATCAGATTCAATAAAAGTGGACTTGGAAGAAGGACCATAATAGATTGTCACACGTTGTAAACAGAATCCGAATATTCTGAGAAAATGCTAATGACACAAGTTACTGACAAAATGATGATTGTAGGTGCCTTTTCTTACCTATGTGGCCTTGACCTTGATGACAGGACTTGTGCACTTATGCATTCGTGACACTTAAGTAGTACATATCGTTGTCTACATTTGGTAAGGATATACCCAGAAACAGCAGAAAAAAAAATCTGGCTCACACATTTCTCTCTCTCTTTCTCTTTCTCTCTCTCTCTCTCCTTCTCTCTCTCTTCTCTCTCTCTCTCTCTTCTCTCTCTCTCTCTCTCTCTCTCTCTCTCTCTCTCTCTCTCTCTCTCTCTCTCTTTGTTGTTGCTGCTAATGTTATTGTTGTTACTGTCAGTATACATCGTTTTTGTATACCGATATTTTCTTGTTTCATTTGGACTCAATGCGCATTACACATGATCAGATTATGTAACTGAACATGGAAAACTCTAGCTGTTCGGCGAGCTGATCGCATCCCATTATGTTGTTGCGCAGTCTGTATCTTTGGTGGGTGTGCATGTGTTTTCCTGTTTCCATAAGCCATCCACTGACACGACTTATAGGATCGTCAACGTGCCTATTTGATTTTCTGCATGCGTACACGCATCAAGGAGGTTTAAGCATTGGCAGGTTTTCATACATGTTGATCTGGAAGTTCAGAAATCCCTCCTTTCCCTTTAGCCAAGCTAATCGGTTCTTTCGATACAGCCTTGGACTCAGGATCTGATATCTTGAGTTAAGTCCCAGCTCGCATCCTTAACCCTTTGACCCCCGTACCCTGTCCACCTGCATCCAGCTTTGTCGACCTTGCCTACAAAGCACAAACTTAACCCTTTGATTCCCTCACCTTATCCACCAGCTTCCTGCAGGAAGCTGGTGGATAGGGTGAGGGAATCAAAGGGTTAAGTTTTTGCCTTTGGTGGATAAAGTTCAGGAGTCAAAAAGTTAAACAGCGGCCTGTTTGCTGCTCATCTTAATGTTTCCATCATTCAGGTGGTGTCAGCTTAGTGTTTCAAAGGTCTTAACTCTCCACCACCCCCACCCCTACCCCCTTCTCCCCTCCCCCCTTTTCCGCTTCTCAGTTCAAATTCTTGCCAGCGCATACAGTTTTGCGCAGGCTCAGATTGTTTGCCAGATAATTGCTGGCAAATTTAGGTGGAGCGCATATGGAATTGTCCGAGTGCGATGAATCCATCAGTAACAAACTCCAATTCCATTAATCGCCAGCAGCGGAGGTGTCCCGGTGGACTCAACTCAGGACCTTATGATCGGAAGTATGACGATCACTGACTTGACAGTAGCGCCCCAGAACTGCATGATGTGTATTTTACAATATCTCATGTAAGACTTTAAAAAAAAAAAAAAAAAAAAAGAAATGTCGCCAAGCGTGAGTTGTTGGGTGGGTATCAAAATGACTCAGCTTGCACGTCGTGCCTAGTGCAGAATGACTGGCTCAGCCTTTTTCAATTTTTTGTTTTAATATTCTGTCAGTTCGTGATGTGA
This sequence comes from Monoplex corrugatus, assembly GCA_030674185.1. Taxonomy (NCBI): domain Eukaryota; kingdom Metazoa; phylum Mollusca; class Gastropoda; order Littorinimorpha; family Ranellidae; genus Monoplex; species Monoplex corrugatus. The sequence goes on along the minus strand of CM060306.1, from coordinate 116,561,250 downwards.
CTCACTTGTGGTGTCAGTGAGGTTATCTATCAGGCTTTGGCGTCTGTATTCTTCAATTTTAACTGTTTGTTTGTAATTAAAGTGTCACATCTCTCTCTCTCTCTCTCTCTCTCTCTCTCTCTCTCTCTTCTCTCTCTCTCTCTCTCTCTTTGTGTCTCTCTTTATGTCTGTCAGTCTCTCTGTCTCTGTCTCTGTCTCTCTCTTTCTTACTCTCTCTCTCTTTCTTTGTCGCTCTCTGTCTCTCTCAGTCACGCTGTCTCTCTGCCTCTCTCTCTGTCTCTCTCTCTGTGTCTCTGTCTCTGTCTGTCTGACTGTCTGTCTATCGGTCGTCTCTCTCTCTGTCTCTCTCTCTCTCCCCTCTTGTCCTGAAATTTGTCCCACAAAGGCTTCAATCAAAAATACACACAAATCCACGACATCTTCCTAAACTTCAAGTTTCAGTAACTAGAACTGACATGTTTCAACCAAGTGTTTGGTATTCTGGTAGCTTACTGTGGAATACTCTTCCACCTCACTTAAGTTCCCATCAGAGCACAGCGCGTTCAAGAGGGACTTTCTGTTACATTTCACAAATACATTCAAATATAATTTTTTCTCAAACTTTTAATTTTTTTTTGACAAAACACAAATACATACAATATTTGTTAACATTATTACAATAACATTGAATAAATGAACAAGATGTGTATACAATGGATTGAGCAAAACTCATATACATACGCTATATCTATTAATCTGTTATGTTTTTTAAACAATATAAGGTTGTTTAATTTATACAGTTTCAGATTTTAGTTGTTGTTGTTGGTATTTGTTTGTTGTTTTTAATTTATTTGTATTCTCCCTCAGAAAAAGGTCAACGATAAACGCATTAGCAAAGCAAGATTATCCGCATGAGACCCAAAGTTCAAAACACATGCAAAACGCCTACATCTTCGACAGAGGTTCTATGTGCATGAATTTACAGTCGTTTTCAATTGTATATAAGACAAACATTCAAATATAAACAGGCAGGTCATACAGAAACCACGCATACATCTCGTAAAGAAGAAAGCCAAATGTCCACATCAAACTTCATATCTGAAACCAGGGACAGAATATAGCAACCATTTTTCTCTAAAAATATAATTCACTGTATCTATCATCATCATCATCATCATCATCATCATCATCATCATCATCATCATCATCATCATCATCATCATCATCAAGTGCCCTGCTGCATGGCGTTGGCGATCATGGCCCTCCATTCGAATCTATCCTTTGTCGCTGCAAGTACATCTTCCACCCTCTCTGTCACCAGCCTCCTTGCAAGTCCGTCCAATATTTTCTCCCTGGATCTACCTGGTGTTCTCTTTCTCTCCAGTTTTCCTGTTGTGACCCGAGGCTCTAATTCCCCTTTCCTCATAAAATGGCCTATAAATGTTGCTTGTCTTTTCCTAATATTCTTTATCAATGATCTTTTTGTGTCTGCCTCTTTCAAGACTGTCTCGTTTGTTTTCTTTGTGGTCTATGGAACTCTCAACATTCTTCTTGGAAATCACGTTCGGCTGCCTCGATCTTGTTCTGGCTTTGTGTGTTGACTGTCTACGCCTCATAATTGTATAACATGAAACACTCTTTTCCTGATGTTAAGTGATAGGCATTTGTTGGTTAGAACCCCTTTCATCTTCTTGAATGCTGTTTTGGCTTGGCCAGGTCTGCTGGCTATTTCTGATGTGCATCTGCAGTATGGTGAGATGACCGTTCCCAGATATTTGAACTTATCAACCTGTCTCAAAGTTGTGCCATTTGCTGTTATTTTGCACGAGATGATTTGTTGTTGTTGTTGTCTTTTTTTTTATTTTACTGATTACCGTGACTTCAGTCTACTTGCTATTTAGCTCCAGCCCTTTATTTTTGCTTTCTATTTTTGTTACATTCACAAGGTTGTGTTTGTCCCTTTCATTTTTTGCAATTAGCACGGTGTTATCTGCGTAACGAATGTTGTTTATCATTTTATCATTTTTCTCCAACTTTTATACCAGGGCATTCTTCTAGGTTTCTTTCCCGGTGACAGAACACATCCTTGCCTGACCCCTCTTTTGATATTTTGGAAAGACCTTAAATCGTTTTCTGTTTTCATTGCTGCTGTTTGTTCCCAATACATTATGTCTGATTATTCTTAGATCTTTTCTATCAATATTGAGATTTTCTAGTCGGTTGATCAATTCTTCATGTCTTACCCGATCGAAAGCCTTGTAATAATCAAAAAAAGCATAAACATAAATCCTTATTCAACTGGATTGACCTTTCTATGATAGTTCTTAGGATGCATATGGCATTAATAGTTCTTTCCCTTCGACAAATCCACACTGTTTCGCTATTTCTCTTTTGATTGCGATCCTTGCTGTCCTCACAATTATTCTTAATCGCATTTTTTTTTTACATGACTCATCAAGCTGATTGTGCGATGGCGTTCGTTTTCTGTAGCCCCTGTTTTCTTTGGAAGTGCAATGAAAATTGATTTTGACATATCTTTGGGCATTTTTTCCGGTGTTATAAATTTCATTTAGGAGGACTGATATTTTTTCAATAACAAATTCCTCCAGGGCTGTAATCATCTCTGTAGTAATGTTGTCTGGTCCTGGGGCTGTTCCTGGTTTCATCTTTTTCAAAGCTGCTCTAATTCATTTTACATTATGGGTGGTCCTTCAACATTCTTTCTTATAATGTGTTCTTCGTTTCTGTAATCGTTAAAAAGATCTTTAATGTACTATCCCCATCTCTCTAATATTTCATCTTTTCCATGATAAAGCGTACCATTTTTAAAATTTTAAACAACCAGTTGATGTGCATGTCTTTTTCCTGTGGGCATTTTCTTCAATGTTTCTGTACATACTTTGAGGATCTGTTTTGTGTCAGTGTTCTATTTCTTTGCACTTTGTTTCCAGCCAAGTTTCCTTAGCTTCATTACATGTATTCCTGATTTCTTTGTTTATCTTTTTGTATTGTTTCTCTTTTCCCTTTGCCTTCCTCCGTCTTCCATCAAGCCTATGATTTCTTTTGTC
>CM060306.1:116520703-116548203 GCA_030674185.1 Monoplex corrugatus | reverse complement strand
TTTCTTCTTCTCTTTTCTCTTCTATGCTCTCTCTTCTATCTATCTCCTATCTCTAAGTGTACTGTGCGTTTCTGATTCTTTTCTTTTTAGTCTTCACATGTATTTTCTTGTCTGTACTTGTCTGTACTGTCTGTATGTCCTGTGGCTTCTCAATGCTTTACCTTCTCTCATTCATTCTTTTCTCTCTCTCTCTCAGCCCGTGGTCCAGTCCACACACATGAAAGGCCATACTATTGACTGGCTGATCGCCAGCAATACTGATGCACTTGTGACATCGGTCTGTGTCCTGGACCAGCTGCCTTCTGATCATTCTGCCGTGTTGTTGTCCCTCAGTTCTGTCTAAACTTTAAGTCGGAAGTGAACTGTGACCCGTCGTAACCTGAAATCTGTCAACCTTGTCCGACGTTGTACATCGTCTCTCCTCTCTGTCAGACTCCTCTGATTCTGCTTGTCACTACAGTTTAGTCTGGCACCATCTTGTGGATGAGCATGCACCACCAAACCATCCATGTTCTAGTAGTAGTATGGACTTGTTCACTGTTCCCAGTCAGTGCAGGTAAACACGCTACATAGTTGTCCATGCGTATAGTTAATTGCGGTTCCTTAACGAGTTGATCAACCAAATTGCCATGTGATTTTTATTAGTATTTTGTATTACTGATTCCGACCGTACGATTTTCATTTAATAATCTCCTACTTGCCTATCTTCGGCAAAACTTAGACATATATCATTCACTAACTTTGCCGATGTCACTGAGTGCGGGCATGACAGGTGACCTGTGGCTAGGGAAGTGCAGGCAAGCATGAATGATATCGCCAGTCCCGTGTGACAATTTTGGCTATATCGATGTGTGTTCTAGCTTGTTAACACTGTGAGGCTTGTGCGTGTGAAAAGGACCGAACAGATTGCGAAGTTGTGTGACAACTTTTGCAGAACGCGCCCACTACCTTCAATACAAGTAATGTGATAGAAGTACGTTTGACGGTGAGTTTAAAAACTACTTTTTGAGTACAAGTGGTGAGGTGGACGAGGTATGTATTATTATTATTATTATTATGAACATTTAGTACGCCTAATCAAATTAATGCCCTAAGCGTTTACAATGGCAAAACATATAACCAGAATCACAAGCACACACACACACGCCCACAGAAGCACCCACACACACACAAACACACACACACACACACACAAACACACACACAGCATGACATGCAAATACAATGACACATTGACACTAAGACACTATAATGTCACCATTACATTACATGGGGGGAAGGGGGCAGAGATTACCGGTTTTGGGAAACAGGTGAGTTTTGAGGGAGCGTTTGAATGTGGACAGAGAGGGTGAGTATCTAAGAGAGCGAGGTAACTGATTCCAGATGGTTGGAGCTTGATAGGAAAAAGAACGCTGCCCAAACCTTTTAGTGCGGACTATGGGGATACTATAGAGACGGGTATCAGATGAGGACCGCAAAGCTCGAGATGGCGTGTAGAGATGTAACAGATGGGTGAGATACTCAGGACAGGAAGACTCAATAAATTTGAAGCAGAGGCAGGCAATCTTGTAGGATATTCTTTGCTGAACAGGGAGCCAGTGGAGAGAACAGAGCAATGGCGTAACATGGTTAAATTTTGAAGAGCGGAAGATGAGACGGGCAGCATGATTTTGAACTTTCTGAAGTTTGTTAATGAGATGAGAGGGGGAACCAGAAAAAAGAGCATTACAGTAATCGAGACGGGATAGAACAAATGCACAGACAAGAGCCTTTGTCGTGTCTTCTGAGAGGAGGTGACGGATAGAAGCAATTCGGCGGAGTTCAAGAAAACAAGTCCGACAGACGTTGCTCACATGCTGGTGGAAGGACAGGGTTTGATCAAGAGTTACACCAAGGTTACGGGCAAAATGGGAGAGAGGGATAGATGAGTCAACAAGTGTGACAGAGGTTGGAAGAGAGGGGTGATTTTGGAGTTTGGGTGGGGTGATCAAGATCAATTCGGATTTCTCTTCATTTAATTTCAGTTTGTTTTCAGTCATCCAATCCTTCAGGTCAGCTACACAAGATTGGGTTTTCTGGATCATGATGGGAAGGTCAGGGAGAGGCCCAGAGACATACAGCTGATTGTCATCCGAGAAAGAATGATGCTGAAGCAGGTGTTCTTGGACAATAGAGGAGACAGGGTAGGTGTAGAGAATGAAAAGTAGGGGGCCCAGAACAGATCCTTGTGGCACTCCGTAAGTCAGACAGGAAGGATTAGAAGAAAGACCATTGACAGAAACTACTTGCAGACGATTGGTGATGTAAGAATGAAACCAGTTCAAGACAGTATCATGGAGCCCAAAAGAGTGATGTAGACGGGAGAGAAGGATAGAGTGGTCAATAGTGTCAAAGGCAGCAGATAGGTCCAAGAGAGTCAAAAGTGATACGTTGTTAGAGTCGAGAGTAGTCAGTAAGTCGTTGCAGATTTTGAGAAGAGCAGTTTCGGTACTATGTCCAGAACGGTAAGCAGACTGAAGGGAATAGACAAGGTTATTGGAATGAAGGTGGTTTAACAGCTGGTCAAGAACAACTTTCTCTAAGACCTTGGAAAGAAAAGGAAGATTTGACACAGGTCTATAGTTTTTCAAATTCTCAGGGTCAAGAGTCGTCTTTTTTAGAAGAGGTCTTACAATTGCTGACTTGAAAGAAGAAGGAAAGGAGCCAGTTGAGAGGGAATGGTTAATGATATTGGTGATGTGAGGGAGAAGAGTATCGAGACAATGGGTGAGAAAAGAAGCTGGCAATGGGTCGAGTTCACAGGTTTTAATGCCAGATTTCATGATGATTTTCTTAACAAAGTCCTCAGAAACGGGTTGGAAGAAAGTAAGGGGAATTCCAGAGAAAGGGGGTTCAGGAAATGTAGCATGAGTGTTCGTCGTGGAATCGAGAGAAAGCCTGAGGTTAGCAATCTTGTTGAAAAAATAGTCAGAGAAAGCCTGTGGAAGATCAGAAGGTGGCAGGTGAGATGGAAGAGGAGAAGAGCCAGTTTTGCCAAGAAGAGTATTAGTTATATTATACAGTTGTTTGGAAGTGGAACAGGCAAGAATTTTAGCATTGTAATAGGCTGATTTAGAGGCATCTACGAGGCTATTGACAATTTTGTTGGCAGTTTGAAAAATTTGCTTATGAACAGTCAGACTAGACTTGAGCCACTGTCTCTCGGCTCTGCGCCTTTCACATTACTTTGACTTAGTGACTTGTTTAGTATGTCAAACCTATGCAAAACTTCACAGACACTAAACAGTCATCATCATCACCAAATGAGTCCAATCCCTCGTGTGAACAAGTAAAAAACATGAAAAGCGAATACATTATCAGTTGTACAGTTGTTTTGAAGATGGACAGGAAGGGTGACAGTATCATAGCAACGGAAATTAGAAGACATTATGATCAGGCTGGAAAGACTGGCCACAAAGGCAGACTTACATGTCACAATACAGAAATTTGTAAACTAATTGCTAAAGTGAATGAAAAAAAAATAGACAAGGTCGAGACCAGTTTCAAATGGAAAAAGATCTGGAACAGCGTTAAAACCAACAAACAAGCAAACAAAAACTGACTCTGTGGAACAAGAGAACGCTGAAATAAGAGAAAAGCTGCAGGGGCAAAGGGAGACAATACATAGACTGCAGAGCGATCAAAACGATCAACAGCCGTACGGTCGCAAGTAGAAACTTAGGGTTTATAATGTGACCGAAACAGACGGTGAGACAGCAGATGATTCAGCAAAAACAGGAGAAAAAAAAAAAAAAAACAAAAAAAACAAACAAACAAAAAAACAATGCTGCCAGATATTTTCACGTCTGATTGGTATTGCCACTATGGAGTATGATTTGGAGGCAGTGCACAGGACGGGACCTGTCTTTGCGGGCGAAAAACAGCCCATCATTGTAAGGTTCTGTTCAATGTATATGATGGAATGGTATAGTCCGACTTTTTTTTTTTTTTTTTTTTTTGACAACATGTCCGTATTTACTGATAAATTTGTCTTTTGGTTGGTGTTGTTATTCGTATTATTATATGTCTCAATACTACTGATTATGATTCACGTGGATGCATGGATACTTTATTTTAAACATATGGACGTTTTACATGAACTCAAATTTGTTCTTACGACGTGATTGCAACAATACTTTGATGTTTTCTCGTGCATTTGTTTGTATTTACTTGTATAAAATGAATTAAAGAAACTTTCAAAGAAAAAACACATTATTGCTATTTTTATGTTATTATTATTGTTATTATTATTATTTATTATTATTATTATTATTATAGACCACTAGCGTACTAAACTGTACTATTACTATATTCTTATGGAATGTAAGTATACTATAATGAACTGTCAGTCTACTATAATAGACAGGTAGTGTACAATTAATAGATTATAGTGTAATGTAATAGACTGTTAGTATACTACAAGGACTGATAGTGTACTATAATGGACTATTAGTGTACTATAATCGACTATCAGTATATTATAGTGTATTATGAGTGTACTAGAATGGACCGTTAGTGTAAGCTAATGGACTTTTAGTGTGCCACATGGCCTGCTAGTCTGTAAAGGACTGTTAGTGTACTGTAATGGACTAGTTAATGTACTGACATGGGCTGTTAGTGTATTATAATGGACTGTTAGTGGTACATATGGAAGCACGATCAAGTATTTCAAGACATCGTATAAGCGATCACTACTGCCAGGGGGAAAAGTTGCCGCCAGAAACTCCAACAACTTTCTACACGGCATTAGGCAGCAAACAGTGGCCTGAAAAAGATGTGACATCTGGAGCATGGAAGCTGCGTCTGTTGGATGGAGCGGACGACTGGGAGTGTACAGCAAATTTTCCACAATGGAAAAAGCACGCAGAGATCATCAGCAAGAGTGGCATGAGACCGGACATAATTCTCCACTCCCATTCATCACAACAAATAATTCTGGTCGAACTCATCGTACCGTATGACAGTAGAATGGAGGGAGCCCATATCTGCAAGACCGAAAAGCATTCCAGTCTAGCCGGCAACTTGAGGACATTTGACTTTCAAGCCAAAGTCCTCTCCATAAAGGTTGGAGCAAGGGGGGTGATAGGCACATCAGCCTATGATCTCATGAAACAACTCTCGATTTCTGGGAGAGAGAGGACCAGACCTCTAAAGCAATGGCAGAAGCAGCGGAAAAGAGTTCCAGCTGGATCTGGACCAGGAAGGACAAACATGAACTTTATAAGGCTAAAAATTGCCTTATATGTTGATATGTCCGATAGCTTAGTGGTTACTTCATGAAAGTTGACTTGGCCTTGTGACACCTGACCATCTTGTATGCGCAGGTTCGATTCCCGGAGAAGGACAAATTTCTATTTTTTTTAAAAATGGCGACAGCAGAAAAGCACACAGGAGTCATGACCTAGATGCGGCCCGGCCCCCTTAGAGTGTCAGAAGTTCAGGGCCAAAGCGCTTGCTTGACGGGGTTCCTCTTCTGAGGACCTTCTGCTGCCCGGCTCTCCCCAGAGTTTCTTGCTACTGTATTTCGTAGGTCCTTCTCTCGCTCCTCCCCATTTCAATACTTTGCCGACGCATGGAGTTGTGAGCAAGTTCAAGTTGTCTACGAAATATTCCATGGCAGATTCAGGTTGGACGCAAATCGAATTGTCTCATCATCATCATCAGGTGCCTTGCTGCATGGCATTGGCGATCATGGATTTCCATCTGTCTCTATATCTTGTTGCCCCAAGCATCTTTTCCACCCTCTTTGTCTTCAGCCACTCTGCAAGTCCGTCTAGCATCTTCTCCTTGGATCTACCTGGTGCTCTCTTTCCCTCCAGCTTTCCCGTTGTGACCAGGTGCTCCAATTCCCCTTTCCTCATAAAATGGCCTATAAATGTTGCCTGTCTTTTCCTAATCTTTCCTATGAATGATCTTCGTGTGTCTGCCTCCATCAAGATTGTCTCGTTTGTTTTCTTTGCTGTCCATGGAACTCTCAACGTTCTTATTAGAAGCCACATCTCAGCTGCCTCAATCCTGCTCTGGCTTTGCTTGTTGACTGTCCACGCCTCACAACTGTATAACAGTATTGGTTCTATGTAACATTCAAGAACTTTCTTCCTGATGTTAATTGATAGGAATTTTTTGGTAAAAATGCTTTTCATCTTCTTGAATGCTGTTTTGGCTTGGCCAATTCTGCCGGCTATTTGTGATGTGCATCTACCGTCTGGTGAAATGATCATTCCAAGGTATTTAAACTTATCAACCTGTTTCAAGGTTGTGCAGTTTGCTGTTATCCTGCATGAGGGGATTTCATGTTTTTTATTGATTACCATGACTTCAGTCTTCCTGCTGTTTAGTTCCAAACCCATACCTTTGCTTTCTATTTCTAGTATATTCACAAGGTTTTGTAGGTCCCTTTCATTTTCTGCAATTAACACGGTGTCATCTGCGTATCGACTGTTGTTTATCATTTTTCCTCAAACCTTTAATCTAGGGTCTTCCTCTAGGTTTCTCATGATGTTTTCTCTGTAAAGTGAAAACAGATCTGGTGACAAAACACAGCCCTGTCTGACTCCTCTTTTGATGTTTTGGAAAGAGCTTATATCGTTTTCTATTCTCATTGCAGGTGTTTGTTCCCAATACATATTTCTGATTATTCGAAGATTTTTTCCATCAATATTGAGTCTTTCTAGTTGGTTGATCAATTCTTCATGTCTTACCCAATCGAAAGCCTTGGTATAATCAAAAAATCATAAATATAAATCCTTATTCATCTCAATTGACCTCTCTATGATAGTTCTTAGGATGTATATGGCATAAATAGTTCTTTCCCTTCCACAAACCCACACTGCTCATCTGCTATTTCTCTTTTGATTCTATTCCTTGTCCTCATCATGATTATTCTTCATAGGATCTTGGTTACATGACTAATCAAACTGATTGTGCGATGGCGTTCACATTCTATTGCCCCTATTTTCTTTGGAAGTGCAATGAAAATTGATTTTGACATATCTTTGGGGATTTTACCAGTGTCGTAAATTTCATTTAGAAGGACTGTTATTTTTTCAATACTAAATTAGTCCAGGGCTTCAATCATCTCTGTAGTAATGTTGTCTGGTCCTGGGGCTTTTCCTGATTTCATCTTTTTCAGTGCTGCTCTAACTTCGTCTTTCATTATGGGTGGTCCTTCAAAGTTCTTTCTTATAATGTGTTCTTCGTTTCTGTCATCTTCAAAAAGGCCTTTAATGTGCTCTCCCCATCTGTCTAATATTTTGTCTTTTTCTTTCGATTTTAAGCAACCAGTTGATGTGCATGTATTTTTCCTGTGGACAATTTCTTCAATTCGTCCGAAAATCTGCGCCTGTCTTGTCTTGTTTAAATACGCGTTCTCATTCTTCTTTCGTGTTTTTTTCTGATTCAGTCAGAACGACAAAAAAAATCAGAGTTCAAGGCATCGAATTGTCTGAGTGCAATGAATTCTCTTGAACGAAACAGCCTCCAAATTCAAGACGGATTCGTCGTACTCAAACAGTTCTATATACGCTCCATCCAAATCTGCCCGTCATTACATGGCGGACTGCTTGAGCCTGCACCAAATCCTACGTGCTGGCAAGGTCTTGAAATGGAGATAGTGGGCGAGGAGAGGATGGGGGAGGGTTCAGGGGCAGTGATCTTTGAAACTCTGAGGTGACACATTAAGATGGACAGCGAAACACATTTGTTTGTTTTTGTGGGTTTTTTTTTTTCTTTTGGACGTTGTGTGATGAATCTTGATATATGAAATCAGAAAGTACACTCGAATCACTCACTCAAACATTCAGTCAGAACTCCAAAACAAGTGTGACTGCCCGCGTTCATGCAAACAGGAACCAATGTATGGACCAGACACAAAAATGAGCGGCTACCGAATATGGAACATCCGTATCGAGGATATAGTAAAGGCCAGTTGCCGAAATTGTGCGCCTATCTTGTCTTGTTGTATTAAATACGCGTTCCAATTCTTCTTTCGTGTTTTTTTCTGATTCAGTCAGAACGACAAAAAAACAAAAAAAAAGTTCAAGGCATATGCATAGATATTTTTATGCATACTGGAAGGGCAGGAGAGGAGTGGAACGAAATGATGGTTATAAAGGGGGAACTCGCAGCTGGACAAAAAAAAAGCATGTCTTCAAGTTAGACTTGAAAGAACTTGGACAAAGTATGATGTATCTTACCACGAGACATGGAAATCTCATTCCTGTTGTATGGACCAGACACAAAAATGGGCGGCGACCGAATATGAAACATCCGTATCGAGGATGCAGTAAACACTAACAACACTAACACAGTGTCAGAAGCAGAACGGAACGGTTGGGTTGGGATGTACATTCAGAAGCGGTCACAAAGAAAAGTAGGTTCAATACCATTAACATATGTGGAGCGTATCGTGTTGATTTTTGTATGAGAATCTTTGAGTAACAGGTAACCTGCGAAGGAACTCAAGCAAAGAAATGACATGATTACACCTCTTTCTACTATGGGTTACAGAATTCTGAATATGCTGGAGGCATGTGACAGAAGAAGCAGGTAAACCAGACAGCGGACAGTTACAATAACCGCTACAAAATAAGAGAGAAGCGAAACACAATTATCTCCTCTTCCACGCTCTTCTACCAATGTAAGATCCGTTAGGTTATGTTTAGCAGGGAATGAATCAGCAGCTGTCTCACACGGCACGCTGTTTACTATCATCTGAGTGTGTTGTGTCACGGCATAACAAGAGAAGTTGGACGTGTGACTCTCTCTCTCTCTCTCTCTCTCTCTCTCTCTCTCTCTCTCTCTCTCTCTCTCTCTCTCTCTCTCTCTCTCTTCTCTCTCTCTCTCTGTCTCTCTCTCTTCCCCCTCTGTCTGTCTGTCTCCCTCTGTCTCTCTCTCTCTGTCAGTCTCTCTCTCTCCCTCTGTCTCTCTCTCTCCCCCCTCTCTCTCTCTCTTTATCTGTCTATCTGTTTGTCTCTGGTGTGTGTGTGTGTGTGTGTGCGTGTGTGTGTGTGTGTGTGTGTTGTGTGTGTGTGTGTGTGTGTGTGTGTGTGTGTGTGTGTGTGTGTGTCTTTCTTTCGCTCTCTCTGTCTATCTGTATCCGTCTCTCTGTCTCTTGTCTGTCTCTCTCTCTCTCTCTTTCGCTCTCTCTCTCTCATATGTGTGTATGTGTATGTGCATGTGTGTTTGCGTGCATGCGTGCCTGCGTGTGCATGTGCGTGTGTGTGTGTGTGTGTGTGTTGTTTCGTCGCTTGTACGGTACCCTTCAAATATTCTTATAAACTGAATAATACTTCTCGTTCTATAGAGAGATAGCAGGCTGTATGAACATTTGAGGTATATGACTTAGACCTAGGCGGATGTTTAGTGCTGTGAAAAGATGTTAATCTTATTGATTATAATCCCACCGCAAACCCAAAATCATAAACACACAACGAGTAAAATCTATTTGCAAACAGTAAAGTTAAGTATTCCTCCCTTTTCTGCTCAAGAGAAACGAGCCTTGTATTTCTCTATACCTTGTTCAGGAAAAAAACAGAAACTAAAACACAACAAACAAAACCAGAACCAAGACACATGAATATGGATGTGCATATCTGTAACCAGAAAATAGGTATTCCTTAGACTTCCATGAGTTTAAAAAAATGTCCAGGGTTAAAAAGAAACGGTTAACAAAAAACAAAAAAAACAAAAAAAAAAACACCAAGAGGGTACGGATAGGGCCCAGAGCACCAGTGTCTCACCACTTTCTGGACAATCACCTCCCAATCTCCCCACGCCACTCGATTGTCATTTCATCAAGAGAGAGAGAGCGTGACACATGCCTTAAGCCTGCACATAAACCCATGAGCTGGCCAGGTCCTGAGGTCCTACCTAGACTATGTTTTACCTAGTTGATATGTTATACTGGTATTTTATCAGCCTACCACTGGAATAATGACCCATTCGCACCCCGTCATCAGTTACAAACCGAATGTTAAGGTGGGGTACTAACTTTACCAGGGTAATGAAAGAAAATGTGACGAGCTTTGAGTTCACGAACACACGAAAGGCCACTTACACGAATGTAGAAAATCTTCTTTATGTCCTACTGACGGAACCATCAGACGGGTGGGAGACGCTTAAAGTTTTCTTTCCCTGCACTCAAAGATTTTTCTTCTGTTGGACACTTCGTTTGCGAAGTTGTCTACTACGTTGTGTGTGTGTGTGTGTGTGTGTGTGTGTGTGTGTGTGTGTGTGTGTGTGTGTGTGTGTGTACGTGTGTGTGTGTGTGTGTGTGTGTGTGTGTGTGTTGGTGTGTGTGGTGTGTGTGTGTGTGTGTGTGTGTGTGTGTGTACGTGTGTGTGTATGTGTTAAGTGTTGTGCTTTTATTTTTTGTTGTCTTTTGTATAGGTCTGACAGGGGTCAGTTGGCCGAAAATTTACGCCTGTTTTGTTTTGTTATATCAAATGCGTGGTCTAATTCCATTTGTGTGTGTGTGTGTGTATGTGTGTGTGCGTGTGCGTGTGCGTGCGTGTGTGTGCGTTGTGTGCGTGTATGTGTGTGTATGTGTGTGTGCGTCAGCGTGTGTGTGTGCGTGTGTGTGCGTGTATATGTGTGTGTTTGTTTGTTGTGTGTGTGTGTGTGTGTGTGTGTTGCGTGCGTGTATGCGTGAGTGTGTATGTGTGTGTGTGCGCTTTCTGGCTCACAAAGTAGTTATTTAGGCCATGAACTAGGGACTGGGTTTGCCCTGCATGCAGAAAACCTACAAAGCTAAAGCCAGAGGTACTGGGCCTACAGGCGCCTTGTAATAATAATCTATTTCAGTTTCAGTTTCAGTTTCAGTTTCAGTTTCTCAAGATGACGTCTCCGCGCGCAGAACGAATTCCATAAGCACTTACGTCACAGGTGCCACGTGTATGGTGAGCATGGCACATGCCTTAAGCCTGCACATAAACCCATGAGCTGGTCAGGTCCTGAGGTCCTACCGAGACTATGTTTTACCTAGTCGATATTTTATACTGGTATTTTATCTGCCTACCACTGGAATAATTTTGGTTACATGTAAATGACATGTGTATGTGTGTATCTTACCTTCAAAAAAGGAACATATATAATAAAGTAAATAAATAAATAAAGGTCTGAATTACAACACAACTAGCTTTTCTGTATAAACTCGTCTCACATGACAGCACCACCGCCTTAGTCAATGCCCAAACACTCAGTTGTCTATTAACTAGGTGAAGGCAATATTTTCTTCATCATAGATAGGTAAGTAAGTAAGTAAGTAAGTAAGCAGGCAAGCAAGTAAGTAAGCAAGCAAGTAAGCAAGCAAGCAAGTGAGTAAATGAGTAAGTACATGAATAAGAAGTAAGTAAGTAGGTGGATAAATAAATACAAAATAAAGGAGTATGTAGATAAACAAACAGGCAAAAGAGTCCGCGGATAATTGCTGACAGATTTGGGTGGAGCGCATAAACACTTGTGTGAGTGCGATGAATCCTCTTGAACAAACTACATGGGCTGCTGATATGAGAGTCATGTATCGATATTCTGAACTGATTATGTGTCCTTGAACTTTGATTTTGTTCACCGCTATCCTAACGGGCCAGAAACGTCATTAGTTGGCACGTTTCGACTGTGACTTCATTTTTGGACATGTACGCACGAGAGAGAGAGAGAGAGAAAGAGAAAGAGACAGAGAGACAGACAGAGAGAGACACAGAGAGAGAGACAGACAGACAGACAGAGACAGATAGAGACATAGAGTCTAGAGAGAGAGAAACAGAGACAGACAGATAGAAACAGACAGACAGATAGAGAGACAGAAAGAGACATAAAGAGAGAGAGAGACATAAAGAGAGAGAGAGAGACAGAGACAGAGAGACAAAGACAGAGAGACAGACAGACAGAGTGCATTTCATTTATTAACCATCCATTTTACACCGATCACTCACATTTTTACACCGCGCTCTTTGAGGACACAGCTGTGCTATCTTTCGATTTCGTGTGCGCTTATCGGTCCAAAAAGTCACAGCGCCCTTGATGGCGTCATTTTAGGCAGGAGCGCTTGCAGATAGAAGGATTCAAAACCCGCTCTAATCGGATGCATCGTAGCTTTTTTGTTTGTTTGTTTTTTTTGTTTGTTTGTTTGATTTTGGTTTTTTTACAAAGGCTAGTCTGCGCACAATTTACGCCTCAGTGTCTCCTATTGCCAATGAAATACATCAAACACGTGTCTTTATTCTATTTTTGTGTGTTCCTGAATACAAAGATACACTTTCAAAAGAAAACAAACAAACAAACCCAAAACCTTTAATACTTAAATGTTGCCACCACTGATGAGCATTTGAAACAAGTTCCATTTGAAACATAATTGTAAACAGATTTTCTTATGAAATGTCTCTTTTCCAAGTTACAAAATATGTCGGTATTTGTTTATCTTCTGGCTATGCATCTAGCTATACATCCTTTTTTTTTTTCTAATGTCAATGAAATTAGCTTTATATTCTTCCTAGCGTTTATTCTCTTGGTCAGTAGATTTTCCGTCTTATCTGTTCTAAATGCTGTATATCTGTCTCTGGCTGATTCTCATTTTCTGTGCCTTTACGTTTTCTTATTGACGCATATACAGTTGTTTTTTATCGTATTTTCATCAAAAGGATATCAAGGAATAACTGGTCTGATACTGTAATTTGAATATCTGCTTTAGTAATGTTTTCAATACCTCCTTGTACATCATATTACTCAGTTACAGTTTTACTTTCAGTATTCATCTCTTCTACACATTCAATAGTTAACAAGAACCACCACGAGGGTGCGGATGAGACCCAGAGCACCAATGCCTCGCCACTCTGGACAATCCCCTTCCAAGCTCCCGACGCCACTCGATGGTCATTTCATCAAGCAAAGGGGGAGGGGGGGGGCTGTCCATGCGTTGCATGACTCATTTGGACCCAGTCATCAGTTACCTTGTTTACAAGTTTAAGTTTTTTCAATTTCTCAAGATGACGTCTCCGCGCTCGGAACGAATTCCATATGCACTAACGTCACAGGTGCCATGTGTATGGTGATCATGGCACATGCCTTAAGTTTGCACGTGAACCCATGAGCTGGCCAGGTCTTGAGGCCCTACCTAGACTATTTTACCTAGTCTGTATGTTATACTGGTATTTTATCAGCCTACCACTGGAATAATCTTGGTTACATGTAATGACATGTGTATCTGTATATCTTACCTTCAAAAAAGGAACATATAATATATAAAGTAAATAAATAGATAATTAAAGGTCTGAATCACAACACAACTAGCTATTCTGTACAAACGGTTTAAAAACCGAATGGCAAGGTGATATATAGCCTCACAATGTGCACCAACCAGGTCCAGCCCAGCCTCTGGACCAAGAGAGAATGGAAGACCCCTTTGTCGCCCCAATCTGGTCTTCATCTCTCAAATGGGCAGCCCGCCCTGCCACCAGCTCGCATAGCTGCCAACTCCTTCTCCCTTACTATATAAGTATCGACAGATTTCGGTCGGAAGCTCCCAACGTTGCACAACCACAGGGGTTGTTTGAACGGCCGCGAAAGTGGCCTGGCCAGGCATGGTGCTCCAGTTACAGCCCGTTTTGCTAAAGGTAGATTTCAAAACAAACGAAGCCTTTCATACTTAAAATTGTCATCACAGATGAGCAGAAGTGTAAGCGGCGATCTAATCGAGATGGCAATTTGGAATCTTTCAAAAAAGAGTCATCGCACTCAGACAATACCAATACTTCTCACAAAGGTCAATACGGGTCATGGGTTTGTGTGTTTGTTTGTTTGTTTTTTGCCAAGCCAGCATAAGTGTGGTGTGTGTGTGTGTGTGTGTGTGTGTGTGTGTGTGTGTGTGTGTGTGTGTGTGTGTGTGTGTGTGTTGTGTGTGTGTGTGTATGTGTGTGTGTGTGTGTGTGGAGAAGAAGCAGAGAGACAGAGAGAGAGAGCCAATTATGCCAGGATTTACCTGGCCAACTCCGCAAGCCAGCGCAACACCCTTTCCCTGGCAAGGTCTTGAAATGGGACGAAGAGATGACAGGCATCTATGAAACACTAAACTGACATCACCAGAATGATGGAAACATTATGATAGGCAGCGAACAGGCCAGTTTTTGAATGTTGTGCTGGGGCTGCAGAACAACTCAACTTCCTGGAGATATCAGATCATGAGTCTACAACTAGGTCAAATACAAACAAACAACAACAACAACAAAACCATCCCGCTATATCGAAATATATAAATCTTTCCACAAAACTGGGTGTGTAGACTTTAAATAGCAAACTGTTTATAAATTGAATACACTTGAAATGCCAGACAAGGAATAACTTGAGAAAGGGAAACCTTATCAACAGCGCTACAATGAAAACGTTATGTGTTTGTTAATCGTGCTATGCCCCTGTGGACCTCATTAACCTTTTGGCTCCCGCACCCTATCCACCAGCTGCAAAAACAACCCTTTAACACCTTCACTCTACCTATCAGCTTCTTGCAGGAGGAAGTCAAAGGTTGAATCTTTGCTTTGCTAGCATGGTTGACAATGCAGGACGCTGGTGGACTGGGTGCAGGAGCTAAAGGGTTAACATATGCACTTAATTTGCCCCTAGCGTAATTAGGCTCCAGTTATCTTTTGGACAAAGATAGTATGAGTCGTTCTTAGATTTGATTTTATCAAGATTTTGCGCTATATAAAATATTGTATATTATTATTAAATATTGTAGCCTATATTCTTGTAGCGCACTTTTCTCCAAACTCATTTGAACTCACTGCGCCATGGGCCTGCACATAATCAGCTGTTTTGGCAAAGCGCCAAGAACTCGGGCTGCTATGCGAGCTGACCACCTTCCATTATGCTAATTTAATTCACAATTTTGATTAATGAAAATTGCCCCTGCACTTTGCGCAACTCGTATTACGAAATAAATCGGTGGATCATACACATATAGGCCACAAGGTCCATACGTATTTCTAGTCATGTGCTTCTAACTACTAGTCTACTACACAGTGACATTTTCTTTCGCACAACCAGTGCTGACGTATAGGCCTACTGTGGCAGACGTTGGCCTTGACTATTCAGCACTGACATGCTAAGTTCATCGCACGGCATCTTGGGTTAATCGTGCGCGAACCAGTTCCGACCAGTTCGAGGCACACGTGATAACTAATCTACGTCACAACCAAATACTTTTCACAAAGGTCAAGACGGGTCATGGGTTTGTTTTTTGCCAAGCCAGCATAAGTGTGTGTGTGTGCGTGTGTGTGTGTGTTGAGAGAGAGAGAGAGAGAGAGAGATGTGGGAGGGGGGGGGGGGTTGAGAGCGAGCTGGAATCCATTGGCGAAAAATTTGGTCAACATAGTGGGTGTGTTTTCCTTCAACCAATCAGATTCAATGTTGGTGTTGTGGCGAACAAGCCACGTGCTATATATACATGAAAACATCCGCAGTCTTGGCGCAGACAACTCCTGACAGTCTGTAGAGTTACCACGCGCTCAGCAGCACGATCCTCTGTCTCCAGACGCTGCCAGAGTGAGTGATTCGCACAAGCTAACTGGTTTGCTGTTACGATCGGAATTGTTCACTGCTAGAGACCTAGTCTGTGTCCGACTGTCTGTAAAGTGTGTTGGTGATGCAACCCATGAATACGTAAGACAGCCTCACCTTGAGAATTCAGTAGGCAAAGGTTCGATACGATTACATTGATTACAGGTTCGCATGAACTGATCAAATTTGGAATCAAGAGTCGAAGAGAAAAAGCTTCACCTCGGGTATTTGACGTGCTGTCTCTCCACGAGTCCTGAAAGTCAAGAATCGAAAAGGTGACCGTTTGGCATAAGCGTGACAATGCCTTCACTAGCCAGTTTCCGCCAAGCCATACGATGCGTATCATCCACGGTGCAGTCTACAACAGGTCAGTATTTGTAAAACTACGCAATAGTAGGCCTAATATATCTGTTACGCTGTGCTTTGTCTCTCTGTCTCTCTCTCTTTGAGTCTGTCTCTCTCTCTCTGAGTCTCTCTCTCGCTCTCTTTCTCTCTCTGAGTCTCTCTCTATTATATCTCCCCCCCCCCCCACCCCCCCAAGCGTTGTAGTCAAGTGAGTAAACGTCCAACAACCGATTGGAAGGTTCAGGCCCAAACTAAGTTCGATCATGCCAAGGTACCTCCTACATTGTTGGTAAAGGGTGGAGATTTTTTTTTCGATCACTTAGGTCCTTTGTGAGTGCATAAACCCCCTTGATCTGAATATGCAGGTAAGACATCAAGTATGCGAGTTAAAGTTCCTGTAAGTCATATCAGTGACTGCAGGCTTTCAGAAACATGAAAACACCCAGCGAGCACACCTACCAAAGACAGAGAATGTAGACTAAAGACTGTGCACAGTGTGGGCAAAACGACACGCACACACATCCAAGAACAGTCAGAATGCTTAACAAAGAAAAGAAGTCAGAACTGTACATCATAGTGTCCCTCTTTCTTTTCCTATCTCTCTCTGTCTCTCTGTCTCTGTCTATTTTTCTATCTCTATCTCTCTCTTTCTCATTTTCTATATTTCTGTCTGTCTAGATGTCTCTCTTTTTCTCTCTCTGTGTCTCTCTGTCTGTCTATGTCTGTCTGTCTGTCTGTCTCTCTGTCTGCTGTCTGATCTGCTCTTTCCTCTCTCTCTCCCTCCTGTCATCTCCTCACTCTCTCTCTCTCTCCTCATCTCTCTCTCTCTCTCTCTCTCTCTCTCTCTCTCTCTTTCTTTCTTTCTTTCTCTGTCTGTCACTTCCACCCCTTCATTCTGTCTCTCTATCTCTCTCTTTTTCTCTCACTCTTTTGTTACCAGTATCAAAATATCATCAAACCTGCCTATTCTGCACATAGGGCCTTGAAAACAGGCTGCACACTTTTTTCATTTGTCCTGTATTATTAGTCTATAAACAAATGAAATTACCTGTCATTTTTATAGAGATAGCCACCAGTACACACATGGGTGTCTTTAGGTCTATCTTCCATTGTCTGGTAGGGAAACCAGTGTTTGGTACAAAGCAGGAATAGCATATAAGCTGTAGCTTATTGCACTTGTAAGTCAGTAACCTACTGTCAGTATTTTAGATTAAATGTGATTTAAGAGAAAAAAAAATTTTTCATGCTATTACTTTTGTTATTGTTGTTGTATTACATTAATTACAAGTTATTTTTGTATGCATTGTTCTTCAAACTCATTTGGAATCATTGTGCATAACACACATAATCAGACTTTTAGTGGAGAAATCTCATGCTGTTCAGCAAGCTCATCGCATTCCACTATGCTCCTGCAGTCTGTTTTTTTGGTGAGCATGCATGCTTGGCATATTCATGTTTCCATACGCCGGCCACTGACATGATTTACAGGTTTTTTACTGTGAATGTTTGATTTTCTGCGTGTGTATAGACCAGATGTGTTCTCTTTCAAAGCACTGGCAGGTCTGGGCTCATAGATCTATACCTAGTAGATTTTAGAAACAGCAGACATGAAAAATTCTACAAGCGGAGTTGTAGTTTGTAATTGTCTTTACTCTTAAGGGCTGTTCTGCCAGCGTGTCTGACCTTCAGGTGTTAGAGATCAAAATTATCAAACATTAACCCATGGCTTCAATTTGGTATCGATATTAAGACTGTAGCCAGTGTAGGTTTAGTGTTCATTCTATACTATTTTCTTGCAGGTTGGTTGGCTCCTTTGACAGAGTATCATCATGTGCCCTGCCGCATGGTATTTCGATCATGGTCCTCCATACGAATAGATCTTTTGTCTCTGCATATACATCTCCCACACTGTCTGTCTTCATCCACTCCACAGGTCTATCTGATTTTATCTCCCTGGATCTACCTGGTGCTCTTTTTTCCTCCAGCTTTCCTGTTGTAACAAGGTGCTCTGATTTCTCTTGCCTCATAAAATGTCCTATAGTATAATGTGGCTTGTCTGTTTCTAATTTTCTTCAGTAATGTCCTTTTTTTGTGTTTGCCTCTTTCAAGATTGTCTCATTTGTTTTCTTTGCTGTCCATGGAGTTCTTAACATTCTTCTTATAAACCACATTTCAGCTGCCTCAATCTTGTTCTGGACTTTGCATGTTGACTGTCCACACTTCACATATGTACAGCAGTATCAGTTCTATAGTATACCACACTGAAAAATTCTCTTCCTGATGTTAATTGATAGGCGTTTGTTGGTAAGAATGTTTTTCATTTTCTTGAATGCTGTTTTAGCTTGGCCAATTCTGTTCTGCTGGCTACTTGCTGTTTTAGCTTGGCCAGTTCTGTTTCTGCTGGCTATTTTTAATATGCATCTGTATCTGGTGAGATGATTGTTCCCAGAATATCAATTTTCTCAGTGTTGTACATTTGCTGTTATTTTGCATGAGGAGATTTCTTTTTTTTACTGATTACCATGACTTGAGTCTATTCTTGTTGCTTTCTGTTTTCTGTATATTCACAGATTTTGTAGATCTTTATTCTTTTCTGCTGTTAGAACAGTGTCTCTGCATAATAGTAGCAGCAGAACAGAATTGGCCAAGCTTAAACGCATTCAAGAAAATGAAAACATTCTACCAACAAGCTTCTTTAATATTTTCCCTGCAACCTCTATCCCAGGGCATCCTTCTAGGTTTCTCGTGAAATCTGGTGACAGAGTGGTGGACTCAAAATCTGATATCATGAGTTCAGTCCCAGCTGGCTACATTATAAAGTGGCTGTTGGCTGCCCATCTTGTCAGCATATAGGGAGCTCAGGGGGTCTGCTAGATAATCACTGGCAGATTTGGGTAAAGTTCATATGTAATTGTCTGAGTGTAATGACTCTCTTGATCAAACTCTGGACAGACTCTGTAGTCTGTACTATCATTAGTAGTAGCACAGTACTAGTCTTGTCTGTTTTTGTCTTGTGTTTTCTTGTCCTGTCTCATCTTGGTGCTGTTTGTCAAGAAAAGCCTGCTATATCAGTAGCACAGCGCTAATTGCTGGCCTTGACCTAACAAAGAATTATATGAAGAGCCTTCATGATCATGCACATGAATAAATTATGTGTGTCTTGACTCTGTGTATGTATACATGTACATGTGTGTGTGTATGTGTGTGTGTGAGTATGTGTGTGTGTGTGTGTGTGTGTGTGTGTGTGTGTTTTGTGTGTGTGATGAGTGAGTGTGTGTGTGTGTGCTTATATGTGTGTGGTAGCATGCACACAATGTTCTCTTTCAAATGATACTTGTGTATGTTCATGAGAAGTGTTAGCATGCACACAATGTTCTCATTCAAAATGATACTCTCATATTTCATGAGAAGCATTGAAGAATCCATGACCTATGCAAATATTTTACTCTCCTATGTTCATGAGAAGCAATGATGAATCCATGATCTATGCAAATATTTGCCTTTGGTTTGACCTTGTGTATAACTGTAAACACTGTCAGCTCTCATTATGTGAAGAAATGACTTGTCAAATACACTGCTTAGGGGCTCTTTCCCTCGGCAAACCTGTGATGGGAAATATATGTGTATCTGAAAGATTGTATGTGTCAGATGGTATTGCTTACACTTGTTTCTAATCTGATGCTATGATCTATTATGTATGTTACATTGATGCCTATCTGACTCATCATCGTTGTCATGTGCCTGCCCCATGGCGGTGGCGATCATGGCCCTCCATAGGAATCTATCTTTTGTCGATGCAAGTACATCTATCCTCTCTGTCTTCATCCACTCCCTATCTTACTATGTCCTGCATTAAAGTATTGACATGGCATGGTAATCCCTACCACCCAACCATTTTTTTTGATGTAGAGTGCACAGTGGTGACCCCCGACTTAGAACACAAGGCTTAAAACTAAGAAAATAGACTTATAAGAGAAAAAGATATCAGTTAGAATTAGTGGTTTCATTCAAAAGTTAAAGGGGAGGAATATCTTAGGTTAGAAAGAATTTTTTTAAAAATTGTAAAATATAGAGTGGGTTTAGATTTGCTTTTGTTTCTCCCCCCAAGACGAGAAATATTATAAGATTTCACTTTGCTTTCTCCCCACCCCACCCCACCACCACCACCCCCACCCCTTTCTTTTTGAAACTGTATCGATATTTGTGTCATTCTCATGAAAACTCATCTCGTCTATGTGGGCTCGTTTCTTTGGGTTTTCCCCCGGGTCATCATGGACAGCTTTGAAGAAGATGTCAGGCAAGGAAATGCTCTTGGCTTAAGTGGTGAAAATTTGTCAGATTATGTAAGGGAATGCCAAGCCAGAGTGGATAGGCAAGCTATCGGAGAGTTTGAAAAGGCTCAGAGAGAGCAAGAGGAGAAGAATGCTCAGAGAGAGCTTGAACTTGAAAAGATTAAGTTAGCAGAAAATAATGCTTAGAGAGAACTGATGGATGATTTGTACTACACAAACAGAATGATTAAATTATCATTATTACTCAGTCTGACCCCATCTTAACATTTACTCACTTTTAGCCAAGCCTTTCCTTTTGGTTGATTCGTTTTAGTTTGCGAACAGATGACTAACTTTATGTGGTTGGTTGATTTTAGTTCGAGGACAGATGACCTTGACCTCAGCAATGCCAGAGTCAAAGAAAGCTGGAGTGGCACCAGAGGTGGTGGAGCCCTCAGGACCATCCATGAAGACTCTGGTGCCTGGACCTCGCTCACAGCAGCTCAAACAAGAACTCGGCCGCATTCAGGTGTGTTCTTTTATTTATTTTTCATATATGTGTGTGTTTGTCTGTATGTCTGTCTGTTTCTCTGTGTGTGTGTGTGTGTGTGTGTGTGTGTTGTGTGTGTGTCTGTCTGTCTGTCTGTCTGTCTGTCTGTCTGTGTGCTGTTTGTCTGTTTCTGTGTGCGTTTGTCTGTGTGTGTGTGCATGAGAGAGAGTGCAACAGAGAGACAGAGCAAGCTCAGAACTTGATCAGATCTCAAAATGCAGAACTCATTTGTTTGCCTTACGTACGTACCCAAGACAGGGCTGTAAGACACAGCTGATTGTAACAAGCTGTCGTAATGTTCAGGCAATCTTTTCAACAGTTACTCGTATTGATTTCAGTCATCATCATCAACATCAATGGGAATATAAATGTATGTCACATGTCACCTGTCACCAGTCAACATGTTACATCAGTCTCAGTTCTGGACCAGTTTTCTCTCAAATCATTCTGCTGTGTCTTGTTTTCCTTCAATGTGTCTAGCAGTGATTTCCCATTCCACATGCTCTCCCCATCGTCCCGCTCCCCTCCTGATGTCCCCCTTCCGATGTGTACGTGCTTTGTGCCCGTGAGTTTTTGTCATTTTCAGTGATTTTGAGTGAATGTTTCAGTAAATGATGCAAGTGTGTGTAGATTGAGTTAATTCATCTATCGGGATAGGGCACCTTATAAATATGGTCATTTTGAGTGAATGTTTTAGTAAATGATGCAAGTGTGTGTAGTTTGAGTTAATTCATCTATCGGGATAGGGCACCTTATAAATATGGTCATTTTGAGTGAATATTTTAGTAAATGATGAAAGTGTGCACTTTGATTTGATTTATATATCAAGATAGGGCACCTTATGAATATCATTATTATTAATAATATCATTATTACTGTGCACTGCCCATATTAATGCAAATGCATTGATATGTGTACTTAATTTTCTTTTCCTTTTTTTTTTCCTGATGAAGCATTGTGTCAATTTTGAAACCGTTATAGCCCTGATATGGCTGTATGCTGTCGGCTGGGCTTTAAACAAAAATGACAATGACAATGCTCTAATCATTCTGGTGGGGTCAGCGTTTCACAAGTCCTGATCCCTTCCCAATGTCAAGACCTTGTTTGCACAGTGAGTTTTGCACAGACTCGAGGGGTCTGCCAGGTGACTGTTTGGGTGGAGTGCATGTGGCATTGTCCAGGTGTAATGTATCCTCTTGGACAAACTCCAGACTCAGGTCTTCTTATTACAGAACACAGATGCTATTCACTTTTTTGTGGACTACAAGAAGAGTCAAGGGAACTACGTGGTGGATGTTGATGGCAATGTCATGCTGGATCTCTTTACACAGATTGCCTCCCTTCCCCTCGGTCAGTATTGTGTTGTCTGTTAATAAATGCATTCCCTTGTTTGAGAGTGTGGACTGTTTCTGTATTCTTCTGTACCTTATGAGCAGAAAATGTTGAGAATCCCTTGCTGTTTTTATATCACTTGTTTACAAATTCCAGGTGTTCCACAATCTATCGCTGCTCGTTTTGTGTGTGTGTGTGTGTGTGTGGTGTGTGTGTGTGTGTGTGTGTGTGTGTGTGTGTGTGTGTGTGTGTGTGTGTGTGTGTGCTTGTGCGTGTGCGTGTGCGTGCGTGCGTGCGTGCGTGCGTGTGTGTGTGCATGTGCGTGTGTGCGTGCGTGGTGCGTGTGTGTGTGTGTGTGGTGTGTGTGTGCGTGCGTGTGTGTGTGTGTGTGTGTGTGTGTGTGTGTGTGGTGTGTGTCACGCTATGTGCATGTGATGTATGTGTGTGTGTGGGGGTGTGCTGTGTGTGTGTGTGTGTGTGGTGTGTGTGTGTGTGTGTGTTAGGCATACATGCACGTGCTGTCCCATCTTTTGCATCTCTTCTAAGCCACTACCCTCATATGCCACTCATGTCAGCTCTCCAACACACAGCTCTACCCATCAAAACTGAGATAATCTTGAGAGCAAGGCATAAGGGTTACAGAATCTGATCCGATTTTTCACAGTTTTGTGATGATGAGAAGACGGCTGATAGTGGTGATTCTGTGTAACAGGTCTGCACACTAAGCTTACTTTCTTTAATAGATCCTGGCATCAACCAGGCCTGATCAATACAGACACCTGCAGTGTTGGTCAGGAAATAAAAAGCTACACCTTGATGATGCATCCATAAAGTGGCTAAGATCAGACTGTGTGGTTCCAGTCTTCCCATAGCACGCATAAGATGACATTGGATAGGAGCCTGGTGGCTCTTGAAAATCTCACAGTAATTTTTCTTTTGACTGAGGGGGAATCAAATCCATGACCTTCTAGTCAATAGAAAGTTGCACTGACCACTTTGCCACATGGGCTGGTAGACACTGAGAATCAGCATGAGTTGTCTGATGATTAGCTTCCAGTTTCTTTAAGCGGGTTGGGTGGGTGTTGTAACAGAGCTGTGGGCTCAACATCTGATGCTTCAAGTTCAGTCCTAGCCAAGCCAGCAACAAGAAAACTGGTCTGTTCACTGCCCATCTTTATGCTCCAATCATTCTGCTGGTGTCAGCTGGGTGTTTGCTATGTTCTGTGCCCTCCCCCTGTATTTCCCTCTATTTCAAGACCTTGCCAGGCTTAACCGTCTGACTCCCGCATCCTGTCCACCAGCATCTTGCATTGTCAACCATGCTAACAAAGCAAAAACTTCATCCTTTGACTCGCTCACCCTATTCACCAGCTTCCTGCAGGAAGCTGGTATATAGGGAGGAAGTCAAAGGGTTAAAGGTTTTGCAGTTAGTGGCTAGAGTGCAGGAATCTAAAGGTTAAGGAGTCTGTCATATCGCAGATTGGGTGAGGCACATATAGCATATTGTCTGAGCGCAATAAAACTCTCTTGAATAACTCTCAGCTCCTTCCTTCATGGAAAAGACTTTGTTAGATGGTTGATGATTTAGGTGAAGGACAGCTGATGGCAGTTTTGAATATCTTCTGTGTCTGTTGTCTCTTCTGTTGTAATGGATAATATTTACTTTATTGTGATGTGTCATATGTTATAAATACATGCTGCATTGTATTATTCATGAATGGTTCTTGTGAAACCAATCGGCAGGCAAAAAAGGCGTTAATGGTCAAGCCTGGTGATTTTGAGATTTTGTTTTACTGCATTTGGTAATCCTTTATTTATTATATAGTGAGTGGTCACAGTGACATTTGACCTAGGAATATGTTAAAGTGACATTTGAAATGATTCTTCTCTCGATAAATCAGAGATTTCATGCAGCATTTTTAATACATATTGTCTGCAGGTTCTAAAAGTTTGAATAATGGTTGTTTAGGAAAATGTTAAAACTATTGTCTACCTTAAACTTGAGTGTTCTCAGAATGGCTGCTTTTTCATCTGCTTCATTTGAATAGCTATAAATCAGACACTATTAATGTTACAGGTTTGATTTAAACGCCTTTGAAAAGAGCATTTCTTCTACTTTTCAGTGATATAAATACCTATACCTTCAAAACTGAACTTTATATGAAACCATGGAGGAGATCAAGTCAAATTTGTATTTCTGTTCACAGGCCTCTGTTCTGTTCAGTCATTCTTGTTTGTCTCCTTTCTTTTCAACTGTTTGTTTGTCTCTAAGACATTAACAGGGCATAGGATTTATGTGCAGGCATATGGCTTCTGCTGTGATCATTTTGGAATTTCTCCTTCACATAGCATCAGTGGTGACAGTGTGTATGGAATTTATTCCAAGCATGGAGACATTATCTTGAGAAACTGAAACTGAATCTTTTCATCATCCTTTTGTCGGTCATTCTTGTTGGTCTTCCTTCTCTTTAATCATTTTGTGTTGTTTGCTTTGTCATTCTCTTTGCGTCCATTCGGCTCAGTCATTCTTGTTTATGTCTCTTCTGCTTTGTTTTTTCTGTTCTGTATGGTTTGTTTCCCTTCTGTTCACTCATTCTGATTTGTGTCCCTTCTGTTCAGTCATTTTCATTTGTAAAGGCTGATAAAATACCAGTATAACATACAGACTAGGTAAAACATAGTCTAGGTAGGGCCTCAGGACCTGGCCAGCTCATGGGTTTATGTGCGGGCTTAAGGTATGTGCCACGGTCACCATACACGTGACACCTGTGACTTTAGTGCATATGGAAATGAAACTGAAACTGGATCATTTGTTTCCCTTCTGTTCATTGTTGCTTATCTCCTTTCTGCTGTCTTCCTTCTAGTCAATCTGGTTTGTCTCCCCTCTGCTCAGTCATTTTTGTTTGTTGCCCATGTCATTCTTGTTTGTCTCCATTCGTTTCAGTCATTCTGGTTTGCCTCCCACCAAAGACGGAATGTGCAGCCCGTGCAGCACCATACCTTCTATGCAGTGTGAGCAAAACAACATGTATACACACATTTGAAAAAAAAAGATCTGAACATTTGAAAAAATAGCGCCACACACACACACACACACACACACACACACACACACACACACACACACACACACACACACACACACACACACACACACACACACACACACACATACACACAAAATCAACCGATATTGTTCTCACGTCATTGTACATACCTTTCGTTCTTACCTATAACTGAGATAATTATTTTAGTTGGTTCTCGGTGCCAAGTTGTTTCAGAGTCCTAATGTTGTGTTTCTGTGTTTCCAGGTTATAACCATCCCCAGCTGGTCTCTGCTATGGTCAACCCGGACAACATGGTAAGGACACTTGTATTATGCAGTGGTCACTTAGCTCAGCTGGTGAGAACACAATGCTAATAATACAGGAGTCATGGGTTTGACCGTCTGATGGGGGGCAATTATTTTGGTTGGTTCTTTTGATTTAACCAGGGGCTCAGTATCTTTTTTTTAGGATCATCACACTCAGGGAGGTTACCTTTGTGCTCACCTTTTTTTTTTTTTTTTTTTGGTTGTATTTTCTGACCCCTTAATGGCCACAGAAACTGGCACATTTTTTTTTACAATGTGATGATGGTGATGTCAATGAGGATGATGATCATGATGTTATGGAGTTCCATCTAGGATTGAGACTGCATGACAGGGCTGTACTCTGTGCTTACTATCATAATAATTATATCCTGGCATCAACCAGGCCCAAGAATACAGACATCTACGGTGCTGGTCAGAAGATTTGAGCAACACCCTCAGTGATGTATCCGTGAAGTGGAAGAGACTCAACTGTATGGTCCCAGTCTTCCCAATGAGCCCATAGCATACCCAACTGTTGGTGGGAGCCAGTTAGAGCCAAAAACTCCCACAATGATATATATTTGAGTGGACTGGTTGCGTTAACCACTACACCACGGTGGCTGATATCTCAAGTTCAGTCCAAATCTTGAACAGTAAAAACTGGCTGTTTGTTGCCCATCTTATTGTTTCCGTCATTCTTGTGGTGTCAGCTTACTGTTTGGAAGAAACCTGTCCCTCTCCTTCCCATTTCAAGACCTTGCCAGTGCATGCGGTTTAGCAGAGACTCAGAGAGTCTGTCAGATAATTGTTGGCAGATTTGGGTGGAGCACATATGGAATTGTCCAAATGTGATAAATCCCACTTGAAAAAACTCCAAACTTCTTGTGTAGTGTGTGGTTCACGAGTGGATGCATCTTGCATTCTTGTTTGTCAGGAAATAGTAGAGGCGAGTAAATTGATGCCTGTGTACATTTGATCCAACGATTAGACACAAAACCCGTACAATAGGTGGAGTCTCAAGGCCTTGCCAGTGGATTTGGCTTCAATGCAGGTTTACGGCTTGTGCCTTGATCCTTTTGGATCTGTTCCATCATGTGAGAATAGTAGCCTCAGTCCATATGAACTTTGTTCTGAGCATGTAGATGTTATCTTGAGAGACTGAAATGAACCTGTATATTGTTACACATGCTGACTCAACAATGCCCTGCTAGTGTGGGTACAGGCATATGCATGCATATTTAAACACGTCTTTACTTACACACACACACACCTATACACACGCACACCTACATACACACCTACACCTACACACACACACACACACACACACACACACACACACACACACAACACACACACACACACACACACACACACACACACACACACACACACACACATCTAACACACATGCACGCATGCATGCACATACACACACACGCGCACACACACACTCACACACATTCTCCTCTCTCTCTCTCTCTCTCTCTCTCTCTCTTTCTCTCTCTCTCTCATGCATGCACATACACTTACATACACACATATACATGTAATACACACATACATACATGTACATACACATGCGTATGTACATGCACACACTTATGTACATGCATACACAAACTCACACACATATACGCATATATATGAACACGCACACACACACACACGCACACACAAGTACATGCACACACCTGTATACACTATTGTCAAATATCCTCTTCACTACTTATCTATGCCCCCCCCCCCCCACCTTTTTTGTGTGTGTATGTGCCTAAAATCACTTTAGTGAGTAGGCATTAAATCAGAGACCACCAACACCACATGTATACACAGAGAAATGATGAAAGGTATCTGTAACCTTAAAAGAATACATATATATTAACATAAATGTTTTACCTGCAGGTCTAATTAGTGAATCATGCAGCCCTGGGTAGTTTTCATGTAATATATATATCATATGTATACATATATAACACCCAATGTCTTTTAGACAAAGCAGTTGTCTGCTTACTTTCAGTTCAGAAGACACTTCAAAACAAATCTCCTTCAGAACTGCTTG
>CM060306.1:116470703-116518203 GCA_030674185.1 Monoplex corrugatus | reverse complement strand
TTTTCACTGCAGGTATCATTTGTGAATCGTGCCGCCTTGGGCAGTTTTCCCCCCGCAGACCTTGTGGACAAAATCAGAACAACACTGCTATCTGTAAGTTCCGTGCTGTCTGTAACAACTAATATTCTATTTTGTGTGATGTGTCATGTCAGCCTGATTATACAGGGGTCTGGGTTTGACCCCCCCCCCCCCCCCCTCTCAACCAGAGTTAAATGTTTAACATGCTAGCCACTTTTTCTGTGTGTGTTGTGTGTGTGTCTGTGTGTTTGATTTGTTTTGTTTTTGTTGTTTTTGTTT
This sequence comes from Monoplex corrugatus, assembly GCA_030674185.1. Lineage (NCBI taxonomy): Eukaryota > Metazoa > Mollusca > Gastropoda > Littorinimorpha > Ranellidae > Monoplex > Monoplex corrugatus. Next base: position 116,517,906 of record CM060306.1, on the reverse strand, counting down.
TTTGTTGTTGTTATTTGTTTGTTTTGTTTTTGATAAACAGATATGTATTCTTGCTCTTTTGACTATTTATATGTAATGAAACCCATGTAATTTCACCACATCAATCAATCAGTGGACAGAAGGAAGTTTCAAATATTATTATGTGTATTTCTGGAGAAAAGTTGATTGTGAATGTTGTGGGTGGAGCAGGGAATATAGATGTACAATGAATCATGTCTGCTGTCAACATTTTCATCTCTATATTTCAGTGTGAAAGGTCTAGAACCTGTCTATGTGATTGTATTGTTGACAGACCAAAGCTGATAATACATGCATCACCATCACTCCATTTTGTATCACACAGTGGTCATTGGTTGATTGGCTGGTTGTTTTTGTAAAAATAGCTTTTTCATATTTTCATATTTTTCTGCCGCCTGAAACCAAACCATTGGAAATAAATAGACAAATATTTTAATAGCATTTAGACAGGTAGACAAATATTTGAAATATTGTATAGATGATAAAAAAAAAAATGCAGTTGACTTGGAGGCCTAAGATCAGCTGAACTTTGATATCTTTATAGGATTTTTCTGTCCATCTTCACTGAAGTTTGGATAGTGGTCAGGGTGCTGGTATTTTGTTTAATGAGATGATAAACAGGAGTCTTGCATGCAGCATACCCTTCGTGTAGGCCAAAGAATCAATTGCAACAAAGATATACTTGACAAAATTTCATTAAAAATCCAGTTTGGTAGATAAACAACAAACGTACACCAAACAAAAATTTGGATTCATGTCAATAATCTTTCATTGATCCCCATCTGGAAATTAAAAAAATGTGCATATGCTGGACTCATGCCTTGCGTACATCATTCTCATACTTGCTTCAAACACAATCACATATGAAAACAAATTCTCATATCTGCTTCAAACACATTGACGAATATATCATAAACATCAGCATCAGCATCATCATCATGTGCCTCTCTGCATGGTGCTGGTGATCATGGCTCTTCATACAAATTGTGTCTTTTATCACTGCAAGTTGATCTCCCACTCTTTCTGTCCTCATCCACACTACAAAACTGTCTAATATTTTCTCCCTCTGTCTGCCTGGTGCTCTTTTTCCCTCTGTCCTTCCTGTTGTGACCAACTGTTCAAATTGTTCTTGTCTCATGAAATTTCCTATGAATGTTGCTTGTCTTTATCTAATCTTCTTCATAAATATTCTTTTTATGTTTGTTTCTTTCAAGAATGTCTCATATATTTTCTTTCAGTCCATGAAATTTTTAACATTCTTCTTGGGAACCATGTTTGAACTGCTTCAATCTTGTTGTGACTTTGCTTGTTGATTCCAGGTCTTGTATGCATACAACAATATTGTTTCAATCATAAAACATATAAAAATATAAATGCCTACACAGATCAGATCATCTACAAAATACAGCAGCCATGTGTCATAACTCCATGCATGGAACCCCCAACACTTCACCCCTGTCTGTCATTCACACACACAAGACAACATAAAGAAATAGAAAAACGCACACACAAAAAGCAATTCAGCAAATGCAAGTTCATGACATAGTCTGTCATCACGTTTATAACAGTTGTTAAAGCATATCATCTCGCACGTGAAGCTAAACATTTTATTTACTTTTTTTCTACATGTCTACTTATGAAGTCATTTGTAGAGGATGGGTGTGATCTGTCAGGATTATTTTCAGTCTGTCATCTTCTGTGTGTACATTCTTCACATGTTTTCTCTCTGTCTGTCACCTGTGTGTACATATCTTGATATGTCTTCTGTCTGTCACCTTCTGTGTGTACATGTCTTGATATGTCTTCTGTCTGTCACCTTCTGTGTGTACATGTCTTGATATGTCTTCTGTCTGTCTCCTTTGTGTACGTGTCTTGATATGTCTTCTGTCTGTCTCCTTTGTGTACATGTCTTGATATGTTTTCTGTCTGTCTCCTTTGTGTACATGTCTTGATATGTTTTCTGTCTTCTTTGTGTACATGTCTTGATATGTTTTCTGTCTGTCTTCTTTGTATACATGTCTTGATATGTTTTCTGTCTGTCTCCATTGTGTACATGTCTTGATGTTTTCTGTCTGTCTCCATTGTGTACATGTCTTGATATGTTTTCTGTCTGTCTCCATTGTGTACATGTCTTGATATGTTTTCTGTCTGTCACCTTCTGTGTGTACATGTCTTGATATGTCTTCTGTCTGTCTCCTTTGTGTACATGTCTTGATGTTTTCTGTCTGTCACCTTCTGTGTGTACATGTCTTGATGTTTTCTGTCTGTCTCCTTTGTGTACATGTCTTGATGTTTTCTGTCTGTCTCCTTTGTGTACATGTCTTGATGTTTTCTGTCTGTCTCCTTTGTGTACATGTCTTGATATGTTTTCTGTCTGTCTCCTTTGTGTACATGTCTTGATATGTTTTCTGTCTGTCTCCTTTGTGTACATGTCTTGATGTTTTCTGTCTGTCTCCTTTGTGTACATGTCTTGATATGTTTTCTGTCTGTCTCCTTTGTGTACATGTCTTGATGTTTTCTGTCTGTCTCCTTTGTGTACATGTCTTGATATGTTTTCTGTCTGTCTCCTTTGTGTACATGTCTTGATGTTTTCTGTCTGTCTTCTTTGTGTACATGTCTTGATATGTTTTCTGTCTGTCTTCCTTTGTGTACATGTCTTGATGTTTTCTGTCTGTCTTCTTTGTGTACATGTCTTGATATGTTTTCTGTCTGTCTCCTTTGTGTACATGTCTTGATATGTTTTCTGTCTGTCTTCTTTGTGTACTGTCTTGATATGTTTTCTGTCTGTCTTCTTGTGTACATGTCTTGATATGTTTTCTGTCTGTCTTCTTTGTGTACGTGTCTTGATATGTTTTCTGTCTGTCCTTCTTGTGTGTACATGTCTTGATATGTTTTCTGTCTGTCTTCTTTGTGTACATGTCTTGATATGTTTTCTGTCTGTCTCTCTTGTGTACTGTCTTGATATGTTTTCTGTCTGTCTTCTTTGTGTACTGTCTTGATGTTTTCTGTCTGTCCTTGTATATGTCTTTTCGTGTCTGTTTCTGTCACTTCTGTGTTAAAGTCTTGATATATTTTCAGTCTGTCTATCACTTCTGTGTATTAAAGTCTTCATGTATTTTCAGTCTGTCTATCAACTTTCTGTGTATTAATGCTTCATATATTTTCTATTAATCTTCATATATTTTCAGTCTGTCTATCAACTTCTGTGTATTAAGCTTCAATATATTTTCAGTCTGTCTATCAACTTCTGTGTATTAATGCTTCATATATATTTTCATTGTCTATCAACTTCTGTGTATTAATGCCTTCATATATTTTCAGTCTGTCTATCAACTTCTGTGTATTAATGCCTTCATATATTTTCAGTCTGTCTATCAACTTCTGTGTATTAATGCTTCATATATTTTCAGTCTGTCTATCAACTTCTGTGTATTAATGCCTTCATATATTTTCAGTCTGTCTATCAACTTCTGTGTATTCAATGTCTTCATATATTTTCAGTCTGTCTATCAACTTCTGTGTATTAATGTCTTCATATATTTTCAGTCTGTCTATCAACTTCTGTGTATTAAGTCTTCATATATTTTCAGTCTGTCTATCAACTTCTGTGTATTAATCTTCATATATTTTCAGTCTGTCTATCAACTTCTGTGTTTAATTTCATAATTTTCAGTCTGTCTATCAACTTCTGTGTATTAAAGTCTTCATATATTTTCAGTCTGTCTATCAACTTCTGTGTATTAATGCCTTCATATATTTTCAGTCTGTCTATCAACTTCTGTGTATTAAAGTCTTCATACATTTTCAATCTGTCTATCAACTTCTGTGTATTAATGTCTCCACATGTTTTTTTGTCTATCATCTGCCATGTGCACATGTTTTCAGACATATCTTGTCTCCCACCCCACCACCCACTTTTCTGATCACCTTGTCCCACCTGTCTCTGTCTTATCTAGGCATGGTCGCATCCCAACATACTGTACCAAATGTTAAGACTCTGCTGTAGTGTAGATATATAGAATCTTTGGAGTATTTTACTGCTGTTCTTAAAAGATTTAAATCTTCTGAGACAGTATCTGCGATTAATTTTTTTCAATAGTATGCTTGAATTTTCAGTCCAGGCAGCTAGTTGTTATGAGTCATGCCATTTTTGTATCTGTATACCTGTTTAAGTTTAACCACCTCCTGTCTAAATAAACAATATTTTCAGATGTTAAAGACTCATTCTTCTAAAATCAGTGATAAGTTCTTTTGTTTCTCTATCATTAAGCTCTCAACAAATTTTCATTATCCAGCTCACAAACCTCCCTGTTTTTTTTTTTTTATTTTTATTTTTTTTTTTTTGTAATCAGAAAAGTCATTAATTCATCATGTCAGACAAAATCACAGGCAAACTTAGATACTGGATAAGTCTGATAAATTTTTGCATTAAGCAGAGTACAAAATGAAAGAAAATGGGGAAAGCACAGTAGCCGGGGGTTCACCAGTGTTAACGAGCAAGACAATAGATACACAAGTGTTCACTTTCATGAACTGAGATCTGTCTGTGGGTTAATCTTTAATCCATACAACAGTTAAACCACTGACAGTCATGTGTATGAGTGCGTACCATAAGCATCATGTTGCCAAAAAGAAAAAGAAAAGAAAAGAAATCATTGCATTTATGGCATGTTGACATACAGGTAGCACCACCAGGACTGAGTCACGTACAGACCATGGCTTGTGGGTCGTGTTCCATCGAACACGGACAGAAGGCGATGTTCATGGCGTACATGGTGAGTTCTCCCATTGTCAGATAAGGCTGTATTACACCCTCAGTGTGAAATAGTGTATTTTGTTTTATTAAAACCTGACAACACTTTGTGGCGTAGTTTAGTATTCTACAGACTCATTTGAACCACCCAGTCAAGTCTTATCCACTTAATATCATGAGGGTGTTGCTCAGAACCTCCTGACCAACAGCGTCTGTATCTCTCAGCTTGGTTGAGACCGAAATATATGAGATAATAAATGTAGAATACAGCCCTGTGACGCAGTTTTGGTCATCATCATCATCATCATAACATTACAAAAATTATCCCAGCTTCTGTGGCCATTAAGGTGAGATACAAAATGGGATGAGATGAAAAGAAACTTGAGTTCAAGTGAAATCACCTTAATGCAATGATCCATTTGCGAAAAAAAAGAGACAAAAACACTTAATGGCCCATTTACTCGGCTGACTAGAGTGCTGTGCTGATGACACAGGAGTTGTGAATTCAACGCTCAGACAGGTCACAGGGTTGGGTTTGTTTTTTTTTATCAAATATTTTTTTTTATATTCTAAGGTCCATTAACTCAGTTGGTTAGAGGACCATGCTGTTAACACAACACATGTCTTGGGTTTGACTGTCAGACAGGCTTCAGTTTTATGCAGGCTGGCTGGCTTAGTTGACAGACTCATGCATGTAAGATTTGATGACTTGACCATTCGCTGTGGTGTAGTGGTTTATGTAACAGGCTACCGACTGGAAGGTTATGGGTTCAAATCCCCATCAGTCTCTTCACAAATATATCATTGTGGGATTGTTCAGCTCTAACCAGCTCCTACCCAGAGTTGGGTGTGCTATGGGCTCATTAGGAAGACTGAGACCACACAGTCGAGTCTCATCCGCTTCACGGATGTGTCATTGAGGGTGTTGCTCAAATCTTCTGACCAGCACCGCAGGTGTCTGTATCTCTCGGGCCTGGTTGATGCCAGGATATGATAGTAAGCATAGAGGACAGCCCTGTCATGCAGTCTCCATCCTAGATGGAACTCCATGGCATCACAATTATCATCTTCAATGATATCATCATCATCACATTGTAAAAAAAACTGTGCCAGCTTCTGTGGCCATGAAGGTGGCATAGCAAATGGGACATTAAAAGAAAAAAAAGATTTGATGACTTGAGTTCAGTCCCAGCCTCCAAAATGAAATTTGTTTGTATAACACAAACACACAGAACGATACACAATAACAACATTTTCATGTCAGCATATCATGTGTTCATATATATTACATGTCATGTGGCAGAAAGATTTTGATAATACTTAAAAGACCAGTAGGAAGTAAAACTGCTGAAGAATCACATTTACAACAATTCTTCACTTGATAATATATCTATACCAGTGACAAATCAGGCGTGATTAGCTCATCAAATGTACATGTTGTTTTTTTATGGAAACCAGCAATACTTTATCTATTGTGATCAATTTGTTAATATGTTTTTTCTGTATGTATCTCCCACCCTTACAGAGACGAGAGCGAGGGGGTCGAGCTCCAACCAAAGAAGAGATGGAGAGCAGTGTGTATGGACAGCTTCCAGGAAGCCCTCATCTCTCCATCTTGTCTTTCAAGGGGGCCTTCCATGGACGTGGCATGGGTTAGTAATATGTATTGTATTGTTGTTGTTGTTGTTGTTATTATTGTTGTTGTTAATGTTGTTGTTGTTGTTGTTGTTGCCAGTGTTAGCGGTCAGTTATGGAGCTTCGTGGACTCTAGACGTGATATGATGAGTTTAGTCCCAGCCTGCAACATTAAAATCTGGCCTGTTCAATGCCCATCTTAATGTTTCCATCATCCTGGTGGTGTTAGCTTACTGTTTTATAGGTTCCTCTCCCCTCTCCCCATTTCAGGATCTTGCCAGTATGAATCAGGGAGTCTGCCAGATAATTTATGGCAACTTTTTGTGGGAGTACTTGTTAAATTGTTCAAGTGTGATGAATTCCTCTTAACCCTTTGACTCCTGCACCCTGTCCACCAGCATCCAGCATTGCCAACCATGTTAGCAAAGCAAAAACTTAACCCTTTGCGGGAAGCTGGTGGATAGGGTGAGGGAATCAAAGGGTTAAGTTTTTGCAGCTGGTGGATAGGGTGCGGGAGTTCAAGAGTTAAACAAACTCCAAACTCACCAAGCAGTCCTTATCTCTTCATATGGCAGATGTGACAGTCCAACGATTAAGATGCTGATCTTCCAGCAGGAAGGTCAGAGTTCAATCCCCTGCTATACTCCACCCAGTGGAGATAGTGTGGAGATTTTTCCTATCTCCCAGATCAGTATGTGCACATCTGCAAATGCATGAATCCCTTCTATATATACATATGCAGGCAGAGCATCAGATTCACGTCAAGATCTTGCAGGCTATGTCACTGTTTGGTGACTTTTGGAAACACGAATAGGAGAAAGGCAGAAACGGGAAGAGAGACAGAAAAGAGGACATTTCCAGCACAGATTTCCCAGGAGGTGGGGATGCTGTTTATATGGAAAGAACCCTCAACATCTCCATGGGGGATGTGATCACTGACAGTCTTTTTCTTTCATATGTATATTTTTAGTAAAAGAAGTACAGCACATAATGCAGCATATTGTGTGTAATGTGTGTATGGTCCTGTTACCAGGTGCACTGGCATGCAGTCATGCCAAGTGGTTCCACAAGCTGGACTTCCCTGTGCCTGACTGGCCCATGGCTCCCTTCCCACAGCTACGTTATCCGCTAGAGGACTTTGTCAGGGAGAACCAACAGGAGGAGCAAAGATGTCTTGAAGAGGTAGGGGTGTGTGTGTATGTGTGTGTGTGTGTGTGTGTGTGTGTTTGTGTTTTATTTTTGCGTGTGTGTGTCTGTTTGTGTGTGTGTGTGTGGTGGTTTTTGTGTGTGTGTGTGTGTGTGTGTGATCATCATCATCATCATCATCATCATCACCACCATTATCATCATCATTGTTGTTATTGTTATTACTGTTCTTGTTGTTATTGTAATTATTGTTGCTGTTATCATCATCATCTTTGTTGTTGTTGGTGGTGGTGGTGGTGGTAGTAGTAGCAGTAATAGTAGCATCATCATCATCATTATTATTATTATTAATATTATTGCCATTATCATTATTGTCATCAGTAGCAGAAATTGTAGTAATAATAAACATTGACGTGTCACAGGTAGAAGACCTGTTTGAGAAGTACCGACAGAAGGGCTACCCTGTGGTGGCCATCATGTGTGAACCAATACAGGCCGAAGGGGGAGACAACCACGCCAGTCCTGCTTTCTTCCAGGGTCTGCAGGACATTGCTGCTAAGGTAGGTCACAGGAGATGCAAGATGTTTGTCTTGTTTTGCTTTGTTTTGCTTTGTTTTGTTTTGGTTTGTTTTCAAGGACCATCACCTGTAGGCAGGTTTCAAGTGTGCTCAGCTGGATTATTTTGTTTGTGTGTGTGTGTGTGTGTGTGTGTGTGTGTGTGTGTGTGTGTGTGTGTGTGTGTGTGTGTGTGTGTGTGTGTGTGTGTGTGTGTGTGTGTTTTTGCTGTCCCATTTTCTGCACCACTTTAATGGCTATAGAAATGGGGCAGTTTTTCATGGTGATGATGAGGATGGCAATGATAATAATGATGCTGCGGAGGTCCGTCTAGGATCGAGAGAGGTTCAACCAGGCCTGAGAGGTACAGGACACCTGCTGTTTTGGTCAGGAGATTTGAATAACACCCTCAGTGATGCATGCATGAAGCGGGTGAGACTTGGCCGTGTGATCCCAGTCTTGCCAATGAGCCAATAGCACACTCAACTTTGGGCAGGAGCTGGTTAGGGCAAAAAAATAGCACAATGGTTTTTAGAGGACTGATGGGATTCAAACATAAAACCTTCTAGTCAGTTGTCCGCCACAATATAAGATGGAGTTTGTCCGAAGAAGAGAAAGGTTCAAGTACCATATTTTAACCCTCTAGCTCCCACACTCTATCCACCAACTGCAAAAACTTAATTTTTTGACTCCCTCATCATATCCACCAGCTTCCTGCAGGAAGCTGGTGGATAGGGTGAGGGAGTCAAAGGAATAAGTTTTTGCTTTGCCAGCATGGTTGACAATGCAGGAATCTGGTAGATAGGGTGAGGGAATCAAAGGTTTAAGTTTTTGCTTTACCAACATGGTTGACAATGCAGGATGCTGGTGGACAAGATGCAGGAATCAGAGTTAAATCAACATCAAAGGATAGATGTTAGATAGAATTTTACTTAGATGTGCTCTTGTTATTATTTAGATAGAGAATAGAATTTGTTCAAGGGGAATTCATCATTCTCAGACATTTCCATATGTGCTTCACCCAGATTTGTTGGAAAATAAGTAATGGTTCTGGCGAAGTCCTTGTCCCTGCACAAAACCCTGTGTTGGGTAGCTCTTACTTGCTGCGCTTATGGGGCACTGCACTCATGTAAGGTGTTTTGAATCATATCTGTTCATCCAGGCCTTCCATCGTTGATATCATAGTTTGTTTATCCAGCGATGTGCATTTCCACTTCTTGCTGCTCATCATGTGGGACATAAAGTCATTCATGAATGTATATGTTTATGACCATAGATATGTATTGTTAGGCTTGTTTAGTGTATGTTTGTCTGTGCATGTTTATCAGTGTGTGTCTTCTGGTGTGGGGTGGTGTGTGTGTGTGTGTGTGTGTGTGTGTGTGTGTGTGTGGTGTGTGTGTGTGTGTGTGTGTGTGCATGCGCTTGTGTCATTATTTCAGTGTTTCTGTATATATTGCACGCTGTGTCTTATAGATGTATATTGGGCAGTGAGTTCAGAGAAATTTGAAGAATAGTGCTGTACTGTAATGATGAAGAAGTGGTAGTAGTAGTAGTCATAGTAGTTCTAATAGCAGCAGCAGTAGTACTAGTAGTATACTTTTTTTTCCATTTGTTAATTCTGTTTTTGTTGAGTGCCTGTGCTTGCCTTGTTCATTATGTTTTTATGTTCTTTTTTCCTTCATGTTTTTGTTGTTGTTCTTCTTCTTCTAGTGTATACAAAGTGAAACATGTACTGTATTAAATTAAACTGAACAATGTGCATTATAAACAAGCAGTCGAGTCCATGGCTCTGGCAGTTAAGCCCACAAGAATAGAGGAGAGATTATTTGGTGAAAAATATTTTGACAGTTCTGTATGATCTGCATTTTTTATTACAGAACAATGGCTACCTGTTGCTTGATGAGGTCCAGACAGGGTGTGGTGCCAGTGGCAAGTTCTGGGCCCATGAGCACTTTAACCTGCGTAAACCACCAGATGTGGTCACCTTCGCCAAGAAGATGCTGACTGGAGGATTCTATTACAAGGAGGAACAGAAAGCCACTGAGGTGAGCAGGGGGTTGGGAGGTTGTGGGGGGAGGGTGGCAGGTGTTTGGTAGGAGGAGGGGCGGGGGCAAAGGCAATATTGACTGGAAAAGGATGGGGTCTATAAGCTGTGGATACAGAAACTGTCTTAGGTGAGGTGTGTGGAGGAAGGGACAGGAGCAAGTGTGTGTTCTGAGTCGGCGCAATCATGTGCACACAAACGTTCATGCATACATACGTTACATACACACACACATACCTACACACACACATACACCACACCACACCACAAAACACAACACACCACAACACAACACAACACAACAACACAACACAAACACAACACAACACAACACAACACAACACAGCATAACACACCACAACACAACACAACACAGCATAACACACCACACCACACCACATTACAACACACCACACCACAACACAACACAACACAACACAACACAACACTTGTTCTTCTTTATACAAAGGACAAAATGGGCTGCAAAATTCTGGATATGTTGGAGGCATATGACAGTTGAAGCAGGCGAGCCAGAGAGCAGAGAATTGCAATAATCAGTACCTGTACATTCGAATGTGTGTGGGTGGGTAGGAGGGGGTTGGTGGTGGTTGCCGCTCTTTAATTAAAGAAGAAAGAAAAAAAACCAGAATTGGGTACTGATCTCCATTCTCAGGTTTGATTGATAGGTTGATTAGGTTCAGTTTTTATGTCGGCACCTAACTCAGGTGTTATGGCCGATGGGTATAACCATCCCAGGGAAGTGGGGGAAGGGGGACTTACCTAATCCAATACTGACACCACCAGAACAACAGTTGTTTAAGAGGAGACAGAGAGAAGGCCAAGATTCAAACCTACAACCGTTAGTATGTGAATCCGAGGCTTAACCATCTGAGCTACTGAGGCCTGCTATTCTCAAATTTGTAAAGACAATGAATTATATATTATGAAGCATTCTTGTATAGTGCTAGTCTAGTCTCCAAACTAATTTGGATTCGCTGCACGTTATTCATAATCAGACTTTTGAGTGGCGCATGGAGAACTCAAGTTGTTAAACAAGCTGACCACATTCCACTTTGATGTTACGCAGTCTGCATCTTTGGTAAGCACGCATGCTGGCATTTTCATGTTTCCACAAGTCAACCATTGACATGATATTTTTTTAATACTGTAAGGTTGTCTTTGTTGATTGCATGCATATGTATGGTGCGGTAGTGCACTTTGATTTGAATTGTCAAGATTTGTTGCTTTATGAATACTGTCATTATTGTTATTATTACATGATTTACAGGATCTTTAACATACATATGTGATATTTTGCATACATGTACACATGAAAGGGGTTTAGGCACTGGCAGTCTGCACTCTGTTGATGTGGGAGACTTGAGAAATCTTCACCCTTTATCCATCAGGTGAAGGTTGTGTAAATGGGTCGAACTCTTGACCATCCAGTTAGAAGTCTGACATTTACTAACTTGTCTGTCATGTTTTGTTTTTTATAGCATGCCTGTCAGGTTTATTTGTTGTTATTTTTTCATTTGAATTTTGTACTATACTAAAAGGATTGGTAGGTACATCTGCATAAGACCTCATGAAACAGCTCTCGGTTTTTGGGAAAGAGAGGATCAAAGTCCTGAAGTCAATGGCAGAAACAGCTGACAACAGTTCCACCTGGATGTGATTGAGGAAGAAACAGAAGTGAACTTTATAAGGCTTAAAATTCCCCTGTATGCTGCAGGTGACCAATAGCTAAGTGGTTCAGACATCTGTCACAAGGGTAATTTGGAGGCATGGGTTTCAAATCCAGATGATTAACCCACTGACTCCTGCACCCTATCCACCAACTGCAAAAACTTAACCCTTTGACTCCCTCACCCTATCCACCAACTGCAGAAACTTAACCCTTTGACTCCCACACCCTATCCACCAACTGCAGGAAGCTGGTGGATAGGGCGAGGAAGTCAAAGAGTTAAGTTTTTGCTTTGCTAGCATGGTTGACAGCGCAGAATGCTGATGGACAGGGTGCAGGAATCAAAGGTTAAAAAAAATGCAGACAGCTGAAGGGCAACCAGGAGTGGGTATGACACATCCCTCTTAATCTGTAAAGAGTTTAGGGCCAAAACACTTGCTTGAGCGGGGGCTTCTCCTTTGAGGACCATCTGCTGCTCAGTTCTCTTCAAAGTTTAAAACTACTGCTACATTTACAGACTGTTGTTGTGTTGCAGGGTTACAGGATCTACAACACGTGGATGGGTGACCCCAGTAAACTGCTACTGTTAGATGAGGTGCTGAAAGTTATACGCCATGAAGACTTGGTTAAGAAGGTGGAACGTACTGGTACATACCTGCTACAGGGACTGATCTCTTTACAGGTAGGGATGTTTGTGTGTGTCTGTGTGTGTGTGTGAAACTCTGGTGTGTGTGTGTGTGTGTGTGTGTGAAACTCTGTGTGTGTGTGAAACTCTGTGTGTGTGTGTGTGTGTGGTGTGTGTGTGTGTGTGTGTGTGTGTGTGTGTGTGAAACTCTGTGTGTGTGTGTGTGTGTGTGAAACTCTGTGTGTGTGTGTGTGTGTGTGTGAAACTCTGTGTGTGTGTATATGTGTGTGATGGTGATGAGTATGAAGCCAGACACATATATACAAAACCAGTACTATAACATAGATGAAGATCGTGTGTACAAAACCAGTACCACATATATAAAGACAGACTTCCCCATTAGGATGCCTCCACCTTGTAGTTATTTGTGCTAGAAATTTCCTTTCTGTCACTCTGTTGAAAGCCTTACATACTTTCTGACTATTAGGATTGATAATTGGGTTCATATATTTATTGCAATTTTAGCTTTGAGGAATTGTGACTTACCTGTGGGAATTTTAGGTACCATAGACCATTTTGTTATATATGGTTTTGTTTACTTAGTTATGTTTTTGCATATTGTATTCATGTTACTTTTTTTCAATCCTCTTGGTAATACATTCTGTGGAATGGCCAGTGCCTGGGCCATATCCTTAGATCATTTGTGTTACAGCAGTGATATGTTTACTTCATTTTCTTATCCAGGTTTTTTTTTTGTTTTTGTTTTTTTTTGGTCCATAGATCATTTGTGTGAAAGGAATGATGTGTGTACATTATTTTCTTTTCTAGGTTTTTTTCTTTTTTCAGGGGTACTCTATCATGCATGTATTGCATGTATTTTGTTTGACTCGGCTATTGCCCTGGTGTAGCTCTGAGCTGTGGGCTGGGCCTTTAAACACTAATAATAATAAGGAGAAGTATGAAAATGATAATAATAATGAAAACAATGACATCAATAATAATGATGATGATCATCATCATCATTATCATAATACTGATAATAAGTTTAACAAAGTTTCAAGATTTAACAGCACCTGAGATTGCTGAATGGGACCCAGAGCACCAATGCCTCACCACTTTCTGGACAGTCACCTCCCAAGCTCCTGATGCCAATGATAGCCATTTCATCAAGAAAAGGGGGGCTGTCCATGCACTGCATGACCCATTCGGACCCAGTCATCGGTTACCTTCTTCATAAACCGAATGGCAAGGTGGGGAGATGACAAACCCCGGGACATAGCCACACAACATGCACCAATCGGGTCCAGCCCTGCTACCAGATCAAGAGAGAATGGAAGAGCCCTTTCTTGCCTTATTCTGGGCCTTCATCTCTCTCTTGGGCACCCTGCCCAGCCACCAGCTCACCTAGCTGCCAGATTTGTTTCCCTTAGTATAGTCTCGATCCTTAGCAGTTGGAAATTCTCAGTGCTGCTTTACTGCAATCGCAGTCAGCTGGGCTTTTAAACACTAAGAAGAAGAAGAAGGATGATCATGATCATGATAACAACAACAACAACAACAATAATAATGATGATGATGATGGTGATGATGATGATGAAAACAATGATAATGATAATATTGAGAAGAAGAATCGTAATGATGATGATGATGATGATGATGATGATAATAATGATTATGAAGAGAGACATGTTTTGCGTACAGAACCTGTACCCAGGTATGATGAAGAATGCAAGAGGTCTGGGCACCCTGTGTGCTGTGGATTTCCCCACCACTGCCATCAGAGACTCTGTTGTCTACAGTGTTAGGAACAGAGGTAAGGCCACACATTTGTTCTTGTTGGTTTGGTTGTTGTAGATTTTTTTTTTATTAACCCTTTCGCTGCTATCATGTTTTGCTAAGACACATGCTAAGATTTTTTTCAGAAACAGACAAAAATCACGCTTATTATTTTCAATTGCTTATAATTCAGAAGGCGTTGAAGATAGATACATAAAAGTATACATCAAATGAAAGGAAATTGAATGAAGATTGTGTTTATGACAATTTCAAAATGAAATAATGTACCAGAGTGTCACATGTACTCTTTGAAATGCAATAAAAAAAAATGTTAAAGTCAATGATGATGTAATCAAGTGATGCCGGAGCTCACAAGCAGTTTATAGCACACTTTGATTTGAAGATATAGACTGTACAAAGGTCAGAAAGCAGTGTCCAGCCACAATATAAGCACAGCCTAGCCATACATAAAATGAAAGGGTTTTATCTCCCAGTGTCTATCCCCAGTAAAAACGCTTCTGAGTGTGGTAGTTCTGGAAGCAGTCTTCTAAACACAGTCCTCTCCTTCCCCCTCTTGCTCCCCTTCCCCTTCTAGCAGGCCCAGCAACAGCAGGTCCAGCAACAGCAGGTCCAGCAACAGCAAGTCCAGGCCGAACATCATCACCATGCTGCATTACCATACCTGTAGCACAGTGAAAGCAAGGATTCAAATTTCCACATATTTTATGAAATAAAAAAAGTCACACACACACACACACATACACACACACACACACACACACACACACACACACACACACACACACACACACACACACACACATACATATACACACACACACACACACACTGACATAGGTAGCATGCTACTCCCCCATGCCACGCCCCCTTTCATTTTCCTCAAGCAAACACTGCAAAGAAACCCAGTGAGTACTGCTTCTACCAAAGTGACTTCATTACAACATTGTTTCTGTCAGTATTATCACTGAATGCTTTCAATTTCCTATAAAAAGTCACACCAACAGTCTCTCTCTCTCTCTCTCTCTGTCTCTCTTTCTCTCTCTCTCACGCACACCCCTCTGCTCCCACCCTACTCCTCACAGAAACACACACAGGCCATGGAGATAGTAGCCCACTCCTCACACAAACACACAAAGGCCAGGGAGATAGCACAGGGCAGAGGCCGACCAGAAAAACAAATCATCAACAAGACACACACAGCATGCAACGAGCGAGCGACGAGTGACACGCCCACAGGTCGAACACATTGCCCACTCGGTCACTGGCTCGCTCGCTGACCAGGCCCAAACAAAGGGCTCAGCCATCAATACACACACTTAGCTGTTCTATTTATAAATATACTGAGAAGAAAGCAATACAATCATGTTATAAAATGAATAAAGCTCTCAAATACACCTACCTGCATCTGGAACAATCGGATCTCCATAGGCCTACTTTGATTCAGACGATCAGTCACCCAAAGATTCTTCCACATCAAAATCTGGGTCGTTGGCATCAACTTCACGAAGTTAGAAGCCAGCTGGCTTGAAGTCTTCATCTCCACTGTCTTGATCTCGAAAAATCGCTTCAATAACTTCTGCAACTGTGTAGGTTCGTTGTGGGGCAGCCATAGCGCTTCAAAAACTGAAAACTCAACTTCGTAGCACCTTGCCAATCGATCGTGATAAATTATCAAATGATCTAAATAACTTGAACAAACGGCACTCAAAGAGCGAAGATTGTCAAGGGACCTAATCAAATCATAAATAGAACGATTCTGTCATGTGCTAGACGAAAAGAGAAAGAGTGTTTGATACGGGACGATCCGCGATCGTCAACAGAGCATTGCAGACGACGGTTTCTATGACGATCGTCACTCGTCAACAGCGCAGTGAAGAGGTTAATTGGTTATTTTCTTTTCCTTATTGGTTCAGTGATTTAAGTTATGAAAGAAACAGTGGCAGTGGTGGTGTTTAAACTAATAAAGTCAAATCCACTGCATGTCAGAACTTACCACAAACCAACACAGTCCTGATAATTGTTGCAGGTGTGAATGCGGGCACATGTGGAGACACAGCCATAAGACTTCGTCCCAGCCTGCTGTTCACAGAAAAACATGCCGCCATGTTTCTGTCCCATCTGGAGGCCACACTCAAGGATCTGATCCCTGGCCGAAAAGTGTAAACTGTTGACTGCTGAGCCCGAACTGCTTTGCCCCTTCTGCACAAAAATGAAACTGATGAAGCGTGTATCTAAGGTTGGCCTTTTCCTGACCCATCCATTTACAATACTAAATCTGTTCTCACTGGAAGTTGAATAGTACCAGGACACCATATGCTGCCTGAAAAAAGTCACCAAGATGGAGCTAAAACCTGGCAAAAAACCAACGACATACGCCTGTTTGCTGCCCATCTTAAAACTTCAATCGTTCAGGCAGTGCCAGTGTTTGATGAGTCTTGTTCTCCCCCCCCCTCACCCCCCCATTTCAATACCTTTCCAGTACACAGAGTATTGCGCAGGCTCAGGGAGTCTGTCAGATAGCCACTGGTAGATTTGGGTGGTGCATGTATGGAATCGTCTGAGTGCAATGAATCCTTTTTGAACAAACTCCTACCCCCTCACCTCACACCAGCAACGTGTTGTCTGTGAGAATGGATTTAGTGTTGGTGTTAAATGATGCACATCAGCATATGTATGTTAACATGTGTGAGCAGATTGTCTCTTCAGAGACATGTAATAGAGAAGCTTTCTCTGGTAGTCTTACCTGATTGATGGCAGTGATTAGCCTGTGTGTATTTGTACTTGCATTTTCTCCTTTTCTGTCATTATTTATTTACCATGTGAGCTCTTGTCTCTGGGAGAGTGCATACTGCATTGCAGTTCCACTTTTTTCAGTATGCATGTACTTTTGTTCATTATAATCAATGAATCATATTCATATATTCATATTCATTTATTTTTGTCACAGTGGATTTACCATGTGAAACTCTGCTGTTCTCCCTGTCAAAAATGTGTTGCCACAGTGCAACGCCACTTTTTTTTTTTTTTTTTACCCAAGACTTCAGGAAGGCAAGGAGGCCAATTGGCCTTCAAGGGTAGGGACCTGAGAAGTGAATCTTTCTGTTGTTTACCCTATGAACGTGAATTTTGTTACAAAATTCTGCGAGTGACAGCTCCATTCTTGTTGTGGGATCTTTAACCTGAATTGAATGCATGTCGTGCAAATGATTTCGGTTTATATTCTCATCGGAGAGACTGGTTATCATGCCATAGTGATAATGCTGAGGTTGTGAGTTCCACGCTTTGGCAGACTATAGATAAGTTTGGCCCTGATAGTTCAGATGGTTGAAGAGTCCTATTGATAACAAGGAGATCATGGGTTTGATCATCCATGTGGAGGATGTCAGTCCAGGTCTTCCTTGGTCTACATCTCGCAATAAATGCATGTATCTTTTTGTTGTAGGCTTGTTGAACCAGTTGGTGGTTTGCAGTTTGGTCAGATGACTAACCCACTTGAATTTTCTGCTGATGAATATAATGGTGGATTGGCATTGTTCATATCATTTCTCCTATCTTGGTGTTTGTGATCAAGTTATGTCTGGTCTTGTTGGCAGTCCTTGTTAATAAGGTAGACAAGGTGTTTGTGATCAGGTTGCATCTGATTATGTTGGCAGCCCTTATTGACATGATATATACAAAGTGTTTGTGATTATGTTAAATCTGGTCTTGTTGGCAGTCCTTGTTAATATGATGTACGGGGTATTTGTGATCATGTTATGTCTGGTTTTGTTTGCAGTCCTCATTTAATGTGTTGTACCAGTTGGCCATTTTGTTTTTGATTTATTCATTTGTTGTTTTTTTTTCTAACGATTGTTTCGTAGTGTGTGTGTATGTGTGTGTGTCTGTGTGTGTGTGTGTGTGTGTGTGTATGTGTGTTTGTGTGTGTGTGTGTGTGTGTGTGTTGTGTGTGTGTGTGTGTGTGGTGTGAACAAAACATGTTGGCATGATTTTTCTCGGCTGTTTTAAGATACCCCGAATCAGCTCTTTATGGATGGTGTGTGAACAGTATTTTCTCAAGAGCTTCCGATTCCATTTAAGATCTGTTTTCACTGTTGTGACAGTGTCTACCATTGTCTTTGCGTCGCATCAAGTTCTGTTACTGCTAATCTTACTTCCAGGAGTGGCATTGAGAAGTACAAAATGGGGATTTTCTTTAATTGTTTTTATATGTGATAAGCTTGGGAATGTTCTGTGATTGTTCTAGGATGTGTGTATGCATATTCTTTTGTTTGTGTTTTGCAGGCTGTGCATCGCTGCACATTTTGCATACTCAGTTTCGATGGGCTCGCATGTGGGTGTTTACACACTTCCATAAGCCACCAGACACTGATATGACTTACAGGATCTTTAAAATACATAGTGGGTGTTGCATGTGCATATTCATACAAAGGGGGAAAGGATATTTAACATACATATTGGGTATTGTATGTGCATATTCACACAAAGGGGGAAAGTATATTTAACATACATATTGGGTGTTGTATGTGCATATTCACACAAAGGGGGAAAGTATATTTCACATAAATATTGGGTGTTGTATGTGCATATTCACACAAAGGGGGAAAGTATATTTAACATACATATTGGGTGTTGTATGTGCATATTCACACAAAGGGGGAAAGGATATTTCACATAAATATTGGGTGTTGTATGTGCATATTCACACAAAGGGGGTCACACTGGTATACTTAAAGGATATTTAGCATACATATTGGGTGTTGCATGTGCATACACACATAAAGGGGGTTTAGGCACTAACAGGTCTGCTCACATGTTGACCTGAGAAATCGGTGAAATATCCACCTTTTATCCACCAGGTGGGAGATACCCAGGCAGGATTGAACCCAGATCTGATTTGAAGTCAAGACATCATACCCATTTGACTCTTTTTTATATATATATACATATAAAAAGAGAGATTGTTAACATGGCTTGACTGTCTGACATTTTTTGTTTTTGTTTTTGTTTTTTTCTCAAAGGAGATTGGTATATTTGTCACAGGTGTCATCAGTGTTATGTATGATTGTTTTCATGACTGATTTAATTTAAGAATGAATATGTTTATGTATAACTGATGTGATTAATTTGAATATGCATGACTGATTCAGTGATTAATGGTACATGAACTCATTCACTCCCTTGGCTTATCCAGCGGCTTTGCACAGGAAGTTGTGGATAGGGTGAGGCATAGAAAAACGTAATCCTTTGACTCGACTCCTGCGCCTATCCAACAACTGCAAAAACTTAACTCTTTGACTCCCTCACACTACCTATGATATATATAACGTTTCACCGAGTTTGACACGGGTATAAACACACACCACACACCCCCCCCACCCGGTATACTCCCCCCTCTTTTTTTGTTTGTTTTTGTTTGGTTGTTGGTTGATTTGGGGGTTGTTTTTTTCCTGCTTCTTGGCTGTATAGTTCCCACATAACTTGAATATTCAAATGGGCATTTATATGTGTGGCCGTCTTTTTTGTTTCACCAGCCAGTAAGGCAACCATACCCCGTTTTCAGGGGAAATTTACCCATTGTTTCAGTCATAAATTCTGGAGAAATGAACAATGGAGATTGTCAATTTCTTGGCTGTTAATGCCAGGGAGGTAAATGAATTTTGGAGAAATATGGAAATCATCAGTTTCTTGGCTGTTAATGACAGGGGAGGTAAATGTTGTGTTGCTGGCCAGGTCTGTTTGCTCTGGTTAAGAGCACCATGCTGACAGCGCAGGGGCCATAGGTTCAATCCTCAGTATTTTTGTGTTAGCAGGCTGGCTGTTTCTGTTGGTAGAGCCCTTGACTGAGATCTGATGTCTTGAGTTCAATCCCGGCTGACTGCGTATAATTTGGCCTGTTAGTTGCCAGTTTTAGTGATCCAATTATTCTGATGGTGCCATTGTTTCGTAGATCCGATTCTTCTCTTCTCTATTTCAAAACCTTGCCAGTGTGAAGAGTTTTGCACAGGCCCAAGGAGTCTGACAGATAACTGTCAACAGATTTGGGTGGAGCTCGTATGGAACTGCCCGAGTGTAATGAATCCCTCTCAGACTAACTCCGAAACCCTGAGATGATTGAGATCTCACTGTTAGAGACCTCACAACCAAAAGAAATTATTTCCCATTAAATATTGTGTTTTGGGGGGAGGTGGTGTATACCTTGCAAATACTCAGCTGCTTTATATGAGATCTGTTTGAATAGCACAGTTAAGATTCACTGTCTGAAGCACCCATAGAGGACTCGTGTGGTAATTTTGCTGATTACTGTCTAATATTTTCACCAAGGTGTAGAAAATGTGAAACAGTTCTTATGATTTGTGTGCCAGTTGTTTATTTTCTGGGGTTTTTTTTTGGTTTGTTTTTATTAGTGTTTGTTCAAGCTGATTTACATATTTGTTTTCTGTGTTCAGATTGTTGTACTATTTAAAATAGCAGTACTATATGTAATGGTAATATTTATTTATGCATGTAATCAAAACGAATTTATGAATAAAATATGCACAGAATGTTTACTCAAGAGGGTATCACCAAAATAGATTTATGTATATATTCAGTGCCGTTGTCAGTTATATGTGTCGTTGAAATTTTATGATGTAAAGTGCAAACATAATGAAATACAATATTATTAGAATGGATTGTTTAATTGTATACACTGTTTATTATCTTGTGTCTTCACAATGCATGTGTGAATAAAGTTTATGCACAATGTTTGATTTGAGTGCTACAGCTTCTGCATATGATTGAGATTTCCCATGGGGATGCCGAGGGCTCTTTCAGTATAAGTAGTATCCCCTCTTTCTGGAAATTCTGTGCTAGAAATTTCCCCTTTTCTATCACTGTCTTTATTTCTGCCTTGCTCCTTTGCCTTCTGTCATTTTTTCCCATAATATTCTGCCTCGCTGGTCCATTGACCTGTATGTGTTCTATAAAGTCGTACACATTTTCTCCTAGGATTGATGATTAGGTACATGTGTTATTAAGTGCATTTTTGGCTATGTAAAAATGTGATGTGCGAAAGCAATTTTAGGTAATGTAGTCCCATTTTTATAAGTTTTAGTGTCTTTAGTTATGATTATATTTGTATTAAGGCTGGTTTGTTTAAAATCCCTTGGTGATAAATTGGACGAAGTGGTCAACGCAAGGGGCACATCCTTAGATTGTGTGTGCAAATGCATTGATAGTGCACTTATTTTGTTTTCCATGTGGTTTTTTTTCTTTCTTTCTTCAGTGAGATATGGTGCACTTTTTTAGGTGGTTATATACACATACCACACACAAATACACACAACACACACACACACCACACACACACACACACACACACACACATATCACTACCACCACCACTCCAAACATACACACCACATACATACATACATACGCAAAACACACACACAAAACACACACACACGCATACATACGCGCATGCATGCACACACACCCCACACCACACACACAAACACACACACAGACACACAATACACACACAGACATGCCACACGCACACACCACACACACGAAACACATGCATGCATGCACGCCACACACACACACACACACACACACACACACACACACAACACACCATGCACCACACACACACACACCACACCACACCATACCACACCACACCATACCACACCACACCACACCACAAACACACACACACACACACACACATACACACACACACACATCACCACCACCACCACCACTACCATCATCACACCACACACACACACACACACACACACACACACACACACACACACACACACACAGGTACATACACCCTACATACACACAGAGGCACAGACGTGCACACACACACACCTACACCATACACAAACACACATATAGAAACACACACACACACACACACACACACACACACACACACACACTCATGCGGTCATACACAGCATTTTAGAACTGAGTTTATTCATGAAGGATTCATGGCATTGGGGGAACTCCATATGCCCTTCACCCAATGAAAGAGCATTTTTAGAGTAGGAAAGACTGTATGAAAATGTAGGAAAGACATACACACATTCACACAAACTTTTATACATTAAAAATATGGACAAATATGTGAAAGACGTACACATATTCACACAAACATACATTAAGAATAAGGACAAATATAGAAAAAAAAACATACAAACATTTACACAAACAGCTTTAGAATAAGAATAAGGTAAAATACAGGAAAGACATGTGCACATTCATACAAACACACCAATAACAATAAGGAAAAATACAGAAATGACGTACACCTACTGACACAAAACACATTAATAACAACAAGGACATCTCACCAGATGCCCCAAATTTTGTACTTGGTGATTTCAACTCTTGTGACCTGAAACAGACTTTACCTTCTTTTAAACAGTATGTAACTTGCAATACCCGTCTAAATGGAAAACCTGATCGATGCTATGGTAACATCACCTCTGCTTTTAAATCTTTTCCTCTCCCTGAGATAGGTAAATCCGATCACCAAGCCATTCATTTAATCCCTGCTTACAGACCTGTTGTTCAAACCCAGCCAGTTGTAAAGAAGAAAGTTAAAGTTTGGTCTAGTGAAGATGTTTCAAAACTGCAGGCATGTTATGAATGTACAGACTGGGATATGTTTATTGACACTTCTGATTCTATTGACGAAGCTACCAACGTCATCTCTGATTATGTTACATTTTGTGAAAACATGCTTATTCCGACAAAAGAAGTAAAAGTTTTTCCCAACAACAAGCCGTGGATCACAAAGTCACTGAAACATACCATTAATGAGAAGAAAATAGCATTCCAGAGTGGGGATAGGGTGAAGAGGAAGCAGGTTCAGAAGAAATTAAGAGAAGAACTAAGGATAGCCAAAGTAGAATATAAAAACAAAGTAGAGCAAACATTTTTTCGTGGTAATATGAAAGATGCGTGGAAGGGGATTAAAGTCCTTACTGGCCAGAATAAGCCACAACAGAGATGTTCCCTCCCTGAGGATGAAAAGATCAAGTTTGCCAACTCTCTGAATGAGTTTTATTGTAGGTTTGAGAGGCAAGACTTGAAAGACCAGTTACTTGATGTTATGAATGATTTGAGGGAAAGGGGGCGGGGAAAGGAAAGTGATGACGGTGGGATCGACGGCTCTGTTGTTGAGGCTATTTTTAGAAAACAGAACATTCACAAAGCTGTTGGACCAGACTATATCAGTGGAGGGTTGTTACGCACGTGCGCTAGTCAGTTGTCATATGTTTTTAGCATGCTGTTTTCATGGTCGCTTAGAGTCTGCGCTGTGCCTTCTCTCTGGAAAAACTCGATCATTTCTCCTGTTCCAAAATCCAAAGGTCCAAAACTGCTCAATGACTTTAGACCTGTAGCCTTGACCTCCATAGTAATGAAATGCTTTGAACGGATAGTCTTACGCCAGGTACAAACCCAGACACAGCGCTCTCTTGACCCTTTTCAGTTTGCATACAAACAAAACAGATCCACTGATGACGCAACACTCACTCTTTTACACAACGCATACACTCATGTAGAAAAGCCAGGCTCTTTCGTACGCATTCTATTTGTAGACTTCTCTTCAGCATTCAATACTATTCAACCTCATCTCATGGCACTCAAACTCCTCAAACTCAATGTTTGTCCTAAGCTCATTCTCTGGATAATAGATTTTCTTATTAATCGTTCTCAAACTGTCTCTTTTCATCATACACTCTCTGACTCTCGTTCCACCTCAACGGGCGCTCCTCAGGGTACAGTCCTCTCTCCTGTCGGTCCCTGTCCTCTTTACTCTCTACACCAATGACTGCTCTGGCACTGATCTCACTCCTGTTATAAAATATTCAGATGACACAGCAATCCAAGACCTCTCCAACTCAGACACAACATTCAACCAAGAAGTAGTTAAGTTCACTACCTGGTGTACAGACAACTTTTTAGATCTAAATGTTAGAAAGACCAAGGAGATGATCGTGGATTTCCGGAGAGAGCCCGGTGTGATCCCTGACCTTTTTATCAATGGTGTGAAAGTTGAGCGTGTGAATGAGTATAAGTATCTTGGAACGATTCTTGACAGCAAACTCACCTTTGATACAAACACGCAAATAATACACAAAAAATGTCAGTCACGCCTTTTCTGTCTTCAAAAACTTAGGTCTCTGCGTATGAATGAGTCCATTCTTGGTAATTTCTATCGTTGTTTTATTGAATCTGTCTTAACTTTTGGATTTTTGTGCTGGTTTGCTGGTCTGAGTGTGAAGAATAAGAGAGTGTTGGACAGGGTGGTGAAGGTGAGTGGCAAAGTAGTGGGAGTACAACAGAGGAGCATTAATGAACTATATGAGTGTCGTATTGTGAGCAAGGCGAGAATGATCTTAGGTGAATCCACTCACGTGCTAGCTAAGCATTATGAGCTCTTGCCATCATCAAAAAGGTACAGAACTCTGAAATGTTCCACCAACAGAGCAAGAATGTCTTTTGTAAATAGGTCAGTTGAGTATCTGAACAAGATTGGAGTGTGAGTGACTAAAGGAGTGTGAGAGAGCGGGAGTTATGTAATTGTTTGTCTATTGCAGAATTTTACGCTGAACATTTACTGAATTTCTCTAAAGAGACATTAAAGTGATCTTGAATCTTGAATCTTGAATATATAGGAATGACATACATTCACACAAAACACAATAACAACAATAAGGACAAATATAGAAAAGACATACACACGTTCACACAAAACACAATAATAACAATAAGGACAAATATAGGAAAGACATACATTCACACAGAACACAATAACAACAATAAGGACAAATATAGAAAAGACATACACACGTTCACACAAAACACAATAATAACAAATATAGGAAAGACATACATTCACACAGAACACAATAATAACAATAAGGACAAATATAGAAAAGACATACACACGTTCACACAAAACAATAATAACAAATATAGGAAAGACATAGGCCTACATTCACACAGAACACAATAATAACAATAAAGACAAATATAAGAAAGGCACACAAACATTCACACAAAACACTATTAATGACAATAGTAATAATGATAATGACAACAATAAAAACAATAATAAAAATAGTAATAATAATAATACTAACAATATCAATAATAATGACAAATATAGGAAAGACGTAACACACATTCACACAAACACACACTATTAACAATCAGGAAAAATACAGGAAAGACATGCACACATTCACACAAAACACAATAGCAACAATAGGGACAAATATAGAAAAGCTATACACATGCTCACACAAAGCACAGTAACGACAATAAGAACAGATATAGAAAAGACATACACACATGCACACACACACATCAATAACAACAATGAGAACAAATATAGAAAAGACGTACGTCTATTCACACAAAACACAATAATAACAAGGAAAATGTAGGAAAGACGTAGAAACATTCCCACAATACACAATAATAATGATAATAGTAATAATGATAATGATGTAATATTATTGATAATGATAATTAACAATAATAACCAGAATAATAATGACAAATATAGGAAAGACATAAACACACATTGACACAAACCACACAATAATAACAACAGGGACATATCTATCTATCTATATATATATATATATATATATATATATTATATATATATATATATATATATAATTATATATATGTATATATATGTATGTGTGTGTATGTGTGAAAGACAAACATTTCACAAAATACACAATAACAACAATAAGGACATTTATAAGAAAGGCATACACATATATAGACAAAACACAATAATAACAATAAGTGTGGGAAAAGCATAAAAAAAAACATCCACACAAACACTCAATAATAAAATAGGGGCAAATATGGGAAAGGCATACACACGTTCACACAAAACACCCAGTAACGATGGTCAGGACGAATCAACTGGTTTTTGATAGACCAGGTATCAGCAGATAGAATTTTGACAACAATCTGGGAAAAGATCCATCATCACTTAAAAACTAACAGAATTTTGACAACAATCTGGGAAAAGATCCATCATCACTTAAAAAATAACAGAATTTTGACAACATTCTGGGAAAAGATCCATCATCACTTAAAAAATAACAGAATTAATTTTGACAACATTCTGGGAAAAGATCCATCATCACTTAAAAATAACAGAATTTTGACAACAATCTGGGAAAAGATCCATCATCACTTAAAAAATAACAGAATTTCACAACATTCTGGGAAAAGATCCATCATCACTTAAAAAATAACAGAATTTTGACAACATTCTGGGAAAAGATCCATCATCACTTAAAAAATAACAGAATTTTGACAATCTGGGAAAAGATCCATCATCACTTAAAAAATAACAGAATTTTGACAACATTCTGGGAAAAGATCCACCATCGGTTAAAAAATAACAGAATTTTGACAATCTGGGAAAAGATCCACAATCGGTTAAAAAATAACAGAATTCTGATAACAATCTGAGAAAAAAATCCACAATCATTTAAAAACAAACAACAGAATTTTGTCAACAATATTGGAAAAGATCCACAATCAGTTAAAAAAAAAGTCTGGGAAAAGATCCACCATCGGTTTTTTTTTTTAAAAACCACAATTTTGACAACAATCTGGAAAAGGATCGACAATCAGTTAAAAAATAACCGAATTTTGACAACAACTGAACTTTGACGACAATCTGGGAAAAGATCCAAAACCGGTTAAAAAAAAAATTTTGACAACAATCTGGGAAAAGGTCCACTATTGGTTAAAAACTAACAACAAAATACAAAAAAACGAGATGGTTAAGCCATTTGACCCATCTCCTATTTATAAAAATAATACCACCAAAAAATCCATAGTTGGAACTGCCTAAGGTCGCTATGACCTTGACGAAGATTCAGTTGAAATAAAACTTGACGTGAAGTGAGTACAATGGTGGAGTGGGACTACTGTAAAAACTGCCTTGAAAGAGTCTCAGGGGTTCCTGCGAAAATGCTGTTCTCACGCCATCCTCAAAAGGCGCTGGTTTTAGGCACTGTTTTCGGGTCCATGCGACCTTGACCTTGGCGCCCTGATGTCCAAATTTATGCTTTTGCGGCCCTTTGATGGCCCGCTTTTTCTTTTCTTTTTATTTTACCCAAATCCCAAAGTTGATAAAGATCCATCTAGAGATAGTACCTGAAAAAAAATCTTAACATTTTTTGTCACATACGCACACTTCAAATCGATATGAAAAAAATAGCTTTATTTCTGCTTCTGCTTCTTCTTTTTTTTTCTTTTTCTTTTTCTTTTTTTTGTCAAAAGGAGATTGAAAAACAAAAAGAGCAGTGATCCAATGCAAAATTAACTGTCAACAGACATGCTCTTCTTCTACTTTTTTTCGTTGGCCATCTAATGGTCAGGCCATATAATCTGGCCATGCATGTCACCGTTTTGTTCACCGTCTGCTGGCTACCATGGACCTTGGTGATCAGCGGAGTTGTTGGCCATTTCTCCTGTCGTTCCTCTTGATATTGGTAACATGGCTGCAATAATGTGTTCAGCGGCGGTCTGGGGCTTATAGCAGAGAACTGTGCCAGACTAAGATGGTCCAAGCTATCAGTGCTAATGCCAAAACCCTACATACAAACCCTGGGCACTGGTCTGGTGTTGAGTTTCTATGTGGGTTGCTTTTGTAAAGTTTATTTTGTAAGTGTTGTTTTTACGTTTATAAATGGTATTGTCTGCTCTTTCATCGATCTGTCAATGAATTCATTTGTAGATCATCATCATCACCATCATCATCGTCGTCGTTGTAGTCATCATCATGTGCCCTGTCGCGTGGCGTTGGCGATCATGGCCCTCCATAAGAATCTATCCCTTGGCGCTGCAAGGACATCTCCCACCCTGTCTGTCCTAAGCCAACCTGCAAGTCCGTCCAATATTTTTCTCCCTGGTCTACCTGGTGTTCTTTTTCCCTCCAGCTTTCCTGTAGATAGAAATGGCAAGTTCAAACTCAGTGACGCCTTCATCAACCTGTCCCTGTGGTCAAGAGGACCAAACAGCTTAAACATACATTGCAGCGATGTCACGTCTATCAGATGTGTTGACAGGAGACATAGGCGGCTACAACTCCTCTGACCATCAAGCACAGTGGCAGTCGGCAAAAGCTTGGAGAGAAAAACACTGAGCGACAAGAGAAGTGGCCGAGTACAAACTACACGACAGTCGGCAGAAACTGGGGGTGGGGGGTGGGGTGGGGAGACGGTCACTGTCATCGCCAGATATGGGTGACCACGTTGATGGCGAAAGAAGAAGAACATATGGAAATACACATCTCCATCAGCAGTATCACCCAGTGCAAGCTCTCCACACTCTTTTGGAAACTTCTGTCTCTTGTGTCAGCAGTCAAGCTTGGGGGTCCAGAGTTTGTTCAGGAGGCGTTGTACAGACTGTACTCAGATTTTTACGTAAACGCTACATCCAAGTCTTCGGTACTTATCTGGCAGGCTCCTTTAGCTTTAACAAAACCAACGGCAAGGCAACGACTTGAAATCGAGAGGGGATAGGGCCTATAAACACTGACACGATCAAAATGATCTGAGCATTAACACTGGCAACAACAGGCCAAGTGAAATGTTGCCTGGTGGAATAGCAATCGAGATAATTATAGTGTCTTGAGTCCACGGTTCTACCAAAAGAATCAGTCAACCCGCGTTCATAAAAATGAAAGAGAAAAAAAGGGGGAAAAAAGATGATGTCTCTTCGCTAGGAATGAATTCCATATGCACTAATGTCACAGGTGCCATGTGATGGAGAAGATCCATAATGTTGTTGTCATCAAACTGACGTGTCATTAACTGTCTGTTCGTGGTGGTCTGCTAGACTAGTTCCTTATACAGGTGCAGGACAATTGCCTAGGCTGGCGTCATTAATGGTGGAAAACAACACCCGCACAGTTTTCCAGAACTACAACACAGGCACAAATTACTACAGTTTCGGGTTTAGTTGGCCTTTTTCACAGAGCCGTGGACTCAAAGTCTGATATCTCGAATTCAATCCCAACCCACAACATCTAAAACTGACCTGTTCGCTGCCCATCTTAATGTTTCCATCATTATGGTGGTGTCAGTTTAGTGTTTCATAGGTCTCGTCTGCCTTCTCCAGTCTCTCCATTTCAAGACCTTGTGAGCGATTGTGGGTTTGTACAAGCTCAAGGGAGTCTGCCAGATAATTGCTGGCAGATTTGGGTAGAGCGCATGTGGAAGAATCTGAATGGGATCAATCCTTCCTGAAGAAACTCCAAATAGTTTCTAATTGACAGAACCTCAGTACACATTCGCAAGTCGTGGAACTCTACGTTAGTAATAAAAAAAACGTACAAACCAGTAAAAAAAAGTATAGCAAAAATATTAACGTTGTATAGCCTACAGGCATTGTAAACAAAATGATGGTACGAGAGAAGATTGATAGCCACAGGTTAGGGGCACGCTTTAGAGTTAACCACACATTATCTTTGTAGTTAATATTAACATAAACACCAAACAGGCACTGTCAGGATTTGTATTTCTATCTAATGCCAAGCTGAACTTTGACGTTTGTGTATAAGCACAATTGCCAGCCGACTTTCATAGTTGGGTTGCTCAAGCATCACCCAGCAGCTCCACTTTTCTTCAACTTGGTACCAGAAACATAGCGTAAGCACACGCAGTATGTAGTCTAGTGGATAAAACACCTGTCTAGGATGCCACAAACTCAGATTTGAATCTCGGATTAGACTAGGGCTTTCTCCCTCCTCAATGCACTAGATATTAAGTGGTGATCAAGGTGCTAGTCTTTTGGACGAGGCCATAAACCAAAGTCGCATGTGCAGCATGCACTCAGCCCAGGTTACACAAGAGTTGTGCTTGGTTACATTCTGTTGAAAAATACACTTTTATAGGAAACAAAAATGCACGCACACAAATCAAACAGAAGTGTGGTGTTGCACTAGGGCGACACACGCACCTGAGGGAGAGTGTATTTTCAGGAGTTTGTTCAAGAGGGATACATTGCACTCGGACAATTCCATATGTCCTCCACCCAAAGCTCCCAGCAATTGTCTGGCAGACTTTCTTAGCCTGCACAAAACCCTATTCCCTGGCAAGGTCTTGAAATATTGATGGGGGAAAGGGGCATATGAAACAGTACGCCGACACCATCAGTTTGATGGCCAGTTTTTAATGTTTCAGACCAGGATTGAACTCGAGATATCAGATCTTGAGTCCATGGCTCTATCAAAAGAACCAACCAGCCCGCCAGTAAATCCATTGTGATGAAAAAGAAATAAATGCATTGAAAAATAACAGTGAATACATTTAACATAACCCAACGTCAAACATGTGTGCACCATAGGAAAACAACTGACCAACAACCTCACCCACCAGCACCAGTAGAGCTCCAAGAATCACTACCACTCGGAAAAACAAAATATAACAACAAATAGGCCAATATTATGGTGGCCTCCGATCCTCAGCCCTCTTTCAAAAAAAAAAAAAAAAGAAAGTCTTCAGTATCCCATCCCCGTCATACTCCGCGCATGATCAAGATCATCAGTGCCACTAGCACTGGTCCTCGTCACCAGAAGAGGAACACCCCAAAACCACTGTTCCTAGAATTACTAGGATTACAATGCCACCACCCAACACAACCATCCCACACCATCACAGCATGCGCTTCCTCTGAAGGGTAGTTATGCAATTTAGATGTCTCACGGGCGTAGGGATACGATGTAGCCAGCCCTAGATTTAACTCTAGTCCCGCCCCAAACCTTCGAGCTTGGGATTGTTTTTCCCCCCTGAATAGGTTTGCCAATATCGAAAAGGGGTGGAGATGGGTTAGATGTTGGCATAGGATCAGTGTTAGGGTTAGAGTGAAATCGTAGGGCCAGGGCGTATATTCATGTACAAAAATCCTCAGGAGCGAGAGAGAGACCTAACCTGCACCGTTACCAGATGTAGAGGTCCATCTTTCAAAGGTAGCGTTTGGATTCAAGTCTGGCTTGAGAAAAACCTTGGTGCATACAGCATCTGGTCCACACAGCTGTGAATGGCTGTCTGACCTTGTTTAGGATTTGTGAAAGTCAAACAGCAAGGGAGAGGAGATAGACATTGCCCTCATAATCTTGGCATCAAGAAAAATTGGTTCCATATCACTTCAGTCCCCATACAACCTTAAGGTAACGGGACTGCCTTTACTACTCTTGCTAACATGTGTCGGAACTGAAGAGTCAATTTCTCTCTACTCCATCGTCAGGGCCTCTTTAATGGTGTTGATCCAGCATTGCTCCTTCCAGCCTCTCATTTTAATCTCCAAACTTATGTTCATTCAGTTAAAGTGTCAGAAAGTCCATGGAAGCCAGTGATGTCAAGCTGCCACTGGGCCACCTACCAGATGAGACTCTGCACTGCCGCCAGTGGCCTTGTTAGTCCAGTTGGTCAGAGCCCCTTGATAATGCAGGGATTGTGAGTTTGACCCTGAAACTGGAACCGCAGTTTTCCCCCCAAGACTTTTTCCAGGGCGTCGGGCTTATGGGCAGGTTTTGGGTTTACGCCATTATCATTTTGGATCTTTTCTATCACATGGCACCAGTGGCGTCAGAGCTCATGGATTTTATTCCGAGTGAGGGTACGCCATCTTGACAAACTGAAACTACTGTCAAGTCACTTCAGTGGGATTCTATGGTGCCAACACACTCAGGAGACTATTTGCTAATCTCTCTACAAATGACAGTAATCGCCCAGTTGCAGAGCCAGAATAAGTAAGAGAGACCACCCCATCCCCCACTCTTCCCACCCCCTGTAAGGAGACCACAAGCACGTTCCTCCAACGTCAGCCCTCCATGAACCACTGACACCCAAGTTCCCAACCTGAACCTTCCTCAGGCATGGAGGCAGTAAAGGGAAAAAACGAAACTGAGGGACCATGATATCAGGCCTTGGAATGCAAAGGCAAAGTCTCCAGTCACAATCTCGGTGTACACACCCAACAACAAAATGGACATCAGGAGTCAGCAGAAACTTTGAGCAATTGATATCCGGGTAGAAAACACAACATTTGTCATTGTCCATTGTGAAATACAGCTCCTGGCGTTTAGCGTTTAAAAATTATTTCAGTTTCCGACATTCTGGAATGCAGAAACTCCCAGCGTTGGGTATTTTCTGCAGCCACAAAAAGACAACAGTCAGTGCCTTTAGATGCTTATAACTTCTCTATTTTTAACCGATTCTCTTGCTGAAAAGTTAGAATCTCCGTGCCGTGTGCAAAATACGACGTCTTTTCTCTCCCGAACGAAAGAGCGATTGCCACAAGAGTAACGCCACATGTACTTGTCTCAAGAACACAGACATCCTATATAAGATGTCTGTGCTCAAGAATGAGACATCTGCGGTGAGCTAGACGGTAAGTTAAGAGGAGTTCATCGGACTCACAAAACTTTTTATGCACTTCACCCAAATATGCCAGCAATTGTCTGGTGGATTCCCAGAGCCCTCGTAAAACCGTATGTGCTCGCAAGGTCTTGAAATGGGGGCAGGGGTGGGGGTGGGAGTAGAGGGGACCTTTGAAGTATTAAGTAAATTATAGAAAAATTAAGACGGGCAGTGAACAAGCCAGTGTTTAATACTGCGGGCTGGGGCTGAACTCGAAATATCAGATTTTAGTTCACGGCTCTATCAAAAGAACCAACCATCCAGCAAAACAAAACAAAACAAAAAAAACAAAAAAACAAAAAACAAAAAACCGGCACCTAACGTCAGTTGTCCTTGAGTTATGACGACAGCAGTGGCATCATCAACGTCACCAGACTTCATCAGATGTTTCTAGAGTGACAGGCAAATGGAGGTCGGGAGGAGAGAGACGGGGGGGGGGGGGGGGAATCGTGGTGCCATGGTGGGTTGCAACGTTTTGACAGTCTGCCGAGCCGGTGGTGATCAGTTGTCACTGATGAGTGACACTAACACCGCGAACAGGCGCAGAATTGAAGTGAGTAAGACATCAACCTTCCTGTCCACTCGGACCATCTGGGTTCGATTCTGGTGAATAATGGATGAACGCACCCAGCATGCACACCTACCAAAGATGGAGTATGCAGACTGTGCGGCAACTTATCGCCTGCGCAGTGTGGGAAAAACAGTGCGCATACATGCATCCAAGCAAATTCAGAACGGAGGGAAGAAAACGACAAATGTTAGATCCGATCACTGCGTAGCCCATGTGTGTGCAATTTCAAATCAATATGCTTCACTTACATTAACATCTTTACCGTATCCAGGCATGCAGTAGGCTAACATCAAAGTGACTGGTGTAGTAACATCAACGTCGCGACCACGAATACAGTAACGCCATTACCGGAGCAGTGATATTTACTAACGGAGTGACATGGTAGGAGTTTAAGAGCGTACGACGTTATGACAGGGAAGAGGGCTCAGTGATGTCATCGCTGGAGCAGTGACGTCATTGCCAGAGCGACGTACGGTGCCATTACTGAAGTAGCGAAGACAGTCCTGGCAGGACGGGGGTATGACGATATTACGAAAGTGACGAGGGCAGTGATGTCATTTCCAGAGCGAGATTTTAGTGACGTCATTACCTGGAGAGGTCGTCCTCCGTGACGTGTTTGATCATGTTTTTCAGGAGGCGGTATCGCTGGGGCAACAGGTATCGCTTGGAATTGTCGTAGCTGGACTCCAATTGCTGGATCAGGTCCCGGATGATGGAACACTTCCGTTTCACCTCGCGCAGCTGTTCCGTCTTCCGTGCGTTGTCCTGATGCATGTCTTGCCGTGTCATTTCTGTCACAGACAAAAAGACATGAATGTATGCATGAGCACGTGTATAAGTGCACGAGCACATACATACGCATCACTCGATAGCATTCACACTACACACACACACACCACACACACACACACACACACACACACACACACACACACACACACACACTCACTCACTCCCTCCACACACACACACACACACTACGCACACACACACACACACACACACACACACACACACACACACACACACACACACACACACACCCCACACACACACACACACACACACACACACACACACGTGTGTCTCGTGGATTGACTGCAAATTGAGAGAGAAATGATTGGGGTCAAAAATTAAATGGAAACTATAATTACAACATCTTCTTCTTCTTCTTCTTCTTCTTCTTCTTCTTCTTCTCTCTCCTCCTCCTCCTCCTCCTCCTCTTTCTCTCCTCCTTCCTCCCCTTCTCCTCCTTACTCCATGAAGAGTCAATGGGGCGCCGAACTAAAGAAACTGTTCACCAGATTCCTCCAGTTCCGTAGGTTGTGTTCCAAAGCTTGGGTCTGTGCAAATGACATATCTGTCCATTTCATAATGTTGTCACTCCATCGCTTTTCCTGTCTTCTCCTCTGTTTTCCTTACCGAAATAGAATCCTAAAGGAGGAGTTAGCAAGGTCATTGATCTTGTTGCAAGGCAGTACCAACGTAGTTTTCTTTTCTTAACTGATGCCAGCAGAGGTAGGGTATATGTATAAATATCGACATATAGTAGAGGTGGCCTTTATTGTCAAGTTATCAAGAAACACAAGAGGATGTTTGATATAGCTTAGTGGTTTCTCCATACCACAAATCCTGCAAATTAATTGTGAAATTTCTGTGGAATCAACAGAATACCGACCCCCTACCCGATCCTTCCCCTTGTGTATATTGTGGTTTGTGGCCGTTTGTACGATAAACATTTCGGAATGCTGAGTCTCTCACGGTTGTAGCACATGGACAAAAACCATCTTGGTACTTTCAGTCTTTTTCATTAACGGTAATAAACCTGAGAGGATATTACCAACTTCCAACGCGGGCCGGGTGGTTCCTTTGATAGTGCCGTGAACTCAAGATTTGTTATCTCGAGTTCAGACTCAATCCTCAACATTAAAAACTGACTTTGTTCGTGCCCATCATATTGTTTCCATCATTCAAGTGGTGTCGTCTTAGTATTTAGTAAGTCGCTCTTCCCCCTTCCTCAGTTTCAAAACATTGCTAACGCATTGGATTTCACGCGGGATCTGAGAGTCTGCCGATACAACAAACGATGGCAGTGTTCTTAGACCATGCTGAAAAAGATGCTACACTTACGAAAGAGCCTTATCTGGTGAGTATTCTCTGGTAAAAATAATGAGTCAAAGGACAAACGCCCTCCCAGTTCTCTGTTTCTTTTTTTTTCTAATTCATAACGGCGATCATGAACACCAAGAAAAACCGAGGAATGGTAGGGAAGTGGTATGGGTATAAAGGTTGCAATTGACGATTTTTGGGTGTTGACGGGGTCATCCCTTTCCACATGCAAAACAGACTGGCTGAATATTCCTCGCCTACCCACAAGCACATCACACATCACACCCACATTTCTTTATACTCCTGTCTCAGCAACAGGCTTCCGCATTTTTTTTCCAGATATGTATGAAAAGTCAAGCCAAGTTAGATAATTTCAGTTTCACTTTATCCAGATGGTGTCTCCGAGGTCGGAATAAATTCCATATATACTGATTCCTCTGATGCATGTAATGGAGAAGATATGAAATAATCACGGCATGAACTTGCAAATAAGCCCTGCTGTACGCTGGCAAAATCTTGAGGTTGTACAAATCATGTCAAAGATTTTATCTTCTCTTAAAGAAAAATGACATAATGTTCTTTTCTTCATCAAAAAAAAAAAATGGCGACAGCAGAGGGGCATCCAGGAGTCATGACCTGGATACCGCCTGACCCCCCTAGGCTCAAAGAGTGTCAGGAGTTCAGGGCCGAAACACTTGCTTGACGGGGGTTTCTCCTCTGAGGACTTTCTGCTGTCCAGTTCTCCCCAGAGTTTCTTGCTAGTGTATAGTGGTTATCATTCACACATACTAGTAAAAAGATCAACCAATTCATCAATCAACCAATACAAATATTTTTATGGCAACAGTTTGTGACAATAAATCATCAAACATTTGTGAATTTTGAATTATTAGAACATTAAACATTTAGAACAGTCGTACACTCAATCGCCATATCATACACACCACACACACATCACACGAAAGAGGGGACGACGCGGTGGTGCTTTGGCACGTTACCGACGTCACGGCGTGTCACGCCCCCCTCTATCAGCAGTGCTGCTGTCCAATGTTAGAAGTCTAAGGAACAAAACAGACGAACTCGCATCACTACTACAAGACAGAAGAGACTATAGGGACTGTTCGATTCTCTGCTTTACGGAAACATGGCTACATAAGGATATCCCTGACAATCTTGTTCAAATGAAGGGTTTCAGTCTCTATCGATCGGACAGAGTCCCTGAACTTTGGATAAATCGGTTGGGGAAAATAAAATCCTGTTCTTGTTCTTCTCTTGTTTAACCTTGTCCTCTTAGTCTACATACTCATTTTATTGTATTTAACTCAGTTTGATTTTAATGTGCATATCGCGTTGCATCTTTAATCAATTTTTTTCTATACCTACCAAAATTTTTTCAATGAGTATTGCCCTTTTTGTCCATTGTTAAAAGTCCTGACCAAGGCATCTGACTCTTATGATGTGCTTTTTTAACCGTACATATTTAGATTTAGTCATTATCTTTGATATTGTTTCGACCAAGAGGGAGGGGGAGAGAGATGAGGGGAGGAAGAGGGTGAGAGAGGAGTGAAAGAGAGAATGAGAGAGAGTAAGAGTATGTGTGTACATGTGTTTATGCGTTCTTGTACCTATATGTATTTTAATGCGAATGCCAAAACAATTTCCCATTGTGATGCTTTGGGCTAAATAAAATTCTTGTATCTTGTATCTTATTCTAAAATACATCACTATTATTCTGATACACACATGTAGATTGGAAAATGTCATGATGGACATGGAATCAATATTTTAGGAAGAGGGGGAGTGAGATGGAAGGGGGCAGGCATGATAACATCAGCAAAGCATACAATAATATTTTCTGGTGGAAACACACATGAAAGAGGAGTAGAACATATTAAGCCAAGCAACATCTATATGACATTTTATGAAGAAAAAGAAATTAGAGCACCTGGTCACAACAGGAAATCTGGAAGGAAAGAAAACATAGGGGTTGTTTGAAAGTAGCCAGACATGATTCTCCAAACAAAAACCATTTTGCGGTTCAGCAATGTCTGACATGCCCCGAAAGGGATCCCAAGTCTACCGTCTTTCCGAGCAGCCAGCACGTCTTTCTCTGCTGTCCTCAGGCTTGATTCCCTGAAGGCAGTGGCCACGCCACAAGCCGAAGTTAACAAGAAACAAATGACTTTTATCAAACGCAAGCTTCCCTCACCCCTCTTCGCGTTTTTGCAATGCTAGACAGAAGGGAGAGAACAACAGCTAAAAAGGGAAAGGGAGGGGGGTGGAAAAAGAGGAAGAAAAATGGGCGAGAGGTGGACGGGGAAAAGAGGAACGGGAAGAACGGGAAAGAGGTAAGAGAGAGTGACGTCATAAGGCAGACGGGAGAAAACGAGATGCATTGTGCACGACGCCAACTGCCGGAAGCGGAGTTGCTTCCCCTTCTGTTACGAGTTGTTCGCCAATCACCTCCACATGGGGGCAAGGGGTGACGAGGCAACTGGTTACAGTTTGAAAGACTTTTAATCTACTTCTTAGATTGACTCTTCTCTCTCTCTCTCCTCTCTCTCTCTCTCTCTCTCTCTCTCTCTCTCTCTCTCTCTCTCTCTCCTTTCACTCTCTCTCTCTCTCTCTCTCTTTCTCTCTCTCTCTCTCTCCTCTCACTCTCTCTGCTCCGAGAATTGATTTATATACATAAAAACCAAGCAGACCACTCAATCAACGAGATCCGAGTGAAAGGTCTGTGGCTTCTACACAATAACAGCACCATAGACAGGAAAGACAGAGAATCCCATTTCATAGACAAACTTGGAACACGCAAGCCACATGGTCTCAATGACAAACCATAAAGCCTTCCTCAACCAAATTCAGTTAATGCCAGTTCATGTACTTTTATCAGCACATGGCTCTTTGTTCATGTACTTTTATCTTGTGTGTGTGTGTGTGTGTGTGTGTGTGTGTGTGTGTGTATGTGTGTGTGTGCGTGCGTGCGTGTGTGTGTGTGTGTGTGTGTGTGTGTGTGTGTGTGTGTGTGTGTGTGTGTGTGTGTGTGTGATAAATTTATGCATAGAAGCTTCTTTTCATGTGCCCTTGAGTCCATGCATATTTTACCTCGATGATGATTTATGATAGTTTATTTCCTCCTTTCCATATCTTCTCCTGTTGAAATAGACCATATATCACCAGTTTTCCATCTCACTGATGTCTTGGCTTTCCGGCTGCACAAATGCCCCCCCCCTCCCCCTTTGTGTATGTGTGTGTGTGTGTGTGTGTGTGTGTGTGTGTGTGTGTGTGTGTGTGTGTGTGTTTAACGGCAACAATCTGTGTGCTGTGCAGATTTTTTCTGATGTGTGTGTTGATATTTGTTATATAGACCGCAAGATAAACACCGCTGAGCTTGCATGAAGAAACACATATCTGGCCCCTCAGGGATTCCAGAGAGTCGATTCGCCTGCAGGCTTGCAGTGTCGTCATTGTTGTTCACATGCCGAGTATATGCGTGTGAGCATGAGTGCTATGTATGCCTTTATTAACCGCTGGTCTGTTCGTGAACGGTTAGGAGGGAATAAAAAGAAAAACACCAG
Source organism: Monoplex corrugatus (assembly GCA_030674185.1). NCBI lineage: Eukaryota > Metazoa > Mollusca > Gastropoda > Littorinimorpha > Ranellidae > Monoplex > Monoplex corrugatus. The sequence continues at coordinate 116,478,906 of CM060306.1, read as the reverse complement.
CTCTGCCTTCCCTGGGTCTTCTTTGTCGGGCTGCCTTACCACCTGATCTTCTGCTCTTCTGCTCTTTTGTCTCTTGTCTTCACACAACACCATTACACACATATATATGTAGTATACACACACACACGCACATACACACACACACACACACACACACACACACACACACACATACACAGATATATATATATAATATTTAGATATAAATATATATATATTTATACAAAGTATGAAAACATGCACATATGTACAATAGTAATGTTATTAGTGCAGCACAATCTTATATAGCTGTGTGTGTGTGTGTGTGTGTGTGTGTGTGTGTGTGTGTGTGTGTGTGTGTGTGTGTGTGTGTGTGTGCGTGCGTGCGTGCGAATGTGTGTGTGGAGGGTGTGTGTGTGTGTGTGTGTCTGCCTGTCTGTCTGTTTGTCTGTCTGTGTATGTGTGTCTGTCTCTTTGTCCATCTATTTGTCTGTGTGTGTTAGTACTTACTGGAGCATCGTTCTTCCCGTCTCCTCTGTCCCTGGCTGTGTGACGTAGACTGCTTACAGCCTTGAGTCAGTCCCACAATGCTCTGCTCACCCACACTCCCGCCACTTCCGCTTCCGCCCAACTTGTCTGGGTCCAGGCGAAGGTGTAGCACTGTGCGTTTGGCCATCCCCTGCAAACACACACACACACACACACACACACACACATACACACACACGCACACACACGCACACACACACGCACACGCACACGCACACGCACACACACACATCCACACACACACGCACATACACACACACATACACACACATACACACACACACACGCACATACATACACACACACACACACACACACACACACACACACACACACACACACACACACACACACACACACACACACACACACACACGAAAACCACATATGTGGATAAAAACGGGGGCAGTTTCCAAGTGGGTAAGTGTCGGATTTCTAATCGGAAGGTCCGGGGTTCGATTTGCCCTAATACCTTCACCTGGTGGGTAAGGATGGAATTTTTTTCTGACCCTCTAGGTCAACATGTATGCAAATCTGCCAGTGCCTAAACCCCCTTCGTGTTTATAAACACGTTCAAAAATCGTCTAAGTCATGTCAGTGGCTGGCTTATGGAAACATGAAAACATTCGCATACAGTACAAACTAGACACCATGTGCTACAAAAGCCTCAATAACGCAGCCCCCGATTACCTGTCAAGCCTACTTGAGATTTATGTTCCCTCACGTACCCTCCGCTCTGCCTCCGATCCTCTGACTTTTCGCTTTCCACGCACTAAGCTCAATACCCATGGTCCACGGCCTTCTCTGTTTCTGGTCCACTCTCCTGGAACAAACTTCCTCTCTCAATCCGTCAGCAACCTACTTTTGTCTCCTTCAAGTCCGCTCTCAAAACTCACCTTTTCTCCTCTGCATAAAATCCTGACCTCACTCAACCCCCTCTGCAGCCTGTCTCCATTCGGAGGGGAATCACATTGTAATATATAATTGTATATAATATGCTCTCTATAATTTTCCATTGCTTTTATTCTTTCTCCCCATTTATAGCCATGCGTGTGTGTGTGTGTGTGTGTGTGTGTGTGTGTGTGTGTGTGTGTGTGTGTGTGTGTGTGTGTGTGTGTGTGTGTGTGTGTGTGTGTGTGTGTGTGCGTGCATGTGTGTGCGTGCGTGCGTGTGTGTCTGTTCAGCGCTTAGATTTGATTTTATCAAGATTTTGCGCTATATAAATATTGTAATTATTATTATTATTATTCGGCATGTACGCCCACCAATGATGCAAACTGTGCAACAACAGTGGAGTGTGGTCAGCTCGTCTATCAGCTTGAGTTCTCCGTATTCAACTGAAAATTCTGATTATGAGTGGTGCGCAATGTGTCCAAATTTTGGAGAGACAGCGGCTGCACAAGAACGATTTATTTATTATTACACTAACATTTATTCATTATTACTTTAACACAGATTTCAGTGAGCAAGGCTCAACTATGAAAGCCTGTAGTTGTAAGGATTATAAAAAAGTCAAATGACGTTGAACGTTTTGGAAATGATAGAAATGGCTCGATCACTTGGAAGGTCGTATTGTTGTTGCAGTCGTTGTTGTCGTTAATTCATGAGATATTTTAATGCGAATGCCAAAACAATTTCCCATTGTGATGTTCTGGGCTAAATAGAATATATGTTTCTTGTATCTTGTATTTTTAGCCAGGCAGGTTTGACCAGAGTCCACCACTCTACAGCAGTGCTTTGTAACTGCTACGATCTTTCGGGAGGGACTGAGTGTAGGAAGTGACTGATACTGGCACAGAGTAGGCCTATCGAATCTAGGTCAATCTGTAAGCCTATACTTCAATGTGTGCCTGTGGCCCACCAAAGGATGGGTGAGGGTGGTGTGGAGAGGGGAAGGGAACGACAGATGCGCGCTGTTAAATTAATTAGCTGGCAGGGCTAAGGTGGCTTGGATATGGGCACCTTGGCGTGAGAGTGTGTGTGTGTTGTGTGCGTGTGTTTCTTCGATTCCGTGGATGACCAACGAATTTGTCTTTTATGATGTTGAACATTGTAATTGTTGTGATGCGTGAGTGTGATTGTATGCATAGCCAAAACATTTTCCACGTGTCTGAGCACTGGGCTAAAATAAAATCTTGTTCTTGTTCTTCTCTTGTTTAACCTTGTCCTCTTAGTCTACATACTCATTTTATTGTACTTAACTCATTTTGATTTTAATGTGCATAGCGCGTTGCATCTTTAATCAAATTTTTTCTATACCTACCAAAGTTGTTTTTCAATGAGTATTGCCCTTTTTGTCCATTGTTAAAAGTCCTGACCAAGGCATCTGACTCTTATGATGTGCTTTTTTAACCGTACATATTTAGTTTTAGTCATTATCTTTGATATTGTTTCGACAAAGAGGGAGGGGGAGAGAGATGAGGGGGAGGAAGAGGGTGAGAGAGGGGTGAAAGAGAGAGTGAGAGAGAGTAAGAGTATGTGTGTACATGTGTTTATGCGTTCTTGTGCCTATATGTATTTTAATGCGTATGCCAAAACAATTTCCCATTGTGATGCTTTGGGCTAAATAAAATTCTTGTATCTTGTATGATGGTTCGATATCTGTTCATGTGAGTAATACTGGACAGAATCTCTATTCATGAGGTAGACATTTTATCAGTATTATTCAATAAGATATCTATCCATACAGTAATACTGGATGCTCTATCTATTCATACGGTAATACTGGATACGATATCTATTCGTGAGGTAATACTGGATACCAACAGGCCTATCCATGTAGTGATACTGGATATAATGTTCATGCGGCAATACTGGATACGATATCTATTCATACGGTAATACTGGATACGATATCTATTCGTGTGATAATAACTGGATAAACATATGCATATGGAATTTTCCGAGTGCCCTGAATCCCTGTTGAGTAAACTCCAAACTTCAAACTCTTATTTCTTTGACACCTTTCCAGTTACTTCTCTAAAAAGAGACGTGTGTGTAACGTAATATGTCTGTCTGTCTGTCTGTCTGTCTGTCTGTCTGCCTGTTAGTCTGTCAGTCTGTCTGTCTGTCTGTATGTCTGTATGTCGGTTGGTCTGTCTGTCTGTCTGTCTGTCTGTCAGTCTGTCGGTCTGTCTGTCTGTCTCTGTCTGTTTGTCTGTCTGTCTGTGTGTGTACTAAAAATGTGCGTGGATATAGGATGCATGTATGTGCATGTGTCTGTATCTGTAAGCAAGTTTGTCTTTGCGCGCGCGCGCGTGTGTGTGTGTGTGTGTGTGTGTGTGTGTGTGTGTGTGTGTGCGTGTGTGTATGTGTGTGTGTGTGTGCGTGTGTGTGTGCGTGTGTGTGCGTGCGTGCGTGCCTGTGCGTGTATGTGCGTGTGTCTGCGTGTGTGTGTGTGTGTGTGTGTGTGTGTGTGTGTGTGTTGTGTGTGTGTGTGTGTGTGTGTGTGTGTTTGGACAGCAGTCCAATTTTAAGATGACAAGCAGTATGACTAAAAAGACATAAACTGAGAAAAATATAAAATACTGATCAGTATCAAATACATCACCACATTTATCCTCATCATGATCATTCCACAATCATCGTCACCACCACCACCACCACCACCACCACCACCGTCATCATCATCGTCATCATCGTCGTCATCATCGTCATCGTTATCTTCTTCTTCTTCTTCTTTTTCTTCATCGTCATCATCATCATTATCACTTCCACCACAATTATCAGAATCATTATCATAATCACCATCAGTTACAATCGCCATTATCATCAGCAGCAGCAGCAGCATCGTCATAATCGCCATCATCATCACTTACACCATCATTTCCTCAATTACCATCACCACCGGCACGTCTATAATATCATCACTGCTATCATCTTCACTACCATCACCATCTTCACCACCAACCACCACTACCATCACCACCACCATCACCACTACCACCATTACCATCACCACATCACTGTCATCACTACCGTCACCACTACCATCACCACCACCACCACCATCATCATCACCACCACCACTACAATCACCACCATCATCACCACTACCACACCACCACCACCATCATTACCATCACCACCACCACCACCTTCATCACCATCACCCCTACCACCACCACCATTTCCACCACCACTACTACCATCACCACCACCACCACCACCATCACCACTACCATCATCACAACCACCACCTTCACCACCACCACCAATACCATTACCACCACCACCATCTTCACCACCATCACCACTACCACTACCACCATTACCATCACCACCACCACCACCATACTACCACCACCACCACCACTATCACCACCACCATCACCATCACCAGTATCAAAAAGCATCAAGACAGCAACGTACCTTCAGACGTTGGTACCGGCGGAGAGGGTCCAGCTCCTTGGCGTCGTCGTAGTCCCTGGAGAGCTGGTCCACCACCTGCCTCAGCTTCTTGTGCTCCCTCTGGGCCGTCTCCAATTCCACGCTCAGGGCTTCGTTCTCACGACGCACCTCGTCTGTCGCTGAAGCTGCCATCAACAGTGAGGTCAGACTCATAGCGTTAGGGAGTAGAGTTACGCTAAGAGTTATTGGAGTTTATATCACGAAGATTCACCGCCTCGGCAGCTCCATATACGCTCCACCCAAAATCCGCCAGCAATTATCTGACAGATTTCCTGAGCTCGCTCCAAAAAAAATCTGCGCGCTGGCAAGGTCTTGAAACGGGAAAGAGGAGAAAGGACCTATCAAATACTAAGATGACACCACCAGTATGATGGAAACATTATGATGGGCAGCAACAGACTAGTGGACTATGAAACACTAAGCACACCACCAAACTTTGAAACTAGATGCACACAGACTATGACCTATGAAACACTAAGCTGACACCACCAAAACGATTGAAACATTAAGATGGGCAGCACAGACTAATGGACCTATGAAACACTAAGCTGACACCACCAAAACGATTGAAACATTAATGGGCAGCAACAGACTAGTGGACCTATGAAATACTAAGCTGACACCACCAAAACGATTGAAACATTAGATGGGCAGCCAACAGACTAGTGGACCTATGAAACACTATGCTGACACCACCAAAACGATTTGAAACATTCAAAGATTGGGCAGCCCAACAGCCAGATTTCAATGTTGGGGCTGGTACTGAACTCATGATGTCAGATTTTGAGTCCATGGTTCTACCAACTGGTTGGCAAGGGTTGGAAACACGGATGTAGTCTTCCTTTGGGATGTTGATCTGTTTGGTTGGCCTGTCTGTTTGTCGCTTGTTTGACGTGTGTAGGTGTCTGGTTTAGGTCTGGGGATGTCTATTGCGATATGAATGTGTGGAGAATATGTAATGTGAAATATTTGGTTGTTTGCTTTTTTTTTTTCCTTGCGAATCTTTCTTCCTGTTGTTCACTTGTTACACATTTCTGTTTGCTTTTTAATGTTTGTTTTGTTTGCTTAAAATTATCGGATTTTTGTATTTATTCATTTTGTTTATCGTTTGTAGATTCTTTTAAAAAAATTCTAAGCGTCGTTTTGCTTTCCAGAACATTTCAAACTGAAATACACAACATAAGCATTTACGAAACAGTAGTGATTAATATCAAACAAAACTTTCGTTCAGATGATTTATTATTTAGCCTATAACCCCTTAAGAAGGGATGTGACTCAAAAATAAATCAAATAACCCAAAATATGTTTTCAGCACATAAGAATTATTTATCAATATAAGCCAGACAATTTTCCCACAATGATATAACCCAGTGATGAAAATTAAACAAATTGATATCAACAAAACACCCTCTATCCTTTTGAGAGACTGCTACAAATATATCGCCATATTTTTTCATTATTTCTCCATTTCCCGTTGAGAGAAATACAGTTCACATTTTGTTTGTGAGGATGCTCCAATGTTTTCCTGGAATAAGCTCTTTTCTTTGATCGTCCAAAACAAAACACCCTAAAACAAAATGTACTTCATATTCGGTGACACAGTTACACAATTTCCAAGTCAAAGCATCATATCAAGACAGGACAGCCATCACGAGTATGGGAGACAGAACAGTGATAGCGATAAGACACTGTGTAACACTCGCCGGAAACATTCGTCACATCGCACTGAGAACATAAAACTTTGATGGACACTGCTGATAGGATCCTACGCATTGATGGCAGATTCCGGTGGAGCTTGTATGGAACTGTCCGAGTATAGTAACCATCCCTTGACCAAATTCCAGACTCCAGTTTAGTGTTGATTATAAATCGAAGATTATCAGAACAGAGGATTGTTGACTGATTTGGGTGGAGCATATATGGAAATGTGCGAGTACAGTGACCATCTCTGCAACAAATTCCAGATTCCAGGTCAAAGTTCACCACAAATCAAAGTCTTTGAGGATGTCATAGATCGTTTCTCTGTAGCGTTGTCCTCCAAACTCAAAGAGTTGAGCGTGATATTGGCACATTCTGGGAAGACTAGGACCTCACAGTCGGTCGACTTCACGGACGCGTCACTGAAGGTGTTGTTCAAATCTTCTTATCATCACCGCATGTGTCTGTATCTCTCGGACCTGCTTGCTGTTAAGATGTACCATCAAAAAAACAAACAAAAAAAGCGCTGAGTGCAGCTTTTTCAAGCCTTTCAATCTAGAATAAGGGAATTGCATGGCGGAATGATTACCATCCCCATCGTCATCACCACAATCTTCACAGCACTGTGAAAAATCGTCACATAGTGTTTTTCGTGATGGCAACGACTACTGTGGCGTAAGAAATGAGACACACACATAAGAGAAAGAAATCACGAGTCAATCAGTCATTGAACTCCTTCCACCAACAGAGCAGCTGTAGTGTGCACGAAGCACCGTCGTTGTCAAGTCCAAGGGAGTTCAAAGACAAACACTACAGCGCTTCTCTCCCTTTCTCCTTACCTTCCCTCCCCTGTCAACACGTCTAAGACATGTGTCGGCCTGTCTCCTCTCCAATTTTTGTCCGTCTTCTACTCCCTCCCTCCCTCCCACCACCCTCTCTATCTCTCCTCTCTCTCTCTCCTCTCTCTCTCTCTGTCTGTCTGTCTCTCTCTCTGTTCTCTGTCTGTCTCTGTCTGTCTTCTCTTTCTGTGTCTCTGTCTGTCTGTCTCTCTTTTCTCTCTCTCTCTCTGTCTGTCTATCTATCTGTCTGTCTGTCTACATATCTCTCCTCCCTCCCTCTCTCTCTCTCTCTACTCCCTCCTTCTCTTCTCTCTCTTTCTGTCTGTCTGTCTCTCTCTCCCCCTTCTTCCTCTCTTTCTCTCACTTTCTGTTTCTCTCTCCCTCACTTTCTCCCCCCTCTCTCTCCTTCTTCCTCTCTCTCTCTCTCTCCCCTCTATCGCTCCTCTCTCTCTCTCTCCCTTTCTCTCTTCTCTCTCCCTCTCTCTCTCCCTCTCTTCATCTTCACACTCACTTTCACCCTCACGTCTCTCTCTCTCTCCATCTCTCTCTTTCTCTTAGTATCTTATTTTCTGTTGTTTTAAATTAAGTAGATTTGCAACGGCACATAATTATATAAAACGGCAAATGCGCTGGTATAAATTCATTCTGTTGGAAATGTTCATTTCATTTCCTCTCCATTTCTTTCTCAGCTCCCCTCCCCCCCCCTCTCTCTCTCTTCTCCCTCTCTC
>CM060306.1:116463203-116465703 GCA_030674185.1 Monoplex corrugatus | reverse complement strand
ACTAATCTAACTAACTAACTACTCACTTATCTATTTCTGTGTCTATTTGTTTGCTGTTTATTTCATTTCGCTCTCCCACTGCCTATGCCAAATGAATGGTCATAGAATCTCAAACAATTTTTTTTTTACATTGCTACGATGATAATGACCATGGGGAAGACAATCATGATGCTATGGAGTGCCATGCAGGACTGAGTCTGTGTGACATTAATGTGCTCTTCGCCTACTTTCATAACACATCCTGCGGAACAAGCCTGAAAGATACAGACACTTGCTGTGTTGGACATCTAAGCGACACCCTCAGTGACGCATCCGTGAAGTGAATGAGACTCGACTGTGTGATCCCATTCTTCCCAATGATCCCATAGTACGCTCACCTCTGTGTAGGAGCCGGCTGGGGCCGAAAAATCCCACAATGATCTTATTAAGGTTGATGGGATTCGAACTCACAACCTTCCAGATGGTAGTCCCTTACCATGACCACCGCGCCAAGGCGATTGGTAAACTCGTCTAATTTGTACCAGATCGGTTTACTAATTGTCGAGTTAAAATTTGTAGTTATTTAATCTACTAACAGGGAGTGGGGTGAGGGGTGAAGGGAAAAGATTGTTTCACATCGACCGGAGAGAACTGTTAATTTATGAGGCGCAGACAAAGAGAAAGAGAGAGAGAGAGAGAAAGAGAGAGAGAGAACGAATGAGAATGAGAGACAGAAAGAGAGAGAGACAGAAAGACAGAGAGAAAGAGAGACAGAGAAAGATAGAGGGAGAGAGAGAAAGAGAGAGAGAGAATGAGTGAGAATGAGAGAGAGAAAGAGAGAGAAAGAGAGAGAGAAAGAGAGAGAGAGAGAGAGTGTGTGTGGCCGGAAATCGAACTAAACGTCTAATTCTTCAGATGAAGACCAAAAACGAATCGGACCCGTGTGCTTTCTGGCCCGCGCACGTTAAAGATCCCACGGCAGTTGAAAATCGTCAAGAGCAGAGCATTCGCCCTGGTATAAAACATTGCAGAGATAGGTTGCTTTCTCAAGGTCCTTTACCCTTGAAGGTCAGTTAGCCTTCTAGCTTTTCTGAAGCCTTGATAAAAAAAATTGGGTGGCGCTACATTGCGGCGACGCGGTCTCAAAGAGGAGAGCAGTCGGAGTTTCATAAGGTAAATCTACTCTATTAAAAGAAATGAACGTGAATATGAATAATAATAATAATAATAATAATAATAATTACAATATTTATATAGCGCAAAATCTTGATAGAAAATCAAATCTAAGCGCTGAAGCAGACACACACGCAAGCACGCACGCACGCACGCACGCACACACACGCACGCACACACACACACACACACATACACACACACACACACGCATGGCTATAAATGGGGAGAAAGAATAAAAGCAATAAAAGCAAGAATAAAAGCAATGGAAAATTATAGAGAGCATAGCATATACAATTATATATTATAACCATGTGATTCCCTCCGAGCGGAGACAGGCTGCAGAGGGGGTTAGGATTTTATGCGGAGGAGAAAAGGTGAGTTTTGAGAGCGGACTTGAAGGAGACAAAAGTAGGTTGCTGACGGACTGAGAGAGGAAGTTTGTTCCAGGAGAGTGGACCAGAAACAGAGAAGGCTCGTGGACCATAGGTATTGAGCTTAGTGCGTGGAAAGCGAAAAGTCAGAGGATCGGAGGCAGAGCGGAGGGTACGTGAGGGAACATAGATCTCAAGTAGGCTTGACAGGTAATCGGGGGCTGCGTTATTGAGGCTTTTGTAGCACATGGTGTCTAGTTTGTACTGTATGCGCTTTGATACAGGGAGCCAGTGAAGTTGTGCCAGGAGAGGAGATATGTGGTCAGCTTTTTTCTTTTTGAGTACAAGGCGTACAGCATTGTTTTGAATGCGCTGTAGGATGTGAATGGTGGAGGCAGGAAGACCAGACAGGAGTGAATTGCAATAGTCAATGCGAGACATTATGAAGGAGAGAACGAGTTTTGCAGTTGTTTCGACAGAGAGATACTTCCTGATCAGCCTTATACGATGGAGATGATAGTAGCAGGATCTGGCAGTTTGAGAAACAAAGTTGTTCATGGAGAGGGTAGAGTCAATGCAGACACCAAGGTTTTTAGCTGAATCAGAAATTGGGACTGATGTGTTACATAATGGGAGAGAAAGAGGAGGCAGCTGAGAAAGTTTCTGACGGGTGCCAATGAGGATAGCTTCTGTTTTGTCGTCATTAAGCTGAAGTCTATTGTGTGTCATCCAGTTCTTAATGTCCGAGTAACACTCAGTGGTGCGAGTCAACAGCCGCTGTATATTATCAGGTGAGTCACTGTCTTGAAGTTGGGTGTCATCAGCATAGAAGTGGTGTTTTATAGAATGGGAGTTGATGATGGTGGACAGGGGGGAGGTGTAAAGAGTGAAAAGAACAGGGCCAAGGACAGATCCTTGTGGAACACCACAGGTCAGGTATGCAGGTTGAGAGTAAGTGCCATTGATGAGAACGG
>CM060306.1:116435703-116458203 GCA_030674185.1 Monoplex corrugatus | reverse complement strand
CCTGTGCAAATGCAAAACCCTGGTAGAAATGTCTGGACAAAATAGAAGAGAAGAAGGAAAAAAATGTATGGACAGAATAACCCCCACCTGTCCCGAACCTTCATTTAGTTGTTTTTACCATGTAAAAGTACGACGAGCATGCTTTGACGTGGATTGTCTGCGCTGTACGACTGGAATTATCAGTAATTATCATTATCATTGCAGACCGTCTATGCTTGAGGGGGCTGAAAGTAAATAAGCATTACTGTGCTTATTATGCCACTATCCTCAGATTTCTCTCTCTGTCTCTCTCTGTCTGTCTATCTGTCTGTCTGTCTGTCTGTCTCTCTCTCTCTCTCTCACTCTCTCACTCCTCTCCTCTCTCTCTCTCTCTCTCTCTCTCTCTCTCTCTCTCTCTCTCTCTGACACTGTCTCTGTCTTCGTCTTTGTCTCTGTCTCTGTCTCTCTCTCTCACTGTGTGTGCGTCTCTCTCTCTCTCTCTCTCTCTCTCTCTCTCTCTCTCTCTCTGTCTGTCTGTCACATACACACTCAAACACATACAGACTCTCTCACTCTCTCTCTCTCTCTCTCTCTCTCTCTCTCTCTCTCACGCACCCACACACATATACACACACACGCACGCACACGCACGCACGCACGCACGCATGCACGCACACGCAAACAAGCGTTCTCTCTCTCTCACTCTCTCACTCTCTCTATCTCTCTTCTCTCTCTCTGTCTCTCTGTCTCTGTCTCTGTCTCTGTCTCTGTCTCTGTCTCTCGTCTCTCTGTCTCTCTCTCTCTCTCTCTCTCTCTCTCTCTCTCTCTCCATCTCTCTCTCTGTCTTCATCCAAGCCTTTCTTCCCAACTCCCAACTCCTTTACCCTGTAGTAAACATCGACGACAACAGAACCATAAAGAGTTTGTTAGCTGATAATGACAAAGCGTGTCCACCTACTAAGAGACCGTCTGGCAGAGAGACAATGCCAATTAGCTAATAATTTCCCTCATCTAACCCAATCATTAACTGACAATTTTGTCATCTAGCACAATAATTAACGGAGAATTTTTCTGACACAATCATTAACTGACTATTTTGCTGTCTAACACAATCATTAACTGACTATTTTGCTGTCTAACACAATCATTAACTGACTATTTTGCGGTCTAACACAATCATTAACTGACTATTTTGCGGTCTAACACAATCATTAACTGACTATTTTTCCATTTAATACAATCATTAACTATTTTGCTGTCTAACACAATCATAAACTGACTTTTGCTGTCAAACACAATCATTAACTGTCCATTTTGCTGTCTAACACAATCATAACTGACTTTTGCTGTCAAACACAATCATTAACTGACTATTTTGCTGTTTTAACACAATCATTAACTGACCATTTTGCTGTCTAACACAATCATTAACTGACTATTTTGCTGTCGAACATAATCATTAACTGACTATTTTGCTGTCGAACATAATCATTAACTGACTATTTTGCTGTCGAACATAATCATTAACTGGCCATTTTGCTGTCGAACATAATCATTAACTGGCCATTTTGCTGTCGAACATAATCATTAACTGGCCATTTTGCTGTCGAACACAATCATTAACTGGCCATTTTGCTGTCGAACATAATCATTAACTGGCCATTTTGCTGTCTAACATAATCATTAACTGACTATTTTGCTGTTTTAACACAATCATTAACTGGCCATTTTGCTGTCTAACACAATCATTAACTGACCATTTTGCTGTCTAACACAATCATTAACTGACCATTTTGATGTTTAACACAATCATTAACTGACCATTTTGCTGTCTAACACAATCATTAACTGGCCCATTTTGATGTTTAACACAATCATTAACTGACCATTTTGCTGTCTAACACAATCATTAACTGGCCCATTTTGATGTTTAACACAATCATTAACTGGACCATTTTTCCGTCTAAAACAAACATTAACTGACCATTTTGCTGTCTAACACAATCATTAACTGACCATTTTGCTGTCTAACACAATCATTAACTGACTATTTTGCTGTCTAACACAACCATAAACTGACTTTTCCTGTCTAACACAATCATTAACTGGCCCATTTTGATGTTTAACACAATCATTAACTGGACCATTTTTCCGTCTAAAACAAACATTAACTGACCATTTTGCTGTCTAACACAATCATTAACTGACCATTTTGCTGTCTAACACAATCATTAACTGACCATTTTGCTGTCTATCGCAATTATTAACTGACGATTTAACCGTCTAACACAATCATTAACTGACCATTTTGCTGTCTAACATAATCATTAACTGGCCCATTTGCTGTTTAACGCAATCATTAAATGATTATTTTGCTATCTAACACAAACATTAACTGACTATTTTGCTGTATAACACAAACATTACTGACCATTTTGCCATCTGACAGGATCATTAACTGACTATTTCGCTATCTACCACAATCATTAACTGACCATTTTGCTATCTAACACACTCATTAACTGACTACTTTGCTATCTAACACAATTATTTACATACCATATTGCCGTCCAACACAATCATTAACTGACCATTTTTCAGTCTACAACAATCATTGACTGATCATTTTGCTATCTAATACAATTATTAACTGACAATTTTGTTCATAGAACACAATCATTTACTGATCACTTTGTGACCTAACACAATCATTCACAATCATTAACAGACCATTTTTCCATCAAACACGACCTTTAATTGACCATTTTGCCATCTAACACAATTATCAATTGACCTTTTTGCCATCTATTACTATCATTAACCGACCATTTTGCTATCTAACACTTATCATTGACTGACCATTTTGCTATAAAACGCTATCATTAACTGACTATTTTTTGTCTAACACAATCATTAACTGACTATTTTGCTAACACACACATCAATAACCGACTATTTTGCTATCTAACACATCATTAACTGACTATTTTGCTGTCTAACACAACCATTAACTGATTATTTTGTAGCTAACACCTTCATTAACTGACCAGTTTGTAGCTAACAGTCATTAACTGACTATTTTGCCATCTAACACAATCATTAACTGACCATTTTGCCTATTTAACACAATCATCAACTGACTATTTTGCTATCTGACACAATCATTAACTGACGACTGTTCTATCAAACACAATCATTAACTATTTTGCCATCTAACACAATCATTAACTGACCATTTTGCCTATTTAACACAATCATCAACTGACTATTTTGCTATCTGACACAATCATTAACTGACGACTGTTCTATCTAACACAATCATTAACTATTTTGCCATCTAACACAATCATTAACTGACCATTTTGCCTATTTAACACAATCATCAACTGACTATTTTGCTATCTAACACAATCATTAACTGATGACTGTTCTATCAAACACAATCATTAACTATTTTGCCATCTAACACAATCATTAACTGACCATTTTGCCTATTTAACACAATCATCAACTGACTATTTTGCTATCTAACACAATCATTAACTATTTTGCTATCTGACACAATCATTAACTGACGACTGTTCTATCTAACACAATCATTAACTGACCATTTTGTAGCTAAAACAATCATTAACTGACCATTTTGTAGCAAACAATCATTAACTGACCATTTTGCGATCGAATACAATCATTAGCTGGCCCATTTTGCCATCTGACACAAACATTAATTGACCATTTTGCTATCTGACGCAATCGTTATTTGACCATTTTGCCATCTAACAGAATCATTAATTAATCATTTTGCCATCTAACGCAATCATTAACTGACCGTTTTGCCATCTAACGCAAGCATTAACTGACCATTTTGCTATCTAACACAAGCGTTAATTGACAATTTTGTTCATCTGACGCAAACATGAATGATTATTTTGTCATCTAACGCGACCATTAACTAATCATTTTATCATCTAACACAATCATTAATTAACCATTTTATTCAACTAATACAGCCATTAACTGACAGTTTTGCTGTCTAACACAATTATTAACTGACCATTTTGATATCTAAAACAAGCATTGACTGATCACTTTGCTATCTATCACAATCATTAACTGACCATTTTGCTATCTACCACAATCATTACCTGACCATTTTGCTGTCTGGTACAATCATTAACTGACATTTTTATATCTCGTCGTCGGCCTCTTTACATCTCAGGAGATGATAGTCTGCACCAGGAGCGTTGTGGTCATGACGTGCACTTTCTGCTGTGGCTGTGCAGGCCGATTCTTGAGTGGCAATCTCTGTCATATCTGCCACATACAAATTGAGTCGCTATTGTCTGGTTTCTGGAACGTTGCTTGCGAAGAGCCCTTTTTCATCTGTGCTTTCTGCTCTCTCCTCTCCGCATTCACAACTGCCTTGTCAACGGCTGTCCGCCACGCTGCCCTGTCTTTCCGCAGAGTCTCCCAAGAGCCTGGGTCAATCCCTCAGCTTCTAAGGTCCCTTTTGCATGCGTCTACAAAGCGTAGCTGTGGGCGTCCTGGAGTTCGCTTCCGGTTTGCCAGTTCGCTGTAGAGAACGTCTTTTGGTATGCGTCCATCCTCCATTCGACGCACATGGCCAAGCCAGCGTAGTCGGCGTTGGCTTAGAAGGGCAAAGATGGTCTGTAGGCCCGCACGACGGAGGACCTCCGTGTTGGTCACCTTGTCTTGCCATTGGATGCCAAGGATGCGTCGCAAGCAGCGGAGATGGAAAATGTTGAGCCTCTTTTCTTGGCTGGCGTATGTGGTCCAGGCTTCACTTGAGTAGAGAAGTGTGCTCAACACACATGCTCTATACACCTGCATTTTGGTGTTCGCGGTGAGACTGCTGTTGGACCAGACCCGCTTGTTCAGTTTAGCCATAACAGATGAGGCCTTTGCAATTCTGGCGCCGATTTCAGCGTCCAGAGAGAGGTTGTCACTTATGGTGGACCCCAAGTACTGAACTTTGTGGACAGTATTCAGGTCGTAGTCTCCAATGTGTAGAGATGGTGGTTCTTCACAGCCTTGGCCTAAGATCTCAGTTTTCTTCAAGCTGATTGTGAGACCAAACTCTCTGCAAGCGTGGGCGAAGCGATCAACGAGCCTCTGGAGATCTTGTTCACTGTGGGAAGCCAGCGCAGCATCATCTGCGAAGAGAGCTTCTCTGATGGTCTTCTTTTCCACCTTAGTTTTGAAACGAAGCCTGGCAATGTTGAAGAGCTTTCCATCGGTCCTTGTATGAAAATATACCCCTTCTTCAGATCTGCAGAAGGCATAGGTCAGCAACATCGAGAAGAAGATCCCGAACAGAGTTGGGGCCAAAACACATCCCTGTTTCACCCCGTGCTGATTCTAAAAGGCTCTGATGTGGCACCATTATAGCACACAGTGCTATGCATATCCTCGTGGAAAGACTCGATGACAGCTGATAGTCTTGGGGGGCAGCCGATTTTCTTCAAAAGCTTGAAAAGACCACTCCGACTGACCAGGTCGAACGCTTTCGTGAGATCAATGAAGGCGAGGCAAAGGGGCATGTGCTGCTCGCGGCACTTTTCCTGTAGTTGCCGGACAGAGAAGATCATGTCGATGGTCGATCTTCCGGCCTAAAGCCGCACTGGGACTCAGGGTAGATGCGAGCTGCCAGCCTCTGAAGACGGGTTAAAACGACTCTGGCGAATGCTTTCCCAACAATGCTGAGAGTGAGATTCCGCGATAATTATTACAGTCACTGCGGTCGCCCTTGTTCTTATATAGAGTCATTATCCTGGCGTCTCTCATGTCTCTCGGAATGAAGCCTTCCTTCCAGCACAAGCACAAAAGTTCATGCAGCTCGTTGAGAAGAGCAGGCTTCCCGCACTTGATGACCTCTGGGGTATTCCGTCTTCACCAGGGGCTTTTCCCGTCGCCAAACCGTCAATCGCCTTGCTTAGTTTTCAAGGCTTGGCTCAGCATCCAACCCTTCATGACAGGCAAGTCCTCAATGGCATTCAGGGCAGCATCGGTGACAGAGTTCTGCGTGGAGTACAGCTCCAGGTAGTGCTCTACCCATCTCTCCATCTGCTTTGCTGAGTCTGTGATGCTCTCTCCTGCTTTGGACTTAAGGGGAGCTGACTTGGCGGCTGCTGGACCAGTCGCTTGTTTGATGCCAGCGTACATGCTGCCAGTGTTGCCTGAATCTGCAGACTGCTGAATACTTGAGCTTAACTGTAGCCAATAGTTGTTGGCGCATCGCCCAGCAGTTTGTTGGGCCTTGCTGCGGGCAGTCTGCGTGTAGTTTGGGTATTGTTGTTTTTATACCAAGTAAAGCCTTGCGTTTCGCTTCCACTACTGGTTCCATTTCCTGCCAGTTTGCCTCAAACCAGTCGGGATTCTTTCGTTCTTTTTTCCCAAATATACTCAGGGCGGACTGATAGTTTTGTCCTTCACGTGATTCCACTTTTCCTCAGCGTTTTGGATCTCTGAGCCACTCTTGAGCGCTTCATTCAGGGTTTCTACAAACTCCCCGGCCTTGGTCGGATCGGACGTGCGACAGGCATTAATTCTTGGGTGACCTTTCTTCTTTGAGTGGTGCAGTCTTCTGGGTAGAAGCTTGATCTTGCTGCGTACCAGGGTGTGGTCTGTGTCGCAATCAGCGCTGTGGAAACTCCTCGTGTTGAGGACGTTGTTAAGGTCCGACCTCCTTGTTAAGACGAGGTCGAGCTGATGCCAGTGGTGGATCTGGGGTGGCGCCATGACACCTTGTGCTTCTCCTTATTGTTGAAGAAGGTGTTGGTGATGGCCAGCTTGTGGTAAGAGCAAAGTTCCAGGAGTCTTTGACCGTTCTCATTTTGCTTCCCAACACCATGATGTCCAATGCTGGTTGGCCAGGCCTCAAAATCAGCACCTACGCGTGCGTTAGGTCTCCCAATATGAAGAGACCTTCCTTGCTGGGAACTCCTCTGACAACAGCATCCAGGGCCTCATAGAACTGGTCCTTGACGTCGGGTGAGGAGCTTAATGTTGGGGCATAGGCACAGATGAAGTTGACTGTGCCTGAACTGGTCGTCATTTTTAGAGTGAGCCGTCTCTCCGTACCTCCCGTGGGGAGCTCTACGGTTGCTAGGAGGGAGTTCTTTACAGCGAAGCCCACACCATGAATACGTGGCTCCTCTGGGTTCTTCCCCTGCCAGTAGAACGTGTAGTTCTTCTCACGCAGTGATCCGTCCCCAGGTAGCCTTGTCTCCTGTAATGCAGCGATGTCGAAATTGAGTGCTGAAGCTCCCTGTCTATCACGGCCGTCTTCCGTGTGTCGTCTAACAGCTGTAGGTCGCTGTCAAAACCAGGACATATTGTCCTTACATTCCAGCTTGATATCAGAAGAGCTGGCATCTTTTTTTTCTTCTTTGTGTTGCCTGGTGCCTGGTATTTACAACCTGCCTGTCGAGTTTCCTCTAAGCTCCAAGCACCCATTGGAGCAAACAGGTTTGGGGGGGGGGGGGTAACACCTTACTGACTGGGGGCTGCCCAATGGAATGCGAAGATTCCTCCCACCGTCGAGAGTAACCCCTGGCGCCCGGCTCTACGCCAAAAAAGCCTAGGCTTAAAACCGGTATCTGCTACTCTCCGTGTTGTGTCGATGCTGTGTTACCAGCGAAGCTGGAGTGACCTCTCCAGGTGCAGGCCTGGGCAAGTGAATATGGAGGACGAGCTGTTGCCCATGCAGCAGACTCCCCCTCTCCTCGCCACTAGTAGAATCCAGGGGAAAGACGGAGGCCTGTACGCCTGGTACCAGGGGCGACGCAGGAGTTGCCAGAACGAGGTTGTAGACAACGGCGAACTGCCTTAGGGACTCCGACTCCGGATTTTTCCTCGAGATTTACTTCTGAAGCCTTTCCCTTGAATGGGTGTAGCCACGAGGCAGCGGAGGTTTGAAGTCGGAGTTTTCCTTCTCCTAGACAGGCTGCCTTCCCGGGCTGACGAGTTCCATCTACCCGATGCAGTGATATCATATCACCCCCTCACGTGGTTTCGCACGCCTGCTGAGGCGAGGTCCCGGGGTGTGGCGCTTGTAGCCAGCACGTGAGAGATTTAGAGGATGGATGAGGACCAGTGATGCCCGTCCACCCTCCTCTACCGGGTAGAGTGCATACATACTTATTAACTGACTATTTTGCCATGTAACACAATAATTAATTGACCATTTTGCCGTCTAACAAAAACAAAAAGTGTACATGTACGTGACATCCACACGTGATACTGTAAAAAACAGATTTATGTTGGTCACAGATCAGAGACATCTGCGTGTCAAATCCTGTTCTAGTTCAATAACCTCACTGTGAAAGTCCTTCACACCGCACACGCCCTCGCGCGCGCACATACATCAACCACCCCACCTCTACCTCACACACACACACACACACACACACCACACACCACACACGCACACGCACACACACACCACACACACACGCACACGCACACGCACACGCACACGCACGCACACACACACACACACACGCACACGCACACACACACCGCACGCACGCACGCACACACCAGTATGCGGGCACACTCGCTCTGTCACACACACATACAAACGCGCCCTCACACACTCGCACACATATACACATACTAGTTCTCTCTCTCTCTCTCTCTCTCTCCCTCTCTCTCTCTCTTCTCTCTCTCTCTCTCCTCTCTCTCTCTCTCTCTCTCTTCTCTCTCTCTCTCTCTCTCTCTCAATGTCGATAATGAAAAACACTTTTTATTTCAATGCCAAATTTTTGACACAATACGTAGAAAATGCAAAGTTTTTGAATCCGACATGGCCAAAAGACAAGATGTTGTATCTGTTTTGTCGTCTGATGACGAAGTCATAATCAAATCAGTGGCATTATACATTGCGAAGCACAAAAAATAAGACATAAACACCCACAAGCCCGACAATAGTGCTCTGCGAGACAATATCATACTGGGATTAATTTAAACTCTTTTGACTGACGTGGGCTACATTACGTTAACTCCAAAAGAAGCCGCTTTATTATGGACTCTGTTTTGTAAAGAGCTGTTTTCATTTGCTTTGTTTTGCTTTGTTTGCCGATAATTTAAGAGTAGCTAATAACGTGAAAATAATGGTATATTTGTAGGATATGTTAGAAGTGGATATTGAAAGGGTATATAGACACTTAAGGGTCTACTATACATGTTAAAAAAAAACAACAACCAAAAACAAATAAATAAAAGGCATAGTTATGTCCCTTGTTATTATGGCGCAGTTATGTGAAGATTATATCATTATCACTAAATTTAAGGTTTGGGTGGTCGAGCCCAGATGTATCATCATAATACAGATTTGATGTGTATGTGTGTGCGTGCGCCTGAGCGCGCGCCCGCGTGTGAGTGTGTATGGGTGCGTGTGTGTGTGTGTGGTGTGGGTGTGTGAAAAAGATTTTGGTTTGCCTAAACCTAGACAAATTATAGGCCTGAATGTAGGAACACTGTTCTGATATTTTTTTGTTTGCATCATGTAATACTGATAAAATGGATGATTGTTCATTATACATAATCTGAATATGTTCGACTGTTCAAGGAATGGACGTTCGATATTTTTTTTGATTATGCGTGAAGAATTTGCGCACATACAAAGAGTGGATTATGTGTCGCACTACTGGAAAATTGTTATCCCCCTTGTCAAAAGACCTTTTCGGGTAATGACAATAAACAGTTTCAGTTTCTCTCTCTGTTCTTCTCTCTCTTTCCCCCTACCTCTCTGTTTCGATAAAAACCTAAATAACATGTGTCGGCACAGTGCAGACATAACGAGAGAGCAGAATGAACACACACACACACACACACACACACACACACACACACACACACACATACACACACATACACACAGCGCGCGCGCGCGCGCACGCACGCACGCACACACACACACACACACACACACACACACACATAACACACAACATCCTACTGCAAATACGAGCATACTAATAGATCACGTGTGGGAACATCGCAAGCATAACGAGAGTGACGAACTGGCCGATACATAGAGCTGCCTTCATGAGGACAGACAACCTGACACTTTTCCATTTCTAGCATCCATATCACATACAGCACGCGCACGCGCACCGCACGCGCACGCGCAGCCACGCCATCACCCACCTCACCTCCCTTACCCAGATCATCATCATCATCATCATGTGCCCTGCCGCATGGCGTTGGCGATCATGGCCCTCCATAATTAGTATCTATCCCCTGTCGCCGCAAACACATCTTCCACCCTCTCTGTCCTCAGCCACCCTGCAAATCCGTCCAATGTTTTCTCCCTAGGTCTACCTGGTGCTCTCTTTCCCACCAGCTTTTCTGTTGTGACCAGGTGCTCTAATTCCCTTTTCCTCATAAAATGACCTATAAATGTTGCCTGTCTTTTCCTGATCTTCCTTATGAATGATCTTCTTGTGTCGGCCTCTATCCAGACTGTCTCGTTTGTTTTCTTTGCTGTCCATGGAACTCTCAACATTCTTCTCAGAAACCACATCTCGGCTGCCTCTATCTTGTTCTGGCTTTGCGTGTTGACCTTACCCTGATGTTGGTGTAAAAACGATCGGGCCTACAGTTTGTAGTGTGACTGTAGATGACCTTTGTTTGTTTGTTTGTTTGTTTGTTTGTTTGTTTGTTTGTTTGTTTGTTTGTTCTTTTTAGCAAGAGTTTGGAATTTGACGCTTGTTCAAGAAGGATTCGTTGCACTCGGATAATTGCATATGCGCTCCATCCAAATCTGCCAGTAATTTTCTGGCCGACTTCCTGAGCCTGTGCAAAACCCTACGCGTTGGCAAGGTCTTGACATGGGGAACGGGGTTGAGAAATCTGTGAGACACTCAGCTGGCACCACCAGAATGAAGGAAATATTAAGATGGGCAGCGAACTGACCAGTTCTTAATGTTGGGAGCTTGAGTTTGAACACGAGATTTAGAAACGAGACTGAGGCTGATATAAACATTCAATAAATAGATAAATAATAAATAAATAAATACATAAATACATAAATAGACAACAATCTATCTTCATCTGATAAATAAATAAGTAAATTACAATTCACCTTCAACTGATAGATAAATAAGTAAATAAACATGTATATATACATATATATAATATCAATAAAAACGATTTAGCTTCAACAGTTTATCATTTCAAATGCAGTATGCTAAGTCTAAGTGACAAGCTTCCTGAAGATACGTCATGCCTACGTTTGTGTTGCAAAACATGTCAATGATTGAGTACATTTTGGTGAAACCAGAATTTTATAATACTTAACTCTTCTTGTACTTACATTCCGATTGCTACACATACGAAAGCATTGTATTACTAAAGCATATCCATGTCATTTTCTGCTCATTTTTCCTTTTTTAAGTTTATCTTTGGTTTATGTTTGCTTCTGGACATCTTTCGTCGTCACATCGTTTGAGCTCTGAGTTTCGTACGCCATGGCTTTCGTCCTCTGATACAGCTTCATGTAATACACAATATCAATTTCTTAACATATGCATCGTTTAATATAATGAAAGGACATAACTCTTGAGAATTACCTCCCATCTTGTATAGAACTTCTCAAATCTAACACAGTTGCGCTACCCATTCAGCTAGCATAGAAGCAGATACAAAGTACAAAAACAGTAAGCTCAGAACACTGCTTCCCTCTTATTTCTTTGGTATTAATTATTGCATCGTTTGTTTCTCGCTCAATGTATTTACCGTGACTTACATTGATACATGTTGTATAGTCAATCCAGTTTTAGTATGTCAATCCACGAACTGACTCCCTCTCCTCTATCTTATAACAAGGCATTCCTTTGCCGATCATTGTAAATCAGCCAATAAAACATTTGAATTCAATAAGCTTCAACGCTAATTGACCTTCAAGGGGAGGGACCTGGGAAATCACCTATCTATCTAATGTTTCATATCTGGGCAGCCTGGCGAAAGCTATGCTCTTCACAATTTTCAACTGCAATGGAATCTTAGAATGCGCAGGCCATAAGCTCAACGCTATTGACCTTCAAAGGAGGACCCGGAAATTAACTTCTATCTAATGTTTATATCATGGCAGCCTGGAAAAGTCTGCTTCACAGTTTCAACTGCCGTGGATCTCAGCGTGGCAGGGCAGAAGGCACACAGGTCCGAATCGTTTTTGGGCCCCTACCAAAGGACGAGACGTTCAGTTCGATTGTCCGATTAAACTGAGGAGGAAAGTCTAGGCCTCAACGGAAGCGAACCATGGAACTCGAATTTAATTATTGGCGAGCGAACGTCTGAACCATTCTGTCACTCTTCTCATTATCATCACGACTGCAAACAACTGCCCCATATTCTTGAGACTATTGATGTGGCGTAGAAAATGGGGCAGCAACAACAAACAAACAGTCAAACAAACAAAAACAAAAAATGAACGCACATGCAAATACACACACTCACAAACACATACATAGATACTCATAAACATACCCCAAATACACGATTACACGCATAAACACACACAAACACTCACACAAAACAAATACACATACAAAACAAGCATACACACACCCACAAAACACAGAAACACTTATACATGCACGCACACATAAACACACGCACACACACACACACACGCACACACACACACGCACACACGCGCACGCACGCACGCACACACACACACACAAACGCACATCTTAAACACACACACAAACCAAACACAGACAGACAGAGTCCTACAGACAGACTGACAGACAGAGAGAGAGAGGCAGACAGAGAGAGATAGAGAGGTAGAGAGGGACAGAGAGACAGAGAGACAGAGATAGACAGACAGAGAAAGAGAGAGACAGAGGTACACAGAGAGAGACAGAGAAAGAGAGAGAGGGGGAAGGTAGAGACAGAGAGACAGGGAAAGAGAGACAGACAGACAGACAGAGAAGGACAGAGAACACTTACCATAATCATCATGCTCAGTCCAGAAGTCTATGGAAGAGTCGCCCACTCTCTGGTGCAGACCAGACAGCCGTTCAAACATGGAGGTCTTCAGACTGCTGATGTAGCCACCAATGGCGTCCATCCTCTCAACAGCGATAATTGATGAAATACAGAACAAGTCCCAACATCAACAGATCCGTTTTCACAGGGAAAATGAACTTGAGTCAAAACACACAGGCCAAGCAGCACAACCGCCTCAAAGAGCCGAGTTCGCTTGGAGGAGAGCTGATGCAGTTATAATGTTCCCTAAGGAATTTTCAGGGATTGGTTGGTCCTAGTTATATCAAAAATCCATCTATTACTATAAACATCACACACAGTGTCTCATAATATCACGCACTATAATCCACAGTTCCTGGAAAATCCACAGCACAGGGAAAATCTCCTGAAGGAACTTTCAGGGATTAGTTAGTCCTGGTTATCACATTCAAAAATCCATCTTTTGCAATCAAAATCACAGCACTGTATTCCAGTGATAATCACAGCACTGTAATCCACAGCCACTGGAATAGACCACAGCACAGGAAGAAAAACTCCCTAAGGAACTTTCTGGGATAGATCAGTCCAAGTTATCACATTCAAGAATCCATCTATTGCGATGAAAATCACAGTACTGTCATCATCATCATCATGTGACCTGCCGCATGGCGTTGGCGATCATGGCCCTCCATATGCATCTATCCCTTGTCGCTGCAAGTACATCTTCCACCCTCTCTGTCCTAGCCACCCTGCAAGTCTGTCCAGCACTGTATTTCTATAATACTCGCAGCAATGTAATCCGCAGTCACTGGAATAAACCACAGCACAGGGAAACGCGTGACAAAAATTTGTTACAAAATAAACAAATCAATAAACACAAGGAGAGCACAGCATAAACGTCTTTGCCTGCCCACCGTCGTTATACCAAATCGTTGATGTAGCCAACTTCTGACGTGCTGGGAATAGTCATCATCCCATGGAGGATTGCCATTTCCCTGTGACAAGACACTTCACCTGGATATAAGACAGCACTTCTTTGTGGTGACTAACACACCAAACTGGTGTAAAGCACTCTGCGGCACTTCCAGGCGATCGTCAGCACTTCACAGCGACACAGAGCATTTCATGTTGGCGTACAGTGGGTTATTTGTGAAGCGTGGGATCTTTATCCTTCAGTGATGAGTTGTCTACTCAGATCAGCGAAATGTCAAGGAAGTTAGCTGATCTCTTGTTATTTTTATCCTAAGTGTTGTCAAGTTGTCTTTGGTACACACCTGACAAGAGCCAGTAGGCTGATAATGCGCAGCTGTCTTGTTTCGTTGGTTAACCACGCGTTTTTGGTCTAGTTTCATGCGCGTCTTTTTCCTTCAGCTCAGCACAGAAATTTTGTCTCTCAAAAAGCACACAAATCACACGAAATCCATGTCCCTCGATGTTACACACAATGTATGTCCCTCAATGGTCATACGAAATCCTTCTTTCTATATGACTGAAAATCCTTCATACTTGGTCAACTCACAACATGTCACCTATCTCAAGTAACACAAAACGTATATTCTTTAGTGAGCTCGCACAATACTTGTCCATCAAACGACGAAACAAAACCCTTCCTCTTCATGGGTAAAGAAAATGTACATCTCAATGTGAGTTCAGGATCTGTCTTTCAGCTAGGACATGCAACCAATTTCCCTGAAGAATGACACAAACTCGCTGCCACTCAGTGATTCCTGTCACACAGCTACGTTTTTCAACTTCATTAGATCCTCGTCACTCTGTCGACGGAATTCTGCTATCAAGTGGTTCACATTCATGATTATCAGTTCAATCCAATTCAATTCAAAAATTCTTTACTCTCTCCACAAAAAGAGACATAAAATCAATTAAATCAACAAAATCACTATCACTGGATCATGAATTTGTACAAGAAAATCTCTTCACCGATGTAAATACGTAATCCTAGTCGCTGATGTACATATTCTAATGATAAATAGGTTGAACAAGACACGTTGTCTATATGGAAAACATCCACACGCTGAAGTATGGAGAGCTGAAGCAAGACCAATGATCAGGGAAGACCACTAAAAACTATACTTCTTTTGTTCGCCGCCTTACATGGTCAGGTCACACCTGGAGATAACTGTACCCATGTGATGGAAAAAGATCCAAAATGATCATGCCATACGCCATAAGCCTGAACATAACCTAAACATTACGCACACTGCCGGGGTACCACATAGCGGCTGACAGAGTACAGACATAAATGGAAAAAAAACTTCATTGCTGCTCTTCATGCTAATGACATAATATGCAGTTAGTAAGTAAGTATACAAGTCTAGTCCATGACGAAATGGCTACCCAGACGAGGTAGTGATTGTCAACCATACGGACGTGTGTGTATTTCAAACAAATTCAAACTGACGCCAAAACCAACATGTCCCTGCAGTCAAGAGGACCGGACAGCTGAACACACATTGCAGCGATGTCGCCTCTATCAAGTGGAGAGACAAGAGACAACAACTCCTGTGATCACCAATGTCTATGGCCGCCAGCAGGAAATCGGGGGAGTGGGGACGGTGGCTTTATTCATGGCCAGATGTTACCTGACCATGTAGATGGCAAACGAAAGGGGAAGTAAACGTCGGACCTCCAATCAGAAAAGTCTTGTTTCGATCCACCTGGACATTCTCCCCGTCTGGTGGACAAAGGTGGAGATTTCTGTGATCTCCCAGGTCAACAGGTGTGCAGATCTGCCGGTGCCTAAACTCCCTTATACATGTATGCACAATATCAAATATGCACGTTAAAGATCCTTAAAGTCATGTCAGTGGCTGGCTTATGGAAACATGAAAACACCCAGCATACACACCCACCAAAGATGCAGACTGTACAACAACATAGTGGAGTGTGGTCAACTCGCCTGACAGCATGAGTTCTCCGTGCTTCACTACAAAGTCTGATTATGTGTAATGCATGACAAGTCCAAATAAGTTTGGAGAAAAGTGCAAAACAAGGACGAATTAGAAGATAATGAGAATAAGTTCAATTAACAAAGGAGTTTAATTTTCATTTCACCCAAGACAACATAACATTAAAGCGATAAAACGATTCCCGGCGCGCAACAATGTAAAAAGTCTTCGTTAAATAGGCTGCACAAGTGTCTTTAATCAACTGAATAAAAATGATGTTTTCATCACGCCATGCCTCTTCGCAGAATTCAAATTTGTACATTTGCTGTAATCATGAAAACCGTTCTTGTATAGCCATGCTCCGAACTCAATGAACTCACTGCGCATGACACATAATCAGACTTTTTTCGTAGAGCACAGAAAACTCAAGATGTTAGAGGAGATGACCACATTCCACCACGTCGTTGCACAGTCTATATCTAATACGTATAGTTAGATGACAACAGCAACATCTGCTATCACCAGTATATAACAAAACAAAAAAGAGACAACAATACGTGCTACCATCTATACAGCGAAATGGAGGTAGGCACAGCTGCTATGAACTGTACATGCATAGTGAAAAGAGATAAAAGCACAATCTGAACCATCATATCCATATGGCAGTGACTGTGTATTGATCTATGTTCGTGTCCTACCTGTGCCCATCACCACCACCATCACCTCTCTCTCTCTCTCTCTCTCTCTCTCTCTCTCTCTCTCTCTCTCTCTCTCTCTTTTCTCTCGCTTTCGCTCTCTCTCTCTCTCATTCTTTCTTCCTCTCTCTCTCTCCGTCTTTCTCTCTCTCCCTCTCTCTCTCTGTCTTTCTCACCTTTGTCTCCTCTCTCTCTCCCTCTCTCTTTCTCTCTCTCCACATCTCTCTCTTTCTTTCTCTCTCTCTCTCTCTCTCTCTCTCTCTCTCTCTCTCTCTCTCGCTCTCTCTCTCTCCCTCTCTCTCTCTCTCTCTTGCTCTCTCACTTTTCTCTTTCTCTCTCTCTGTCTCTCTGTCTCTCTCTGTCTCTCTGTCTCTGTCTTTGTCTCTGTCTCTATCTCTTTCTGTCCCTGTCGGTCTGTCTGTCTGTCTGTCTGTCTGTCTCTGTCTCTGTCTCTGTCTCTCTCTCTCTCTCTCTCTCTCTCTCTCTCTCTCTCTCTCTCTTTCACACCTGCTGTTGTCAACATGACCACCAGGTGTTTACTGTCTGTTTATGCCTGACACGAAGATGTGCATTGTACCGTCAATTTTATGCCTAGCACAAACACACATAGGCCTACAGCGTTTTCTCGGGTTTACGTCCAGTACAAACATACATACTGCAATGTACTGTCAGGTCTATGTCTGATGCAAACAGGTTCACATTGTGCTGATTATGTCTGATACAAAAACAAAAAAAAACCCTTGCATATTGTACTGTTTATAAACATGGTTATTGTACTTGTTTACACACACGTATAGTGTTTTGTTTATACACATGTATACTGTGCTGTTTATGTCTAATACAGATGTACATTGTACTGTTTATGTCTGATACAAACAGATGTACATTGAACTGTTTATGTCTGATACAAACAGATGTACATTGTACTGTTTATGTCTGATACAGATGTACATTTTACTGTTTATGTCTGATACAAACAGATGTACATTGTAATGTTTATGTCTAATACAGATGTACATTGTACTGTTTATGTCTGATACAAACAGATGCACATTGAACTGTTTATGTCTGATACAAACAGATGTACATTGTACTGTTTTGTCTGATACAAACAGATGTACATTGTACTGTTTATGTCTAATACAGATGTACATTGTACTGTTTATGTCTGATACAAACAGATATACATTGTACTGTTTATGTCTGATACAAACAGATATACATTGTACTGTTTATGTCTAATACAGATGTACATTGTACTGTTTATGTCTGATACAAACAGATGTACATTGTTCTGTTTATGTCTGATACAAACAGATGTACATTGTACTGTTTATGTCTGATACAAATGTACATTGTACTGTTTATGTCTGATACAAACAGATGTACATTGTACTGTTTATGTCTGATACAAACAGATGTACATTGTACTGTTTATGTCTGATACAAACAGATGTACACTGTACTGTTTATGTCTCATACAGATGTACATTGTACTCTTTATGTCTGATACAAACAGATTTACATTGTACTGTTTATGTTTGATACAAACAGATGTACATTGTACTGTTTATGTCTGATACAGATATACATTGTACTGTTTATGTCTGATACAAACAGATGTACATTGTACTGTTTATGTTTGATACAAACAGATGTACATTGTACTGTTTATGTTTGATACAAACAGATGTACACTGTACTGTTTATGTCTGATACAGATGTACATTGTACTGTTTATGTCTGATACAAACAGATGTACATTGTACTGTTTATGTCTGATACAAACATGTATATTGTACTGTTTATGTCTGATACAGATGTACATTGTACTGTTTATGTCTGATACAGATGTACATTGTACTGTTTATGTTTGATACAAACAGATGTACACTGTACTGTTTATGTCTGATACAGATGAACATTGTACTGTTTATGTTTGATACAAACAGATGTACATTGTATTGTTTATGTCTGATGCAAACAGATGTACATTGTACTGTTAATGTCTGATGCAAACAGATGTACATTGTACTGTTTATGTCTAATACAGATGTACATTGTACTGTTTATGTCTGATACAAACAGATGTACATTGTACTGTTTATGTCTGATACAAACAGATGTACATTGTACTGTTTATGTCTGATACAAACAGATGTACATTGTACTGTTTATGTCTGATACAAACAGATATACATTGTACTGTTTATGTCTGATGCAAACAGATGTACATTGTACTGTTTATGTCTGATACAAATAGATGTACATTGTACTGTTTATGTCTGATACAAACAGATGTACATTGTACTGTTTATTTCTGATACAAACAGATGTACATTGTACTGTTTATGTCTATACGAACAGATGTACATTGTACTGTTTATGTCTGATACAGATGTACATTGTACTGTTTATGTCTGATACAAACAGATGTACATTGTACTGTTTATGTTTGATACAAACAGATGTACATTTACTGTTTATGTCTGATACAGATGTACATTGCACTGTTTATGTCTGATACAAACAGACGTACATTGTACTGTTTATGTTTGATACAAACAGATGTACATTGTACTGTTTATGTCTGATACAGATGTACATTGTATTGTTTATGTCTGATACAAACAGATGTACATTGTACTGTTTATGTCTGATACAAACAGATGTACATTGTAATGTTTATGTCTGATACAGATGTACATTGTACTGTTTATGTCTGATACAAACATATGTACATTGTAATGTTTATGTCTGATACAAACAGATGTACATTGTACTGTTTATGTCTGATACAAACAGATGTACATTGTAATGTTTATGTCTGATA
Source organism: Monoplex corrugatus (assembly GCA_030674185.1). NCBI lineage: Eukaryota > Metazoa > Mollusca > Gastropoda > Littorinimorpha > Ranellidae > Monoplex > Monoplex corrugatus. Next base: position 116,438,791 of record CM060306.1, on the reverse strand, counting down.
CAGATGTACATTGTATTGTTTATGTCTGATACAAACAGATGTACATTGTACTGTTTATGTCTGATACAAACAGATGTACATTGTACTGTTTATGTCTGATACAAACAGATGTACATTGTACTGTTTATGTCTGATACAAACAGATGTACATTGTTCTGTTTATGTCTGATACAGATGTACATTGTATTGTTTATGTCTGATACAAACAAATGTGCATTGTACTGTTTATGTCTTATACAAACAGATGTACATTGTACTGTTTATGTCTGATACAAACAGATGTACATTGTACTGTTTATGTCTGATACAGATGTACATTGTAATGTTTATGTCTGATACAGATGTACATTGTACTGTTTATGTCTGATACAAACAGATGTGCATTGTACTGTTTATGTCTGATACAAACAGATGTACATTGTACTGTTTATGTCTTATACAAACAGATGTACATTGTACTGTTTATGTCTGATACAAACAGATGTGCATTGTACTGTTTATGTCTGATACAAACAGACGTACATTGTACTGTTTATGTCTGATACAAACAGATGTACATTGTTCTGTTTATGTCTATACGAACAGATGTACATTGTTCTGTTTATGTCTGATACAAACAGATGTACATTGTACTGTTTATGTCTATACGAACAGATGTACATTGTATTGTTTATATCTATACGAACATATGTACATTGTACTGTTTATGTCTATACGAACAGATGTACACTGTACTGTTTATGTCTATACGAACAGATGTACATTGTACTGTTTATGTCTATACGAACAGATGTACACTGTGAGTTTTGTGTCTTACAAGTCTGGAGCATGGAGTTTGTTCACAAGGGAACCATTGCCCTCGGACAATTCCATATATGCTCCACCCAACTGTACCACCAATTGTCTGGCAGACTCCATAAGCCTGCCCAAAACCCTTTGTATTGTCAAGGTCTTGAAATGGGAAAGGAAGGGAGAGGGGACAAGGGACCTATCAAACACTAATCTCACACAAACGAATGATGGAAATATTAAGGTGGGCAGCAAACAGGCCAGTTTTTAATGTTGCGGGCTGGGATTGAACTCGAGATGTCAGATCTTGAGTTCATGGGTCTGTCAGAAGAACTGACCAGCTGTTTGAAGCCAAGCTCGCCCCGGTTGAACCCTCCCCCCCCCCCCCCCACCCAACCTCTGTGTTCGGAGCATGGTGCTCCAGCAACTACGCAGATGAGTCTCTTGCACGAGCTACAAACAAACCGTGACCTCATGTCAGCTCTGTAATACATCACCCAATCTGGGCAGTCCCAGTGTCACAGCTAATATTATGTAGATCGTTCTTGGAAAGCGTTATTCACTAAACTCATTTATGTGTATTATGCATTGCACATAGTCAGACAGTTTAGTGAAGAAGGAGGACTCTGTTAGGCGAGCTGACCACAGTCCACTACGTTGTTGTACAGTCTGCATCTTTGGTGGGCATGCATGCTGGGTGTTTTCATGTTTCCATAAGCCAGCCACTGAGTGACTTCCAGGATATATATCCTGTGTGTTTTATAAACTGCAATTGTATACACACGAGAAAGGTTTAGACACTGGTGGGTCTGCACACATGTTGACACGAAGAATCGGAAAAATGTCCACCCTTTACCCTACCACGCAGAAAAATCTAGGCGAATCAAACCCAGGACCTTCCAACTGGTAGTGTGATGTTTTCCCATTTGACTCCCATACCAATGTGAAGATTCTGCAAGCTTACAGTGACTTTAGGAAGATCAAAATTGGGTTTTCTGTAGCAATTTTTTTTAGGTATCATTGCACTCAGAGAGGTTACCTTTGTGCTCACCTTTTATTTTTCGTCCATTTTCTACGCCACTTTAATGGCCACAGAAGCTGGAACAGTTTTTATTATGCGATGATGATGATGTCGATGTGGATGATACTCATGATGCTATGGAGTTCCATCTAGGATTGAGACTGCGTGACAGGGCTGTACTCTACGCTTACTATCATAACATATCCTGGCGTCAACCAGGCCCGAAAGATACAGACACCTGCGGTGTTTGTCAGAAGATTTGAGCAACACCCTCAATGACGCATCCGCGAAGTGGATAAGACTCGACTGTGTGGTTCCAGTCTTCCCAATGAGCCCATAGCACGCCCAACTCTGGGTAGGAGCCGATGAGAGCCGAAAAATCCCACAATGATTTTTGAGGGTACTGATGGGGATTCGAACTCAAACCTTCCAGTCGGTAGTCCGTTGCGTTAACCACTACACCACGGCGACTGGTTCTGTGGCAATTTTTTGTAAAGAAAAGGTAGACGGTTAGAATGGCTTGACAATCTTCAACCAAAAGTAGGAGACAATTTTTGAGCCAAATCGATGATTTGGCTACGAGCTCGTACGTGCACATGTCACTTGTCTCTCCGCCTCTATCTCGCCAGAATCGTCATGTGGAATATATCACTTGTTGTGTTGTTAACGGGTTCCCGTCTCAAACCGGTAACAAACTGAGAGAGAAATAACAGAAATAACGACTGATCGCCACGGCAAGGTATTCCACCCCGCGGCGTGAAGGGAGGTGCTACGTTGTGTATCGTGCTTATTAGAATCCCATAAAAGAACGGAGCTTAGCGCCTCACGGTGCTTTAATGTGCAGTGATCTTGCCTCCCAGTAACACAAGGCAGTGTTCATTTGACGTTAGAAGTCTCCCATGGACTTTTGTTTTATAAACTTTTAGCTATCTATGCCTGTTTTGTCGTGTTTACACCGATTTTGATGAAGAAAAAGACGTGCCACTAACTTCTAAAATACATGCTGAATAATCTGACGTCAGACTTGCACAGCTGAACGTTTTGTTCCCGTTAGGGAAAGTGGTTTCATTTAAAGACACAACAATCGTGGGGAAAGACAGTCAGCTCGTCCTTGTTGCAAAGGTATAACAGGTGGGTGTAGTTTAACCAAAAAATCATGATTTTTGCGATTTGGGGATTTTGTCAAATTCTGACCAATGAATACCTATTTTATGCTGTACAAACCTTACTTTGGCCTAAAACGGTCAATAACTAGTCGATTAAGTTGTATGTTGGTGA
>CM060306.1:116423203-116425703 GCA_030674185.1 Monoplex corrugatus | reverse complement strand
GTCCTTGGCCCTGTTCTTTTCACTCTTTACACCTCCCCCCTGTCCACCATCACCAACTCCCATTCTATAAAACACCACTTCTATGCTGATGACACCCAACTTCAAGACAGTGACTCACCTGATAATATACAGCGCCTGTTGACTCGCACCACTGAGTGTTACTCGGACATTAAGAACTGGATGACACACAATAGACTTCAGCTTAATGACGACAAAACAGAAGCTATCCTCATTGGCACCCGTCAGAAACTTTCTCAGCTGCCTCCTCTTTCTCTCCCATTATGTAACACATCAGTCCCAATTTCTGATTCAGCTAAAAACCTTGGTGTCTGCATTGACTCTACCCTCTCCATGAACAACTTTGTTTCTCAAACTGCCAGATCCTGCTACTATCATCTCCATCGTATAAAGCTGATCAGGAAGTATCTCTCTGTCGAAACAACTGCAAAACTCGTTCTCTCCTTCATAATGTCTCGCATTGACTATTGCAATTCACTCCTGTCTGGTCTTCCTGCCTCCACCATTCACATCCTACAGCGCATTCAAAACAATGCTGCACGCCTTGTACTCAAAAAGAAAAAAGCTGACCACATATCTCCTCTCCTGGCACAACTTCACTGGCTCCCTGTATCAAAGCGCATACAGTACAAACTAGACACCATGTGCTACAAAAGCCTCAATAACGCAGCCCCCGATTACCTGTCAAGCCTACTTGAGATCTATGTTCCCTCACGTACCCTCCGCTCTGCCTCTGATCCTCTGACTCTTCGCTTTCCACGCACTAAGCTCAATACCTATGGTCCACGAGCCTTCTCTGTTTCTGGTCCACTCTCCTGGAACAAACTTCCTCTCTCAGTCCGTCAGCAACCTACTTTTGTCTCCTTCAAGTCCGCTCTCAAAACTCACCTTTTCTCTCCTGCATAAAATCCTAACCTCACTCAACCCTCCCCTCTGCAGCCTGTCTCCGCTCGGAGGGAATCACATGGTTATAATATATAATTGTATGCTATGCTCTCTATAATTTTCCATTGCTTTTATTCTTGCTTTTATTGCTTTTATTCTTTCTCCCCATTTATAGCCATGCGTGTGTGTGGGTGTGTGTGTGTGTGTGTGTGTGTGTGTGTCTGTATGTGTGCGTGCGTGTGTGTGCGAGCGTGCGTGCCTGCGTGTGTGTCTGCTTCAGCGCTTAGATTTGATTTTATCAAGATTTTGCGCTATATAAATATTGTAATTATTATTTATTATTATTATTGTTTATATAGCTCAGCCGACTGCACAGAGCCATATCAGGGCGATGACTTTTTTTTTTAAACATACAAAACTTCAGTAAGAAAATTAAGTACACATATCAATGCATTCGCGCAACAACAAAAATCTAAGGAGATGCCCCTGGCGTTGACCTCTCCGTCCAATTTCTCACACAGGGGATTTCATAAACGTACCCGAATACAAATTTAAACATAAGGACGCTAAAAGATTTATAAAAAAAAAAAGAGTAAACTTGTTTCCACACATCGCATTTCCCTAAAGTCAATATTAGAAATGTATTTAATACATGTACCCAATTATCAGTCCTAAGAGAAAGTAAGATTTTATCGAACACATACAGGTGAATGGACAAGCAAGGCAGAAAATAATAGGAAGAAATGACTTAAAGCAAAGGAAAAAGGCAGAAACAAAGAAAGTGACGGAAAAGCGGAAATTTCTAGCGCAGAATTTCCAGAAGGTGGGGATACTATTAACACTGAACGAGGCCTCGGCATCCCACGGGGGGAGAGGAACAAGGTAGTAAATTATCCTCATCCTTGTTCTTGAATTTAATTGTGGCATTTGCTGATAAGCTATTTTTGATACTGGCAAGTGTTGGAAAGGATACCTCTAGCATGGTAGTGTGGCGGGCGACCTTCCCCAATCCAGCAGTCGGAAGGTCGTGGATGACAGATGGCCTTCAGATATGGAAGTTAGCAGTCGGAAGGTCGTGGATAACAGATGGCCTTCAGATATGGAAGTTAGCTGTGAAATAAGATAGGTTTGTCTGAACGAACATGTAGGACCGAGCCGACTGGTGATTTTTTGTTTGTTTGTTTATTTATTTGGTTGGTTGGTGGGTTGGTTGGTGGGTGGCTGGGTGAGTTGGCTGGTTGGTTGGTGGTTGGGTTGGTTGGTTGGTTGGTTGGTTGGTTGGTTGGTTGGTTGGTTAGTTTTGTTTGTTTGTTTTGTTGTTGTTGTTTGTTTGTTTGTTTGTTTGTTTGTTTGTTTGTCATCATCTGTCACACACATATTCTCTCTTTTTCTTTCTTTCTCTTTTCCCCCTCCCTTTTTTGACCAAAACGTCATAACGGGAGAAAGCTGCTTGACCCTTAACGGGAGGAATCAGGGAAATGAATCTATCTATCCAATAGTTTTCTGTTTGTTTGTTTGTTTGTTGTTTGTTTGTTTGTTTGTTTTTGTTTTTGTTGTTGTTTTTTGCCAGGTCAGCCAGGTGATGCACTGTTCATCA
>CM060306.1:116403203-116418203 GCA_030674185.1 Monoplex corrugatus | reverse complement strand
AAACGCGCTCACCCACACGTATGCATTGACACTTGTGTATGGTAACCTACATGTAGTCATGTGTGTGCACAACTGTTTGCAGAGTGTGCCCAAGCTATGTCTAACAACGCCATGTATTGGACTGTCAGAACAATTTGTGTATAGTCCCCCACTTCAAACGTGGACCACAACAGCTTGGCTGGTACAGCGTGGGATTCACATGCCAGTGGCTGTGGGTTTGAACCTGGGGCTCGTTACATTGCACTGGGAATTTAGGACTAGATGATGAGAAAAAAAAAAGAACAGTTCTTCTAAATGAAATTTATGACCCCGGAAAATCCCTAAAGATATCTTAAATTCACTTTTCATTGCATTTCCAAAGAAAGCAGGGGCTATACAATGCGAATTCTATCATACAATCATCAGCTTGATGAGTCATATAACAAAGATTCTATTAGGAATAATCATGATGATGACAAGGAACAAAATCAAAAGAGAAATAGCAGAAGAACAATGTAGATTTGTCAAAAGGAAAGGAACTATAAATGCCATATACATCCTAAGAACTCACATAAAAAGATCAGTTGAGTTGAGTGAGGATTTATATTTATGTTTTGTTGATTGCACCAAAGCTTTCGATCGGGTACGACTTGAAAAATTGATCAACCAACTAGAAAGACTCAATATTGATGGAAATGATCTAAGAATAATAAGGAATATGTATTAGGAACAAACAGCAGCAATGAGAGTAGAATATCAAAAGAGGGGTCAGGCAGGGATATGTTCTGTCATCAGACTTTTTTTTCACTTAACAGCAAAACCATAATGAGAAACCCTAGAAGAACGCCCTGGGATAAAGGTTGGAGGAAAAATGATAAACAATCTTCGTTATGCAGACGACACCGTTCTAATTGCAGAAAATAAGAAAGACCTACAAAATCTTGTGAATATAATAAAAGCAGAAATATAGGGTTGGGGCTAAATAGCAAGAAATCTGAAGCCATGGTAATCAGTAAAAAGAAATCCTCTCATGCAAAATAACAGCAAATGGCATCACATTGAGACAAGTTGAAAAGTTTAAATATCTGGGAATGGTCATCTCACCAGACGGCAGATGCACATTAGAAATAGTCAGCAGAATCGGCCCAGCTAAAACAGCATTAAGAACATGAAAAGCGTTCTTACCAACAAATGCCTATCAATTAACATCAGGAAGAGTTCTTGATTGTTTCATAGAATCGACAGTGTTGTACGGTTGTGAGGCGTGGACAGTCAACACGTAAAGTCAGAACAAAATAGAGGCAGCTGAAATGTGGTTTCTAAGAATACTGTTAACCATTCCATGGACAGCAAAAAACAAACAAACAATCAAAGGAGACAGTCCTGAAGGAGGACACAAAGAAAACATTAATGGAAAAGATAAGGAAATACAAGCAACATTTATAGGAATTTATTAGGCAAGAGAAATTATAGCACCTGGTCACAAAAGGAAAGCTGGAGGGGAAAAATAGCACCAGGTAGACCCAGGGAGATAATATTGGACGACTTGGGCAGACAACAGAGATGGTGGGAGAAGTAAGCCTACACCAGTCTGACAAGCAGTCCACGAAACAAACCACCCAACATGGGAAGTAACTGCTGCATCACAGTAACAACTTTAGTAACGCTTGTCTCCCTTGTCAAATCACGTTGCCTGCTGTTTTTCTTGTTTTGTGTTATGTTTGTTTTGTTTGTTTTTTGTTTTGTTTTAAGACAGCGGAAACATGAAAATAGAATAAGAACACGAATTTAGTAACCGAAACAAGACAGGCGTAAATTTGTCAGTAACTGGCCTTTGCAAGCATAGGACCTCTGCACAACAGACAAGAAAAACAAGACTTCATTAGATTTAGGACAATAACAACTGATCAAACCTCCTTTACGGTTTTTGTTGAACTGGAGGAAATAACTCTGATTATAAACGAGATAGCATGATTTTGATAACTGAAAAGTGATTGTGATGTCTTGCTTCATGATTTCATCCGAAAGACCAGCATCAAGTATCGTGAATGGAACACCTAGATCACTATTGAAGTTTTCTGGAAGGGAGGGTGAAAAATTCTTGTCTGATCCATTTCCTGTTTTGTTTGCTTGTTTTTGATCTGCTCGATTTTCCTTCTTTTATTTTCTTCTTCTTTTTTTTTGGTAGGGGGGGGGGGGGGGGGTCTTTGTTTTGGTTTTGTTTTGTTGTTGTTTTTTCTCAAGTTTTTTTGTTTGTCTATTTTCTTGTTTGCTTTTTGTTTGTGGCACATATTTCTGTTTAACTATGAAAAAAGATTTTTATCAGAGTTTTCTTCAGCTCGTTGCTATAAGCAGAAAAGGACTGCCAGCTTCTGTATTTTCAAGGAGAGTGAATACAAGTACGTGCCGTCAGCCACAAGACAGAGCATGTAGGGTTGTCTCCTTTGCAATTGTGAGAACAAACAAACAATACGCAAAAAAACAAACAAACAGAAAAATTCTACTGGACAGAATTAACTCTTTGACTCCCGCACCCTATCCATCAACTGCATAAACTTAATACTTTGACTCCCTCACATATTCACTAGTTTCCTGCAGGAAGCTGGTGGATAAAGTGAAGGAGTCAAAGGGTTATATAAATGTTCTTCCTTTGCTTGCATAGTTGACAAAGCATGATGCTGGTAGGTAAGGTGAGGGAGTCAAGGGGTTAGGTTTTTGCTTTGCTGTTATAGTTGACAATGCAGGATGCTTGTGGATAAGGTGCAGAGCAAAGGGTTAAGTATGTGCTTTGCTAGCTTAGTTGAAATGTAGGATAGGCCTACTGGTGGGTAGGGTGCAGAAGTTGTTGGTTTTTTATTCAAATCATTAATCGAATCAGATGAGTGTGTAGTCTAGTAGTCAACCCTTTGACCCCCCCTCACCCTATCTGACTGCATCCTGCATTGTCAGCTGTGACAGCAATGCTTGAAGCTGGTGGATAGTCATGAAGTGAAATGGTACAGTTTTTGCAGCCTGCGGATAGGGTGCAGGAGTCAAAGGGTTAAGGTCTCCCCTTGCTCATGACCTAGCACACATACCTGTACCTAAAAACTAGCAAAGCAAAAAATAATTCATGTGTCTTATACATGTGTATGTGCAAAATGGGTATGATCTGGCCATCTGCTTTAGATTATCAGGGCTCCCACTGAGGAAAAGCAAAAATCCCTGAAAATCAAGGGGGGACTTGCCCACCTGGAAAATTTGGAAAATTTATGTTTAAAATGGCGCAATCTGACACATATCTGAGCTTAATTTATAGTTTTTTTACAGTTTTTTTTTTCACGGGAATTTTTTTTTTCACGGATTCTCACTCTCGGTTTAAGCGGAAATCCGCTATTCGCAGAAAAGTGGGATTATACATACATATTGCCTTTAGTATGCTTTGATCATGTGCCTGTGTGTATAGTTGCTATTATTTGGTGATTATGCGTATCTAGAGCCAGGCGTATCATATATGATACACCACAAACTAAGACCTCAGCAGAAATATGGAGAAGTAGCATGTATAAGGGAAGCAAATGGGGTGCAGCTCTATGGATCAGACTTTTAAACTTGTTATCTCTCTTGATTCTCAAGACATTTCCAGGAAGATGACATCATTCCTTTTTGACTGATTCCATGTGGTGCTGCAGTTTGGTTTTGCTGCCGTTTAAATCCATCTCAATCGAACAGAAGGTGAGTGAATCTGCATTTTTAGCAGGTGTTTTGGTATAAAATGATGTCAAAGAATATAATATATATATATAGCATAATAGATTGACATAATAGATCAATTCATTCGAGTTGTGGTAGCTAAAAATAGGTGTATCATACGTCGGGCACTGGGCATGTTGCTGTGTATCAGATCTGATACAATGGCCTTCGTGGTAACAGTATGAAGCAAGTCACTGTATCTATCTCTTAGTTATGTGAATTTTTCATGTGACATAAGTAGGTTATAACAATTGTAATATATAATGTAAGTAGTGTGGAAATGCAATGCATCCTTTTGATGGTAATTTTCATGGTGGTACATATTTTAATCAGTGCCTATGGACTCAAAAATCTCTGTATGTGTGTACACAGATGTCAACCACTGTATCTTTGGAGGACATACTGGAAGCTGTTGGTCCAAACGATAGCGAGTATGAATCGTCTGGAGAGGAGTACACCCCCAGCTGGGATGAGTTAAAGGAGGTAGAGGAGGATGAAATGGACAACACGCCCAGCACATCTAGGAGAAGGAGCAATAAGCGGAAACGTGAAACTCATCGGACGAAGACAACGACATACCTTTGGCTGATGTTCGCCAGAAGGTGAATGGAGATTTGGACGATGAAGACAACATTCCTTTGGCTTCATTTGTTTTGGAGAAAGCTGATGGCAGAGACGAGATGTTGGCCAATGTCCTGGAAAGATCAATATGGACTGACGTGCCATTTCAACCTCCCGATGCTGTGTTCACCAGCAGTCTTGAGCAAGCTCCAGAGGACGGAATTCTCAAAACTCTGTATGAATTCTTCAAAGAGCTAATCACCGATGAAATCCTAGACAATGTAGAGGGCCAGACAAACATCTACTCACTCCAGAAGGAAGGAATAAGTAGGTCTACAAAGACAACAAGAAAGGAGACTAAGGTTTTCATAGGCATCTATCTCCACATGGGCCTCATCCAAGCCCACTGTGTGCGAGCATATTGGGACAGTGGAACACAATATGTTCCTGTCGCTGACGCCATGCCCAGAGAGAGATTCAGAAAACTTGCAACCTGCCTTCACTTCACCAACAACTTGCAGCTGACAGAAGAGGAAAAAAACGAGGACAAGCTGTGGAAAATACGACCATGGATGAACGGCCTGCAGGAGAGCTTTAGCAAAATTCCTCCAGAAGAACACAATGCGGTGGATGAAATTATGATTGCTTTCAAGGGACATTCCTCTTTGAAGCAGTTCATTAGAAACAAACCCCATTGGTGGGGATTCAAAATGTGGGGACGGTGTGGGAGTTCTGGCATTTTGCATCAGTTCGATGTATATCAGGGAGCAAACAAACAAAAGCCAAAAGAAAGGTCGCAACATGGAGTTGGAGGTGATGTTGTTCTTGACATGACATCACGTCTGGAAGAAGGGAAAAATTACAAGATCTTGGGGACAATTTCTTTACAAATGTGCCACTTGTGAAGACTCTTGAGAGAAAAATCATTGCTGTATGTTGGCACAGTTCGCTCCAACTGGCTGCAAGGATGTCAACTGAAGAACGAAGAACAACTGAGACAAGAAGGAAGAGGCTCCTGTGACCGCAAAGTGGAGATGAATTCAAACATGGTAGCAGCGCGACGGTACCACAACCGAACTATTGATCTTCTGTCATCTTACACAGGCACTGAGCCACAAACTGAAGTCAGCCGTTGGGACAGAAAGGAGAAGAAGAAAGTGGCGGTCAAATGCCCGGCAATAGTAAATGAATACAACAAATTCGTGGGTGGAGTAGATCTCCTTGATGCTTTGACAGCATTGTACAAGTAGGCCTACCAAATAAAATCAAGAAGATGGTACATGTATATCTTCTTCCACACCATCAGCACCACTGTTGTCAATGCATGGCTTTGGTACCGGAGACACTGCACGCTCAAGGTCAATGCCATGAAACTGTCAGACTTCCAGACCCATGTGGCAGCTGCTCTTACCCAAGTCGAACGACCCATTGGACGTCCCTCTGCTGCATCACCACCACCACCCCCCCCAGGCAGAACTATCCAACGAGCTCCAGTCTCTGATGTCCCCTATGACGGTGCTGACCATCTACCAGAATGGGAACCAAGAGGCCACTGCAAGCAGGGAAACTGCAAAAGCTTGAGCTTCTCAAATAGGCCTACATCCAATGCGACTCTTCCTCTGCTTGAACAAGGACAGGAATTGCTTCCTGACATTTCACAAAAAATAGACGCATTTGCCCACAAAGTGTTTTTGTATCAAATATGATACAGTTTTTGAACCGTTCCATGAATGCCCGGTGTATCATATCAGATACATCATCAAACTTTGTACAGAATCATCTTGAAAACTTTTTTTTTTTTTGCATTATTGTCTTAATTAGTCAATAAATGATCAAAACTTAATGTGGCATAATTTTCTCTCACTTATTTCTTAGTGCTGGCTCTAGAGGGATATATATATACTTTAGTATGCTTTGATCATGTGCCTGTGTGTATAGTTATGATTTGGTGATTATATATATATATATATATATATATATATATATATATATATATATATATATATAGCCTTTAGTATGCTTTGAACATGTGCCTGTGTGTATAGTTAAGATTTGATTATACATACTTATAGCCCCTGGTTTGCTTTGATCATGTGCCTGTGTATAGTTGATTTGGTGAATATACGTATTTGTGACCCGCTCTGACTAAAGGTAGGCCCTACAATAAGTCAGGTGAAGCCTTCTGCTGCTGTGGTCTGAAAACTCTAAACAGGGACAAGAAGTCGATTTTGAGTTTTCTGCATTTTCATGCTTCATAACCACTTTTACACCCTGTCCTAACACATTAAAGTCAAATTCAATCCATAAGTATCATTTTTTTGTGTTTTAACCCTTTGACTCTCACAGCCTACCCACCAGCCTCAAAAACTTAACCCTTTGACTCCCTCATCCTATCCATATTTTTGCTTTGCTTTCATTGTTGACAATGCAGAATGCTAGTGGATAGGATGAGGGCGTCAAAGGGTTAAGCATTTGCTTTGCTTTCATTGTTAACAATGCAGGATGGCAGTGGACAGGGTGAGGGAGTTAAACGGTTAATGTTTTCATCTCCTTTCAAAATATTCACAAGTTCCGTGACATTTTGGTGATTAAAGTAGGACCACGCTTTTCTTAAATTTATTTTTCTTTTTGTTGTTTTGGATGGATGGACAATTAAGTAAATTTCAGCTGATTTGGTTGATATTTAATGCTTGTTGCTAAGGAGTTTCTAACAATACCTTTTCATTATTCTCTTCAACAATTTTTCTCAAAATGGCTGACTTGACCCCTCTCATCTTTGAAAGCCCATAACTTTTTTTTTTTGTAGCCTGAAATTCAACTTCAGTACCATTTGAAAGCTGAGATTCTAAACTTTATAGTGATACCAAAACCTAAAAAATGCCCAAACTGAGACTTATTGTGCCTTTTGTGAGAATGGGTCACATATATATAGCCTTTAGTATGCATTGATCATGTGCCTGTACGTATAGTTATGATTTAGTGATAATACATAGGCCTACATATAGCCTTTAGTATGCTTTGATGATGTGCCTGTGTGTATAGTTATCATTTGGTGATTATACATATAGCCTTTAGTATGCTTTGATCATGTGCCTGTGTATAGTTATGATCTGGTGATTATATACATATAGCCTTTAGTATGCTTTGATCATGTGCCTGTGCGTATAGTTATGATCTGGTGATTATACATACATATAGCCTTTAGTATGTTTTGATCATGTGCCTGTGCGTAGTTATGATTTGATTATACAGGGTGTTTCAGAAGTCTTGGGCACATTTCAAGTCCTCATATCTGCTGAACTATGAGCGGTAGTAAGATAAAACTGGTATCATTTTAAAGCTGAATCCATGAATTTTATTTGGGACGATAATGATGGTTTTGTATGTTTTTGTTGTATTCTTCAGGGTTTTTGGGGTAATCAATGTTAAAATGTGCCCAAGACTTTTGGAACACCCTGTACATACATATAGCCTTTAGTATGTTTTGATCATGTGCCTGTGTGGGTTATTATTTGGTGATTATACATATATAATAATAATTACAATATTTATATCGCGCTAAATCTTGGTAAATCAAATCAAAGCGCGCTCACTCACCAATCACACGCAGGATCGCACTCAAAGATGAACATTTGTAAAACAATCAATTAAGTCAAAAATAGGCATAAATGTCCATACAATGCTGAAATTATGAACAATGGAAAAATAGCAGTAAAAAACGGCGAAAAAGGCCTCAGAAATTCATTGACGTGGAAAGAGGTGAGTTTTCAAACCTGACTTAAATGCGGAAAGAGTAGATGTGGTCCGGAGCGATAGGGGAAGATTGTTCCACGCAGCTGGTCCTGAGACAGAAAAAGAGCGCTGACCAACGGTTAAGAGTCTAACCTTGGGAATTTGTAGGGTAAGAGTATCAGAGGAAGAGCGCAAGGTGCGAGCTGATGTACGAATTTTGATCTTGTCACAGAGATAGGATGGAGCAGAATGATGAGTAGATTTATAGCATAAGGTGTCTATTTTGTATTTGATTCTATCAGCGACAGGAAGCCAATGCAGAGACCGAAGGAGGGGACTAACATGATCAATTTTTTTCTTTCTAAGGACGAGGCGGGCAGCTGTATTTTGTAAGCGTTGCAGGCAAAGGAGACGAGAAGCTGGTAGGCCAGATAAAAGAGCATTGCAGTAGTCCAGGCGTGACAGAACAAGGGAAGTTACTAGTTTAGATGCAGCATCGGTTGAAAGGAATCGGCGAATGCAGCCAATGCGTCGAATCTGAGGGTAGCATGATTGACAGGTCTGGGTGGTAAATTTCTGCATACAAAGAGATTTATCAAGAATCACACCAAGGTTTTTGACAGAGTTCGAAAGAGGGATGGTGTTGTCTCCGAGTTGAATGTTATTGATTGAAACAGCATCTAGTTTATTTTTGGTGCCTACAAGCATGGCTTCAGTTTTATCTCCGTTTAACTGTAATTTATTTTGGGTCATCCAATTTTGGATGTCAGTGTAACAGCTGGAGACTTCCGACAGAAGAGAACTAAGGTTTTCAGGGCTAGTGCTATTGTAGAGTTGGGTATCATCAGCATAAAAACATATGTGACCTCCCACCACGAAATCAGTCTTAACTAACATTTTGAGATATACATATCACTGGAAAGTGTAGGCCTACATTCCACCGATTATTTTGGTAGGCCTTCTTGAATAAAGCTTGTACTAAAAATGTTTAAAGTCATTAAGTTGTATGGACCCATTTTGAGAAAAAGGCCTTTAAAGTTTTTGTGTGCTCTGCTAGACATTTTCCTTAAATTTCTTTATTTGGTGGCTTTGACCCAGTTTGTTTCGAATTTTCGCCGTCATTATCTGAAAGGTGCACCAAAGAGCTTTTTGCCAGTATATTACATGTGCGGGTACTGCCCAGGTTAGTTTATAATAAGACAAAAATAGGTACTTTTGGTAGGAAATTGCGTTCTTTCTGCTGCGATCAGTGCATTAGAATACCATTTTAACTTTTTGCCAGTATATTACATGTGCGGGTACTGCCCAGGTTAGTTTATAATAAGACAAAAATAGGTACTTTTGGTAGGAAATTGCGTTCTTTCTGCTGTGATCAGTGCATTAGAATACCATTTTAAATTAATATTTTTTCAAGAAAAAAATTTCTGTGGGAGATAGATTATAGTCTACAGAAATCAATTTTGAGAAAAAGTCAAAACACCCCAGATAGACCCTCAGTCACCTTTTCAGCTCCTAGTGCTATTCGACTGACTGCGAGTTAAGACTGATGTCGTGGTGGGAGGTCACATATTATATCGCCTTTAGTATGCTTTGAACATGTGCCTGTGTGTATAGCTGTTATGATTTGGCCATCTGCTTTTGGTTATAGTTCTGTCAGCTGACCTTAGTTGTGATACTCTGCTGTAATGACAGGCTGGATCCTATTCAAGATTGGGCAAGGTAAAGCAGCCAGGTAGAGGAGATATGCACTTAAATCATAATGTTAATTAGGATAAAATATGTCTCTACCACTCGCTCACAGATGATTTCATGTTTCAGTACAATCCCCGTTTTCCTAGTTAGTTTGCGTTATTGTGACAAGCTAAGAAAACAAGGATTGTATCATAAGTGCTAAACATGTCATGACAAGCTAAGAAAACAAGGATTGTATCATAAGTGCTAAACATGTTGAATCTGCTTCTATTTTCTTCAGTCACTATTGTACACAAACGACTTTCCTTTATCAGGGCTTAAAACAGGAGGAAAAAACCCCCACTGAAACTAGGGGGGTCTGGGGTCAAATCAGGGGCCATAACTTGCGCGCCATCGCTATGAACGCTTGCAAGCCGATCATGGATGCCTTGCTCCTTTCGTTTTTTTGTTTTGTTTTGTTTTTGTTTTTTTGTTGTTGTTTTTTGACAAACCGAAATCGCTGAATTCCGCCCAGACGCGGAATGTTTTAAGCCCTGCTTTATGGTTGATGATATGATTTGCATACAATTTTTAGCATGACTTGTTTTTTTTTTACAGCTGTAGGTTTTGTTTTGAGTTGTCTACACTAAGTTTTCAGTTGTTCGTATAATTTGACCATCCATTGTTTTTTAAATGCATACAGGCACTTCAACTCCCAGACAATCTATATGCTCACATAAAGTATCCCAGTAAAGACAAGACACATGATAAACGATCTGGATCCATTTTATTCATCCTTCATTTCAACTCTTTCACAGCCAGACCTGAAAAAAAAGAAAATATGTTAATACCAATAATTACAATCACATACATAAACCAAAGTAACATACATTCAGAAAATTTACTCGGAAAGTTCATGAAGTGGTATCCGGGGCCTTGGACAAATTTTAAACTGATGTACGATGCCAATTTTCG
This sequence comes from Monoplex corrugatus, assembly GCA_030674185.1. Lineage (NCBI taxonomy): Eukaryota > Metazoa > Mollusca > Gastropoda > Littorinimorpha > Ranellidae > Monoplex > Monoplex corrugatus. The sequence goes on along the minus strand of CM060306.1, from coordinate 116,407,553 downwards.
TACTGTGTACAGCCAGTACGCATAATGCACTATGACTGAGAAGGTGACGGATTTGAAAGATAAAAACATAGGAGAGTCCTCTGAACAGGGGAGAAAAAAGGTTTGAACGTTTTAGGCGAAAAATACAAAAAGTGGAACGACCAGTAAGCAGAAAAGATAACAGAAAAAAGTGCATGAAGGCCAACAGCAGATTATTCATAGTACAGGGCTGCTGTTCATAACAGGAAAAAAAACAATCTACTATTCACCTTACTGTGGCCTGCTTAATTCACTCGCTACATACGATTATGCCCCTTGCCGTTCCCCTGATACGCACCATTTGTATAGGTCCTGAGAAAAATTCTCATACAAACAAATGAAAACAGAGTTTTCAAATTTGGCAGGTCATACATAAAAAGATTGATGTACAAAATGCTGAAATTTCAACTGTCTAACCCTCATGGTTGCTGAGTACTGGTACAAGTAAACTTAGAGAAACTTTCAGGTGAAAAATGTCTTACAAAATACAGTCAGGTTAATACATCAGATACTACAGTCTCATTTTGAATGCAATTTCATAAAATCCAATGTGCACACACTCCACATGCACTGAAGGAAGAGATCATGTTGAACATCGCCAAGTTGTTGAGTACTGTTCAGCCATTTACTTTTCCGTCGTCTGCCTCACTGCAGAGATAGTGGGTCGTGAACTTTACACTGTCTACACACCAACTGCATAGTACAGTGACCTCATGGCCTGAAACAAGGCTAGGAATGACCAAAGAATCTATTTCTGGCTATTAGTTTCGGTTAACGGAAATACTGAAAGCCCAGCGAATTTTCAACACTCAAGTTGGATTTCTCCGACGCTTGTAGACAAGCGTTGTTGAGACATGATCGGAAAATCCTGACGCTCGTAGCGAGAGAGTTAAACGAAGGAAACAAGATCATTGAAAACTGAATGCTAACATGTTACTTGTACATGTGTTATTACTAGCAGAGTTGGAGTGAAGGAAGGAGTGCTATTGTATACCATGGAAACCAAATTCTAGCATCACAACAGGGGTCTGCTTCAACCAAGGGCCAAGACCACTAAATTTTCAAAATGACAAGAGCCAAGTTAAATTTTGAATGTAAACCCAATGATATTATCAGTACATTTTTCATTACTGCTACACAACATTACCACCATTGTAAAAGCATTTGTCAGAGGACAATTCTTTTAAAACGCAATACACAGCCCTACTGGAGTGAGATGCTGGACTGTCATGATGCAGGAGTCCATTCTGCCTTTCTATCTTGCAACTTGGTCAGCTGAGTTTTTAACATAGCCATCAACTACTTCAACCATGTTAATAACATAGCTATTGATGTACCTAAATTCTTGGGAGTTACGGAATTTGTTCATGAGATTCATCGCACTCAGAAATTTTCTTAAGTAGGCCTGCTACACCCAAAACTGCCTGTAATTATCTGATAGACTCCTTCAATCTGCACAAAACCCAGATGCTGGCAAGGTTTTGAAATTGGGAGGTTGAGGGATGTGAAAAGAACCTAGGAAACACTATCCTGACTGACTTACTGATCTGGGAACTCAGGCAGTTTCTGTCAAATATAACCAGTACTAAAGTGATAAAGATATATTGTGGACTGTCTTTACCAGGGACAGAAACTCAACAATTTGTCATACACCGCACTACAAGCATTTCGTAATATGCATATTAACTCTGATGAGATATAGGCATGTGAGCACACTCGTGAGTGAGCAAGTTGAAATGCAACAGACCACACTCTTACTAACCAGGGGGCAGGGACTGTCTCAGCTTCTCTGCCTTTTCTCTGTCCTGGATGACAAGGGTGTACAGGTAGCGGCTGCATCGCACCTTGAACTTCACGTTCTCCTTGTTTTTCTTGATCTTCACGGCTGCAATCACACAACAAATAATGTAAACAGTTCTTGCAGACCTCAATTCTTGTGAAAAACTTGATGTACGTCTCTATGAATATGTGTACAGAGATTCCTAAAAATTAAGAAAAAAAAATAGGCCTACACATAAAAAAAACACACTAACATCCATCTCATACCTGCTCTGTTACCCTTTTCTTGTAACAAGCTCACACAAACATTCATCTTATACACCCTCAGCTGTCATTTCTCTATCAACTTCATTGTGAACAGTATAATCAACAAAATAGCTGTGTATGCTCAGTACTCGACTCTCATATCACTTTAACTCGTGCACCCTATCCACCAACTGCAAAAAGAATTATTCAATTTGACTCCCTCACCCTTTCCACCAGCTTGGTTTTGATTTGTTAGCATGTTTAACAATGCAGGATGCTAATAAACAAAATAAAGGAGTCAAAGGGTTAACTTTTTGAGGTAGTCAAAAAATTACATTTCTGCTTTGCTAGCATAGTTGACAATGCAGGATGCTGGTGGATAGGGTGCAGTAGTCAAAGGGATATTGGATACTAAAAGAGCTCTTCTTGTGGAGCATGGTATATGTGTGTCAGAAAACAATGGGATCATCAATGTGAATGATTCTGACAAGAGGTGTCACAGTTTTCATCATGCACACAAATACCATCCTTACTCCCTCAAAAAAGCAAGAACATACTTTTCTTGTGTGTGCTTTAAATCAAAATAATACAAATCAAACTAGTACTAAACCAAACCATCGACCAAACAAACCCTACAGAATACTGTAGTACAAAACTAAACCAGCTCTAAAAGTACAGAATATAGGCCTACTAGATATTTTGAGTCTTTATGTTAGGTACTCCAAACCTTCTTTGCAAGACTGTGTCTGGTTATACCTGCCGATTTCTGTATTTGTCTTATTATAAAATGATAAATATTGCAGGCAGTTTTCCCCCCTGTCTACTGACAGATTAAGCGTTACCGACTGAACAGATATTTATGTAATACCTTTTTGAAGAGAGGTCTCTGTCTACTACTAGGTAAGCGTTACTGATTGATCAGATCTTTATGCAATACCTTTTTCAAGAGAGGTACCATTTGCCATCAATTGCATCCACAAATTGCTGTGTACAGGTCTTTTACAGACCACCTCTTTTATAAAAGGCTGTTTTTTTAATCCTCCATGGGTGGCATGATAATAGTAAGCTACAATGAAAGCAGTCCTTTTTTTATCTCCCATGGGTGGCCTGATAATAGTATGCTATAAAGAAAGCAGTGTTTCTTAATCCTCCATAAGTGGCCTCATAATAGTATGCTATAAAGAAAGCTGTGTTTTTGTCTCCCATGGGTGGCCTGATAATAGTATAATATAAAGAAAGCAAGTGTTTTTAAATCCCTCATGGGTAACGTGATAATAGTATGCTATTATGAAAGCAGTCATCCCTCTTCCTTGTTAGCATAAACACAGGCATTCTGATTCCTTTCACCTGTTATACTTTCACTTTGTCTCCTGTTAAAACTTTCAATTTTTAACTTTTCAACAGCAATTTCACCTCAAATCTAAACCAACGTGACTGTCAGTGTCCAAGCAAATACAAACCAGAAAAACACAAAAATAGAAATAGAACGCGTATTCAATATAACAAAAGAAGACTTGTATGTATATGTAATGTAACAAAACATGTTAAATACATATTCTATTTCTACTGTTTTTTTCTGATTAGCAATTTCACCTTTTAAAAATCAGCCTTCCTTCATCAGCCTTAGCTAAACATTGCCAATCAGCACTTGTAACATGGCAGACTATTGCCAATCAACACTTGTAACATGGCAGACTGAGCAATTAAAACATTTTAAACACTGTTCGATCATTAAAACACATCACTGACACTGTCACCCCATCCCAACTGGCAAAATTTTTCCTTGATGTAGTTATCTTTTTTATTGCAATATATCAATTACATTTTACACAGAATCGGCTATTATCAACTATGTTTGTACAACTGATGTGAATGTTCACATATTTGAGATCTTGGCATTCTGATCATTTTAATATGAAAATCATTTACATATCGCAAAACGAAGTTATGAATTAAAGTTTTTTTTTAAATTAATGTAGCACTTTTTCCTTTACTTTTCTTCTTTTTTATTTTTTTTTATTTCTATTTTTGCATTTTATAAAACAAAATGAAATATGCCTACTTGTCTGTCAGATCCATTCATCTGTTGAACCAACAGATCACACACTAGTTTTAATGCATTTTCAGTAACTTGGCTGCCAATCCACAACCTGAGTAAGATTATAAGTAGGTACCGGCAGCCTCTCTTTAGCAATGCGGGAATTGTGTCAGTCAGTGGAAAAATTGCACATGTTTATCAGTCAAATATTCTTGCAGATGAACACGAATGACAAAATTGTTATCACGAAGATAAAGATTGTTTTTTCC
>CM060306.1:116395703-116398203 GCA_030674185.1 Monoplex corrugatus | reverse complement strand
GTTTTGCTTTTCCAATTTTCATTCTTCTGCTTTCTCAGTTGTGTCAAATTAGTAACTAGTTCATTTTGATAGCATTAAGGTTTTCCATATCATGTAGACCTATGTGGGTATGAATTAGTGCGCATGCCTGTTTATGATGAAAGAATGAGGACACTACCTGTCCATATAATATTATTGCTACCCCCCCCCCCCCCAACCAGACATACTTTGAGTTTATTTTTCAAACACACAGGCACACAAAAATGTACACATTAATTCCTGTACAAACACACACAAAAAATGCGAATGCATAAGCGCGTGCGCACACACACGCAATGTTCATAAATTTGCATGCTTGCATAATATAAATATACACTCACAGTTGCACCCGACACATACACTATGATACAGTGACACACATAGGACACATGGTGACATGCCCTATGAACAACCCAACATCATGTATTGCCTAAATATGTTTACTCCGAAACAGCAACAGGCCAAACACGCGAATACATTAAATGATAGATAAATGTCAAATGAACTGCAGGCCATACATTACAAAAATTGTAAGGAAAAAGTATGGATGATTGGGCACCCACGGTGTGAAGCAGGTCACACCCAGCCCTAGATGACTGGATACTTACGATGAATGGAGACAAATATCTAGTGAAACTAATTTTTAGAAACCACGAGTTGTTGGGAGTAACACGATGTACGGCGGAAAAAGACGTGACGTTGGGGAAAGACTCGACAATCAATGGCTAACTTAAGCTTCAAAAATCATCACCCACTCCCAGATGCCAGGCGTAACTTAATCATGACTCTGGACTTACTTAATCGGCGAAGAAAAAAGAATTGAGAGAGTAACGTTTTGCAAACCGAAAAATAGAGGAACTAATGCCGAGCGGCCATGCTCGCTTATGAGTTGTAGCACAATGTGAATGAGATTCCCAATGTTACATGAAAACATCAGCTACAAAACACAAATTAACCGAGTAATTACACGAACAACGCCCTGCATGTTGCGATGTAACTAAAAACTATAAAATAAATTTAAAGCAGTTCTGACGATGAATTCGATTTTGTCATGAGAAATATTCTCCTACCTTTCGAGCACAAGTCGATGTCAGAGAGGAAGTGGATAAGGGAGAGAATTACCTGGACAGGAAGTGGACGTATCTCCAAAATAAAGAACGGTCCCTCAAAATATGTGCCTTGGCGATTTTATTTGTCTGCTGCGCTTCTAGATCACAAACAACAGCTGCGCCAGGCAAATAATAATGAAGATGATAATAGTAATAAGTAAAATAACGATAATAATAACAGTTTCAATTTCTCAAGATGACGTCTCCGCGCTCGAAATGAATTTCACATGAACAACGTCACAGGTGCCGTGTGATGGTGAAGATCCAAAAAAATTATTATCATGACACAAGCCTTAACCCTGCACGTATACCCATGAGCTGGCCATGTCCTGAGGTCCTACCTGGCCTTAGTATGTATATACATATATATATATATACATGTATATATATAGGCTATATATATGTATATATATATGTTGTATGTATGTATATGACATCATAATAATTACAGTATTTGTATAGCGCAAAATCTTGATAGAAATCAAATCTAAGCGCTGACATAGGACAATACTAGTATTGGACAGCCTATCACTGGAACAATCTTGGTAACGTTGAAATGATGTGTGTCTCTGTGTCACCTATTTTCAAAGAACAGAATAAATGGATGAAATAGATAAGTCATTAAAAGACTGAATCAAACACAAATAGCCACTAAGATTAAACTTGTCTCATCACAGAAAGCCCCCCAATCAATACACAAAGCCTCCGCTTCCCATCAACAAAATAATAACAATATCAATTCACATCCTACAGCGCATTCAAAACAATGCTGTACGCCTTGTACTCAAAAAGAAAAAAGCTGACCACATATCTCCTCTCCTGGCACAACTTCACTGGCTCCCTGTATCAAAGCGCATACAGTACAAACTAGACACCATGTGCTACAAAAGCCTCAATAACGCAGCCCCCGATTACCTGTCAAGCCTACTTGAGATCTATGTTCCCTCACGTACCCTCCGCTCTGCCTCCGATCCTCTGACTTTTCGCTTTCCACGCACTAAGCTCAATACCTATGGTCCACGAGCCTTCTCTGTTTCTGGTCCACTCTCCTGGAACAAACTTCCTCTCTCAGTCCGTCAGCAACCTACTTTTGCCTCCTTCAAGTCCGCTCTCAAAACTCACCTTTTCTCCTCTGCATAAAATCCTAACCTCACTCAACCCCCCTCTGCAGCCTGTCTCCGCTCGGAGGGGAATCACTTTGTTTTAATATATAATTGTATATGATGTGCTCTCTGTGGTTTTCCATTGGTTTTATTCTTGCTTTTATTGCTTTTTCTTCTTTTCTCCCCATTTGTGGCCATGCATGTGTGTGTGTGTGTGTGTGTGTGTGTGTTGTGTGTATGTAAGTATGTAAGCATGTATGTATGCATGTA
>CM060306.1:116330703-116390703 GCA_030674185.1 Monoplex corrugatus | reverse complement strand
TCATTCTGGTGCAGTGTCAGTGTTTAATGGGCCCCATTCCCCTCCTCATTTTTAGACCTCAGTCAAGTTGTCAGAGCATAAGCAGGGATGCTTTTGTGCAGGTTCAAGGAGTCTGCTAGATGATTGCCTCCAGATTTGGGTGCACCGCACAATATGGCATTGTTCACGTGTGATGAATCCCCCTTTGAACAAACTCCGAAGTCTTGACGTGAACGATCGCGTATATATTAAAAGAAATTGGTGTACAGTTATGTGAGTTCGCACGCGCGCGTGTGTGTGTGCGCGCGCGGGCGCGCGTCACAATCCCCTGGTCTGTGGTGTGTGTGTGTGTGTTTAGGATATGTGTGTATGAATGCATGCCGCGTACGTGAATTAGCGCGTGTGTGTGTGTATGTTTATGCCATAAAGTTGTAAGTTTTAGTTTTTAAGTTTGAGAAATGTCTGTTTTTGTGTGAAAATTCGCTGTTTCATTTGGATACCAACAAAGTTGTGCCGTCTACAGTAGCTGTGCTACCACAAACTTGCCACGATGAATCGATTGGCCCAGATTCCCATGACCTTCGCCTTCAGTTCTATTTATAACCTGCGTACTGGTTCCTCGATTTCTTTCAAACAAAGCAACAAGAAAACACACAACACAGACAATAATCACACACAAACATTCTGCAAATCATTACATGTATCTAAACTGTCAGCAAATCCTCTCAATAATACCGTTAAGTCTATTATTCACAACAAAATCGCCTGGTTATATTTGCCGAAATAGGAATGTCGGCTGAATGTCCGCCTTTTCTGTTTAAAAAAATTAATGGAAGAGATCCAGGAAAACTACTCATTAAACCACTATAAAGACATACGTTCATATACGAAACATTGAATGTAACTTTATCTGCGTGTTAATATTTGGTTGGGGCAATGTAATGTGAATACTTTACCGAAATAACTGACATCGAACGAACGGTCTATTCAGTAGGTCTACGTGGCAGGTCGACATTTTAAATACTAAAACCGCTCCATTAAACACACTTTAAAATCGTTGTAACTTCACATGGTGCACCACAAAATATTAACTGAATAAAATTATCACATTCTAAAGTTGTTTCGCTCATCATTGCTGTATATATCTGCCGATAAAACGCTGTGCGGGGAATTTCTTTTTCAGAGTCAAGCTTTAGAAAAGGACGCCATTGTGAAATGATGCAAGGAGATCAAGTCGAATTTGGCCACACAAGCTTTCAATATACAGCCCTTAAAATAGTTCTCACAAACAGTCGTGGTGATACGAATTATTCTTTAGATACAGACAAACGTTTTTGTGAAATGACATCGCCCAATATTCCGTATGAATGTGTTCAAAACAAGGTTTCAAAATTTAGTAAGCGCAAAGAGGAGATCAGGTAATGGCTGGCGGACCACAATCTGTGTTTTGTGCTTGTCAGAAAACTGAGTCAAACAGTTTCTCTAACACCACGAGAAGCACACAAAGCGTGGGAAGAAGTAGATAACATTCACATGCACTTTGTCAAATGCTATTGCTCGTTGGTTATTGCGACATTCTTGGTGAAATTTATATTTTTGTACAACGAATTTGTTCCAGCTTCTCATAAGTAACGGCTTAATTTAAAGATTTCTTTTCTGAAAAAAGAAACTTCACAATTATACATACACCAAAAGAAAGCCTATTAATCGCCAATTACGACAATATGTAATATGTAATTGTTATTATTGGTATTAATGAAGCATAAGTCTTAGAACAAATGTAAACAAACACACATTTGTCCTCACGCGACCTCGCGAGGCTCGTTTCGCGTGCAGCCTCGGGCGGCTGTCTCTGCGGTTCGCTGGCCGCATATATAAACCGGGGGTGTCGGCTGCTTTGGCATTCACTTTGTCGGTTCGCCAACAAAGAGCGCTACTACAACTTATCCATAGTCTCCTCCACCGTCGTGTTCGTTGTTCATCGCATCATGTCGGACGCCGTACAAGCCGCTACTCCTGCCAAGAAGGCTGCCAAGGCCAAGAAGCCTGCCAAGCCTGCAGACCACCCTAAATACAGCGTCATGATCGCTGGTGCCGTGGGTGCCCTGAAGGAACGTGGTGGCTCCTCTCGCCAGGCCATCCTGAAGTACATCATCGCTAACTACAAAGTCGGCTCTGAGGTCACCAAGATCAACGCCCATCTCAAAACCTCCCTGAAGGCTGGAGTGAAGGCTGGTACCCTCAAGCAGGCCAAGGGCACTGGGGCTTCTGGCTCTTTCCGTCTGGGTGAGAAAAAGGTTGCCAAGCCCAAGAAGGCAAAGAAGCCTAAGGCTGCCAAGAAACCCAAGGCAAAGAAGCCAGCAGCCAAGAAAGCCGCCAAACCCAAGAAGGCTGCCGCCAAGAAGCCCAAAGCTGCCAAGAAGGTTGCCAAACCCAAGAAGGCCGCCAAGTCTCCTGCCAAGAAGGCTGCCAAGCCCAAGAAGGCCGCCAAGTCTCCTGCCAAGAAGGCTGCCAAGAAGCCCGCAAAGAAGTGAACGGGCCATATCTACCTTCTATTTCTTTATACTCCTTTCCTCTCACAGGTCCTCTAGGACCTCACCTCTTCCCGAGTGGGATGGACATCTGGTTGCACAAGTTGATCACAATTTCACTCGTTTACCGAGTGTTCGCTTTTTGTTTGTTTGTGCTTCTGTTTTCGTTTTTGGTAGTTTTTTTGTGTGTGTTTTTTGTTGTTGTCTGAACGCTTTTGAGTGCGGTGCCATGGTGGTTTTTCTTTTGTTGTTGTACTTTTTGGGTAGGTTGTGTCATCTGTAAACGGCCAAAAAGTTATCAATGACCCGTTTTTCACATTGTGGCTTTCATATTTATAGAGTAGACGTCTATTCAAATTTACTGTACTATTGCAGACCTTAGTGGTAATTTTGGCTTTTCGTAGGCCCAGGCCCAGGCCCTATAGAGGAAAAATCTTTTACATTTATATATTATGCAAAATTTGATCTTGCCATAAATAGCAAACGTTCGTGCGTATGTACGTGTACATGCACGCGCATGTGCTTTTGTGCGTGTCAGTGCATGTATACATATATCGTGCGTGTGTGTATGTGTCTGTTTATGTTTGTGTGTGTGTGTGGTGTACATATATGAATGTCAAGTCAAATCGAGTCGACTTCATTATCTCAAAAATAATATTGCGGTTTTCCAGCAATGTGCACCAGAAACACGTAATCCATCTACATTAAAATATAACGTGCACTCATTCTTGTACACAAATTCAATTGATATAAAAGCAAATGTGCACAGCCCTAACACACACACACACACACACACACACACACACACACACACACACACACACACACACACACACACACACACCACACACACACACACGCTCTCTCTCTCTCTCTCTCGCTCGCTCAAACACATAGCTTAAAATCACTACTACCTCTTCCACCTAACATTAAATCAGTGAACTTAATCCTGTGATCAAAGTAACAGAGCATATGATGCTCTTGTACACCCAGAAATGCAAATGTGCGTGCACACACACACACACACACACACACACACACACACACACACACACACTGACAGAGAGAGAGAGGTGGACATTTTATTTACAATAGCCTGTTACGATCCTTAGGTCAAGAGGTCAATCATTTTGGAGGTTTGACCGCCAGGCTGAGTCCACACTGTGTGTGTGTGTGTGTGTGTGTGTGTGTGTGTGTGTGTGTGTGTGTGTGTGTGTGTGTGTGTGTGTGTGTGTGTGTGTGTGTGTGTGTGTGTGTTGTCAGTAGGCCCTACAACTTTTATGTTAACCTTAGAATGCTTAAAAACAGAATCAGAATGCGCCTTTAATATAAAAATGTCTTGTTATATCAAATACGCATTCTAATTCTGTTTTCATGTTGTTTTTTTCTGGTTCCTGTTTGCTTGAACGTGGGCAGTCACACTTGTGTTGGATTTCTCAGATTACTTAATGGTTCATGATGGTGAATGTGTGTATCTGTGTCTGTGCAAATATGCATGTGTGTGTGTGTGTGTGTGTGTGTGTGTGTGTGTGTGTGTGTGTGTGTGTGTGTGTGTGTGTGTGTGCGTGCGTGTGTGTGTGTCTGTATGTCTGTGTGTTTGTGAGTGTGTATAGGGGGGGGGGGTATTTTGTTTTATGGAAAAGGGAAATTGTTAAAATGGATTGACTGTCCTGTTTAACTCTTTCACTTCGCATCCTATCCACCACAAGCAGAAACTGAATCCTTTCACTCCCTCACCCTATCGTACAGCTTTAAGTTTTTGCTTTGCTGTCGTGGCAGACAATGCGGGATGCTGACGGATAGGGTGAGAGAGTCAAAGGGTTAATCTAAGTCAGATTATTTTGCTATCATGTATTTAATCATTTATATTCTGTTTATATTTCCCTTGTTTATTGTAATGTTTACTGTTTCAATTTTTCTCGGATTTGTGCACGACACTGTTTTTGTCCACAATGTGGGCGTGCATGCCGTGTGTTTTCATGTTTCTACAAAGTCTCAAGACACTGACATGACTTACAGGATGTTTAACGTGCATAGTTTGATGTTCCACTTGCATGTACATGAAGAGGATTAAGGCACTAACAGGTCATTCCACATGTTGACCTGGGAGATCAGAAGTCTTCACACTTTACTCACCAGGCGGGAGGTACCCAGGCAGGATCAAATCCAGACTTTCCGATCGGAAGTCTGAGCCTCACCTACACCTGGACTATCGCAACTAAATTAGAAATTGGATTCAAAGTGTCTGCCAGCGTTGAAGTAAATGCGAACCACAAAAACGCGAAAATAGACTCGTAACGTGTATCTAATATAACTAAGACAGGCTAAAGTTTTATTTGTATACGTTTGATGAAGGCCATATACACGTTCCCAGTCTTTCTTTTGTGTATGTGGTGTGTGTGTGTGTGTGTGTGTGTGTGTGTGTGTGTGTGTTGTGTGTGTGTGTGTGTGTGTGTGTGTGTGTGTGTGTGTGTGTGTGTGTTGTGTTTGTGTTTGTGTTGTGTGTGTGTGTGTGTGTGTGTGTTTGTGTGTGTGTGTGTGTGTGTGTGTGTGTGTGTGTGTGTGTGTGTGTGCATGTTTTTTTGTGTGTTCGTATTTGTTTAACTTAGATGAAAAAATAAAAACAGAGAGATCATTTATAATGATCCGAGGGATGAGCATCTGTCTGTGAGTCTTCATGGCTGAACAAAATGTGCCAAGAAAGATCGACTTATGGACTAATGACTGGTACGTTGTGGTTTTGAATCTCCATCAGCCCAAAAAATTATGGTGGTATTATTCTTTCTGGTCGGCTCCTACCCACAGTTGAATGTTTTATGGACTCATTGGGAAGATTTGAACCACACAGTTGGCCTCATCCACATTTCTGATGCGTATATTAGTGTTGCTAAAATTTTCTGACCAAATCTGCACGCATCAGTACATCTTGGACCTGGTCGACTTCAGGATATATCATGATAGTATGCATAGAGTACAGCCCTGTCACGTGGCCTCGGGAACTAGATAGCATCATGATCATCATTCCCACTGTCATGAAATCATCAATCATTGTAGCATTGTACGAATTGTCCCAGATTCTGTGACCATTCCTATCCTGATTTTAAAGTGACCTCAGTTCTGGGTTCCTCTGCAAATTCTATGCCTGACGTGACTCCTGGGGGTTTTGGTGTCAGTAATTTAAGGAGACTGTTATTGGTGGGCCATTGGTAGTGGTCTCCTGTTATTGGTGGGCCATTGGTAGTGGTCTCCTCAGCTGGGACTCTCTCTGTCTGTCTGACTCTGTGACTGAACGATTGCTGTCATATTAGTAGGAAGCTTAGTAGGCAGTGTCCTCTGTGTCTTTGGTGGGTGGCCCCATGGTGGCTCAACATCTCTGGCTTCCGTGGGCTTCCTGGCAATGAGATTTTGACTGAATGAAATTGAGGTTGTTGGAGTGTTGTTGATTTGGTACGAGTAGCACTAGGTCATCGCCACAGAGGCAGCGCAAAATTAAAAGAAAAAAGAATAAGTATAGGGCAGTCCTGTCACACAGCCTCCATCCACAAATGGAACTCCCTGGCATCATCGCTAACATCCCCATTATCATAGCACACTGAAAATTGTCTCAGAGTCTGTGGCCCTTCACACCCTGATCTCATGGTTCTTCACTTTTGGTGGATTTGGAGATATGTTGAATAACCAAAATGAGTGGTGTGGATAATGAGAAAAAGTAATGCAGGAAATAAATTAAAAACAAACAAACAAACACAACAACAACAAAAACGAAAAAACCCCACCAAATGTGATATGCTGCATGATAATTTCTTCATAAACATTTTTTTGAGATACAACTGAAAAAAAAATCTTTTAGATGAAATGATAAACTGAGGTCCCAGATGCAGCATGCACTGAGCTCATATTACATGTAATTAAAGATCCTACGGCAGCAAAGGAGTTGCCCCTGTTGAAATTCTTTGAGAAAAGATCTACTTTCATAGGTACACAGAAATACATGCATGCAGTGATACGCTGCACTGCGGAGAGCAGGCCAAATTTCACTTGGTCAATACATTGTAACAAACAGGAAATACGTACTAAATATTACAGCTACTGAACAGACAAGACTAAATGGGCAGAACCAAATTTGGGTTCATAGTCAACAAAACAAAACAAAACAAAACGAAACAAAACAAAACAAACTTGTCACGTTGAATCGATTGGCCCAGATTCTGCCATGACCTTCGCCTTCAATTCTATTTATAACCTGTGTACTGGTTTCTCAATTTTTTTTAAACAAAGCAACAAGAAAACACACAACACAGATAAAAATCACACATAAACATTCTGAAAATCATTAAATGTATCTAAACTGTCAGCAAATCATCTCAGCAATACTGGTGAGTCAATCATTCACAACAAAATCGTCTGCTATAATTGCCCCTCGAGCCGAAATAGGAATGTCGGCTGAATGTCCGCCTTTTCTATTTGAAAAAAATTAATGGAAGAGATCCAGGAAAACTACCCAGTAAAACCACTGTAAAGACATACGTTCATATACGAAACATTGAATGTAACTTTCTCTGCGTGTTAATATTTGGTTGGGGCAATCTGATGTCAGTACTTTTCCGAAATAACTGACATCGAATGAACGGCCTATTCAGTAGGCCTACGTACGTGGCAGGTCGACATTTTAAATACTAAAACCACTCCATTAAACACATTTTAAAATCATTGTAACTTCACATGATGCACCACAAAATATTAATTGAATAAAATTATCACATTCTATAGTTGTTTCGCTCATCATTGCTGTATATATCTGCCGATAAAACGCTGTGCGGGGAATTTCTTTTTCAGAGTCAAGCTTTAGAAAAGGACGCCATTGTGAAATGGTGCAAGATCAAGTAGAATTTGGCCACACAAGCTTTCAATATACAGCCCTTAAAATAGTTCTCACAAACAGTCATGATGATCCGAATTATTCTTTAGACATAGACAAACGTTTTTGTGACATGACATCGCCCAATATTCCGCATAAATGTGTTCAAAACAAGGTTTGAAAATTTAGTGAGCACAAAGAGGAGATCAGGTAATGGCTGGCGGACCACAATCTGTGTTTTGTGCTTGTCAGAAAACTGAGTCAAACAGTTTCTCCAACACCACGAGAAGCACACAAAGCGTTGGAAGAAGTAGATAACATTCACATTCACTTTGTCGAATGCTATTGCTGGTTGGTTATTGCGACATTCTTGGTGAAATTTACATGTTCATACAACGAATTTGTTTCAGCTTCTCATAAGTAACAGCTTACTTTAAATATTTCTTTTCGGAAAAAAAGAAACTTCACAATTATGTATACACCAAAAGAAAGCCTAGTTATCGCCAATTACGACAATATGTAATATGTGATTGTTATTATTGGTATTAATGAAGCATAAGTCTTAGAACAAATGTAAACAAACACACATTTGTCCGCCGGCGACCTCGCAAGGCTCGTTTCGCGTGCAGCCTCGGTCGGTTGTCTCTGCAGTTCGCTGGCCGAATATATAAAATCGGGGTGTCGGCTGCTTCAGCATCCATCCATCCACTTCAAAGAGAACCGAATAAAGCATTGGTATCTCACAATGCTACTAAAAATGTTAAAGGCTTCTTTGAGCAATGTTTTTTTGCTAGTCCTTGTATACTCTGAGTGTGGTAGGACTTTAACATCTACAAAACAGAACAGAACAGCTTCAGCATTCACTTTGTCGGTTCGCCAGCAAAGAGTACTACTGCCACTTTGCATCATGTCGGACGCCGCTCAAGCCCCTGCTCCTGCCAAGAAGACTGCCAAGCCCAAGCAGCCTGCCAAGCCCAAATACAACGTCATGATAGCTGCTGCCGTGGGTGCCCTGAAGGAACGTGGTGGCTCCTCTCTCCAGGACATCATGAAATACATAATAGCCAACTACAATGTCGGCTCTGAGGTCAACAAAATCAACGCTCGTCTCAAAACCTCCCTGAAGGCTGGAGTGAAGGCTGGCACCCAAGGACACTGGGGCTTACACGGCAAGCGAAACTAAGCCAGATAAGACACTTTAGTTTCCATGCCGCAGGTGGTAACTCTCACCCCTCCTCCCCCCTTCCTGCTACTGCCTGCACTGGCCACTGGCCGGTTGGCATGCGGTCACGGCTGGAACTGGAATCCCTCTATGTTCACTGTTGTGCTGCTGTGGCCGTTGTGAATTTTCTCTTGTCTTTGAATCGTTATAACTTTAGTTTTACAGTTTGTATGGCCGTCATGTTTTGGATTTGTACTCTGCTGTATTTGCATCTGATGTTGTAAGTAAAATTGTAGGGGTTAGATATGTAAGTGTGAAGTAAATGGCAGATAACTGCAGTGTGCTTGTGACAGTGCAGCGTTACAAGAGAATGGATACAGAACAACATTCAGACGTGTCCCATTTTAACAAATAGAATGTAGAATTTGCGGAGAAAGATCGAAAAAAAAAAAAAAAAAAAAAAAAAAAAAAAGAAGGCAGACAAAGCTGCAAAACTGTAAAAACTATGTGAGTGATCTGGAAACGTTTCATGGTATCACTCACTGTCTGTGAAGAAATTGATGATGTGTATTACTCAAGTAGTTAAACGGGTATCACAACCCTCAGACCGGACACTTCATGCTACCCAGACTGCCATAGAAAAATCCAGTGAAATATGGACATTTTATGATCCATCCATCAGTACATATGACTGTGTTGTATATAGTTGCTTTGTGAGTGTTAGATACACTGCTTTCTTTTTTTCTTCCTCTCTAACATCAGTTAATGCATTGCTTGTTTTGAATAATAAACAGTACAAAACTTGAGAGAGACAGAGAGAACAAGATCGACTCAAACATCTGTGGAAGTGCGTGTGTGTGTGAGTGTGTGTGTGTGTGTGTGTGTGTGTGTGTGTGTGTGTGTGTGTGTGTGTGTGCGTGTATGTGTGTGTGTGTGTGTGTGTGTGTGTGTGTGTGTGTGTGTGTGTGTGTGTGTGTGTGTGGACCTACCAGTGCTCAGCTGTCTGTTGTTTACACTGTGTAAATGAGTGTAGGACAGAGGGGAAAGCCAGGCTGTACCGTTAAAAAAAAATTTTTTTTAAAAGAAATCTCCGTTGACCCATTATTAGGGGTATGCGTATGTGTGTGTGTTTGTGTGTGTAAAGTTTGGCTCTCTCTTCCTCATACACACACACACCACACGCATGGGCGCGCACGCACACACACACACGCAAGAAACACACACACACACACACACACACACACACACACACCACAACAACACTCGGACAAACAGAGATTTACGATTCACGTATTGTGATATTTATTCTGAAAAAGATCAAAGTCTCTTACTTAAGGGGGAACATGGGCTTAACAGCAAAAGTAAATGAACAAAGAAAAGTGGGGTAATTGGAAGCGTCCTCACCCATAAACGAAATAGCCCCTACTCTGACAATTATAACAAATCAGATCAAAGAAATTGACTGCAACAAGCACCAACATTTAACATGTAACACATTTATGGTATGTATTCTTATCAATCCTATTTAGGTGTATGTGGCCAGATTACAAACAGTAGATGCCATACTCTACGACATGAGTAAGTTCAATCTGACAGTATAAAGACTATATGGATTAATGTAATATCTAGGCTGAAGATGTTTTTCTCTGCAGTAGTTTACTCTGAAATTTCTTAAAGCAGGACAACACAACAAGAATTGCACTTTGTCTTTCAGTGATGTTTTCCATAAACGACATACATATTCACGTGAGAGAGAGAGAGAGAGAGAGAGAGAGAGAGAGAGAGAGAGAGAGAGAGAGAGAGAGTGATATGCACATGGGCGTATTTAGTTTACTGGTTTGTCATCATTTTATGTGGTGAAACAACACAGAGAGCATTTTTTAGTCTATCATCAAACCCATATTCACTCTCTCTCTCTCTCTCACACAATCTCTCTCTCTCACACGCACACACACACACACACACACACACACACACACACACACACACACAGAGCGAGTGAGAGAGAGTGAGAAAGAGAGAGAGAGTGTGAGTGTGTTTGTATATATATATATATATATATACATAGAGAGAGAGTTTGATAAATGTCTGTTTTTGTGTTAAAATTCACTGTTTCATTTGGATACCAGCAAAGTTGTGCTGTCTACAGTAGCTGTGCTTCCACAAACTTGTCACGTTGAATCGATTGGCCCAGATTCTGCCATGACCTTCGCCTCCAATTCTATTTATAACCTGTGTACTGGTTCCTCAATATTTTTTAAACAAAGCAACAAGAAAACACACAACACAGACAATAATCACACACAAACATTCTGCAAATCATTACATGTATCTAGACTGTCAGCTAATCCTCTCAGCAATACTGTTAAGTCTATTATTCACAACAAAATCGCCTGGTTATATTTGCCTCTCGAGCCGAAATAGGAATGTCGGCTGAATGTCCGCCTTTTCTGTTTGAAAAAATTAGTGGCACAGATCCAGGAAAAATACCCATTAAAACCACTATAAAGACATACGTTCATATAAGAAACATTGAATGTAACTTTCTCTGCGTGTTAATATTTGGTTGGGGCAATGTAATATCATACTTTTCCGAAATAACTGACATCGAACGAACGGCCTATTCAGTAGGCCTACGTGGCAGGTCGACATTTTAAACACTAAAACCACTCCATTAAACACACTTTAAAATCGTTGTAACTTCACATGATGCACCACAAAATATTAATTGAATAAAATTATCACATTCTATAGTTGTTTCGCTCATCATTGCTGTATATATCTGCCGATAAAACGCTGTGCGGGGAATTTCTTTTTCAGAGTCAAGCTTTAGAAAAGGACGCCATTATGAAATGGTGCAAGGAGATCGAGTCGAATTTGGCCACACAAGCTTTCAATATACAGCCCTTAAAATCGTTCTGACAAACAGTTGTGGTGATACGAATTATTCTTTAGACACAGACAAACGTTTTTGTGACATGACATTGCCCAATATTCCGTATAAATGTGTTCAAAACAAGGTTTCAAAATTTAGTAAGCGCAAAGAGGAGATCAGGTAATGGCTGGCGGACCACAATCTGTGTTTTGTGCTTGTCAGAAAACTGAGTCAAACAGTTTCTCTAACACCACGAAAGGCACACAAAGCGTTGGAAGAAGTAGATAACATCCACATGCACTTTGTCAAATACTATTACTCGTTGGTTATAGCGACGTTCTGGGTGAAATTTATATTTTTGTACAACGAATTTGTTCCAGCTTCTCATAAGTAACGGCTTAATTTAAAGATTTCTTTTCGGAAAAAAGAAACTTCACAATTATACATACACCAAAAGAAAGCCTATTTATCGCCAATTACGACGATATGTAATATGTGATTGTTATTATTGGTATTAATGAAGCATAAGTCTTAGAACAAATGTAAACAAACACACATTTGTCCTCACGCGACCTCGCGAGGCTCGTTTCGCGTGCAGCCTCGGGCGGCTGTCTCTGCGGTTCGCTGGCCGCATATATAAACCAGGGGTGTCGGCTCCTTCAGCATTCACTTTGTCGGTTCGCCAGCATAGAGTACTACCTGCAACTTACTTAATCAACGTTATAGTTACTATTCATCGCATCATGTCGGACGCCGTACAAGCCGCTGCTCCTGCCAAGAAGGCTGCCAAGGCCAAGAAGCCTGCCAAGCCTGCAGACCACCCTAAATACAGCGTCATGATCACTGATGCTGTGGGTGCCCAGAAGGAACGTGGTGGCTCCTCTCGCCAGGCCATCCTGAAGTACATCATCGCTAACTACAAGGTCGGCTCTGAGGTCACCAAGATCAATGCCCGTCTCAAAACCTCCCTGAAGGCTGGAGTGAAGGCTGGTACCCTCAAGCAGGCCAAGGGCACTGGGGCTTCTGGCTCTTTCCGTCTGGGTGAGAAAAAGGTTGCCAAGCCCAAGAAGACAAAGAAGCCTAAGGCTGCCAAGAAACCCAAGGCAAAGAAGCCAGCAGCCAAGAAAGCCGCCAAACCCAAGAAGGCTGCTGCCAAGAAGCCCAAAGCTGCCAAGAAGGTTGCCAAACCCAAGAAGGCTGCCAAGTCTCCTGCCAAAAAGGCTGCCAAGCCCAAGAAGGCCGCCAAGTCTCCTGCCAAGAAGGCTGCCAAGAAGCCCGCAAAGAAGTGAACGGGCCATATCTGCCTTCTATTTCTTTATACTCCTTTCCTCTCACAGGTCCTCTCTAGGACCTCACCTCTTCCCGAGTGGGATGGACATCTGGTTGTACAAAGTTGATAATTCATCGTTTACGAGTGAATGATTTTGTTTTTTTATTTTTGTTTGTTTTGTTTGACCATGTTTCTTCCTGTGAACGGGTTGATTACTGTGTAAGAGGGTGTTTAAAATGTTCTGTATCCGTTTTTGTTTCTGTTACGTTTTTTGAGTACTGTGCCCTATGCTTTATTGAGGATTGGCAGTTTGGTTTGGTTTTTGAGTTGGGACTTCGTAGGCTACGAGAGGTTTCTGTCTGTCTGTCTCTCACTGTCCCTGTGTGCGCGTCTGGGTGTGTGTCGATTTTATGCTGACACGTTCTATTTTCGGTAGGTCGTGTGTGTATGTTTCTCTCTCTCTCTCTCTCTCCTCCCTCTCTTGTGCGTGTATGTGCGCACGTCTGAGTGTTTGAGGAAAGCCAACGATTGAAAGGAAAGGTTTCTTTGTTTCTGTGTCTCTTGTCTGTCTCTCTGTCTGTCTCTCTCTCTCTAGTGTATGTGTGCGTGTCTGAGTGTGTGTGAGGAGAGCGAGCGATTGAAAGGTTCTTCCCCATGTTTGGTAGGATACTTGTTCATCAGTAACCTGCCAAAAATTCTCGAGGAACTCCCGTTTTTTAATCTTCTATCACATGTAGGCCTACTGTGGCTTTCATATTGGTTAGAGCAGACGCCTTTTTATTCAAATTTACTGTACTTTTGCAGACATTAGCGGTAATTTTCGTTTTTCGTTGGCCCCCATAGAGGAAAAATCCTTTGATACGGTATTCACTTTGTTATTCAAAACTATTGATCTTGCCATAAATAGCACATGGTGGTGCGTACAAGTGCGTGTCAGTGCATGTATAGGCCTACAATATATCGTGTGTGTATGTGTGTATGTTTATGTGTGTGTGTGTGTGTGTGTGTGTGTGTGTGTGTGTGGTGTACATGTATGTTAAGTCAAGTCAAGTCGACTTCATTATCTCCGAAAGAGAAATTACATCGTAGTTTTCCAGCAATGTGCATCATGAACACATAACACATCCACATTAAAATATAACGTGCACTCATTCTCGCATACAAATTCAATTGATATATAAGCAAATGTGCACATCCCTACCATACACCTACACACCCTCTCGCTCAAACACATAGCTTAAATCATTACTTCCTCTTCCACCTAACATATTAAATCAGTTAAATTAATCTTGTGGTCAAACAAATAAAGCACTCAGGCATCTTTTAATGCACTCGCACACCCACAAATGCAGACAAATTAATGTGCGTGCACATGCACACACACACACACACAACACACACACACACACACACACGCACGCACACACAAAACACACATACACACACACACACAATGAGAGAGAGAGGGACAGAAACAGAGACAGACAGACGGACGGACAGAGACAGAGAGAGAGAGAGAGAGAGTGTGTGTGTGTGTATGTGTGAGTGAGTGAGACAGAGACAGAGAGGTGGACATTTTATTTACAATAGCCTGTTACGATCCTTAGGTCAAGAATTAAGCCTACAATCACTTTGGAGACTTGACCCCCAGGCTGATCCACTCTGTGTGTGTGTGTGTGTGTGTGTGTGTGTGTGTGTGTGTGTGTGTGTGTGTGTGTGTGTGTGTGTGTGTGTTTTGTCAGTAGAACCTACAATTTTTATGTTAACCTTAGAATGCTTAAAAACAGAATCAGAACGGGCAGTTGATATACTAAATAATGTCTTGTTATATCAAATACACGTTCTGCTTCTGTTTTCGTGTTTTCCTGGTTTCTGTTGGCTTTAATGCGGGCAGTCACACTTGTATTGGATTTCTTAGAATACTCAATGGTTTATCATGATGATGGTGTATGTGTCTGTGTCTGTGCATATGGGTGAATGTGTGAGCGCACACACATGTACGTGTGAGTTTGTGCGTGTATGTGTGTATGTGTGAGTGTGTGTGTGTGTGTATGAGTTGTGTGTATAAGTGTGAGTGTGTGTGTGTGTGTGAGAGAGACAGAGAGAGAGAGAGAGAGAGATTGATTGATTGATTGATTTGGTTGTTTTTACGTCGACACCCACCTCAGGTGATATGGCCGACGGGGATAACCATCCCAGGAAAGTGGGAGAAGAGGGGACTTATCTAATACTACACTGACACCACCAGAACAACAATGATGTTAAGATGGGACAGTGAGAAGGCCAGTTTTAATGTAGCGCGCCCCGGGATTCGAACCCACAACCATTAGCATGTGAATCCGACGCTCAAACCAACTGAGCTACTGGGACCCGCTTGAGAGAGAGAGAGAGAGAGAGAGAGAGAGAGAGAGAGAGAGAGAGAGAGAGAGAGAGAGAGTGTGTGTGTGTGTTGTCAGTGGGATCTACAATTTTTATGTTAACCTTAAATGCTCAAAAACAGAATCAGAACAGGCATTTGATATACTATACAATGTCTTGTTATATCAAATACACGTTCTGTTTCTGTTTTCATGTTTTTCTGGTTCCTGTTGGCTTTAACGCGGGCAGTCACACTTGTATTGGATATCTTAGAATATTTAATGATTTATACTGATGAGGTGAATGTGTGTATCTGTGCCTGTGCATATGTGCATGTTAGCGAGTGCGTGTGTGCAGATGCATGTGTGTGTGTGTGTGGTGTGTTTGTGTGTGTGAGAGAGAGAGAGAGAGAGAGAGAGAGAGAGAGAGAGAGAGAGTGAGAGAGAGAGAGAGAGAGAGTAGGGGGTTATTCTGTTCTATGGAAAAGGGAAATTGTTAAAATGGATTGATTGTCCTGTTTAATTCTTTCACTTTACATCCCCTGCAAAAACTGAACCCTTTCACTCCCTCATCCTATCCGGACGATGGGGTGGGGGAATGAAAGGGTTCAGTCAGTCTGTGGCCCTTCACACCCCGATCTCATGGCACTTCACTTTTGGTGGGTTTGGAGATATGTTGGATAACCAAAATGAGTAGTATGGGTAATGAGACTGGAGTAATGCAGGAGATGAATACCGCCACCACCACCCCCAATGTGATATGCCGCATGATGATTTCTTCCTGAAAATTCTTGGAAGAAGAGCTGAAGAAAAAATCTTTTAGATGATAAACTGAGGTCCTGTATGCAGCATGCACTGAGCTCATGTTAAAGATCCCACGGCAGCAAACGTGTTGTTCCTGGCAAAATTCTTTGAGAAAAAGTTCTGCTTTCACAGGGTACACAGAAATACATGTATGTAGTGATACACTGTCCCTGGGGAGAGCAGACCAAATTTCACTTGGTAAATCTATTTTGACGAACAGAAAATACTATTACAGCCACTGAAGAGACAAGACTGAATGGGCAGAACTGAGTTTGAAGTCATAGTCAACAAAACAAACCAAACCAAACCAACCAAACCAAACAACAAAAACCTTGAAATATTCCAAGTATCCTGACAATTTCCCTTTTATGTAAAAATTATTTTAGAAAATCCACATTTTGCATGTCTCAAGGTCATTATAATAATAATAATAATAATAATAATAATAATAATAATAAGAGACCATTTATAAGCACACATCTCTGCCTACGGCGGAGCTTATGACGCTTTACAATCATTCACTCACAATATTTCAATCTCTCGGACCTCACGTACATACACTAAATACACAATACAAGTAATAGAATAAATCCATAAAAATACTACATACGCTACAATCATACACGGATTCTCACGCAAGTCCAAATGCACCCCACAACTATACCCCAAAGTACTGTGAGGCACATTGGGCTCTATAATCACCCACCCCCACCCCCCTACTATAACATACACACACACTGACACACCTTTTCTACTATTAGGCTGGGGGGAAATGAGGTTGAACTTACTGATAATATTTTTGAAAGAGGTGAGTTTTTAGAGCTGTTTTGAAAGAAGAAGTCGATTTTAGGTGTCGGATTTCAAAGGGAAGAGAGTTCCAGATAGTGGGGGTTGCGAAGGAGAAAGAGCGATGTCCAAATGTTTTTGTGCGCACGCGTGGAACACGGAACAATCTGGTATCAGCAATGGAGCGGAGATTTCTAGAAGGAGTGTACACAGAGAGAAGATCAGCCAGGACTTGAAATAGCATCAGATGAAACAAAATTTGATATGAAGCAAGAACAACAGATTGTGAAACATATCAGTGTTTCTGAGAAAGCGCTGATTTCAGGTATCTTTTGGATCTTGGTGCCGTGACTTCCAAACTAATGAATTCGCAACTCCTCAGTTATCTTCTATGTCAACATGTATGCAGCCTGCCAGTGCCCAATCCCCCTTTGCATGATTTTGCATGCAGAATATCAAATATGCACATTGAAAATTCTGTGTATCATGTCATTGACTGCTTTACAGAAACATGAAAACGCCCATATGCACTCCCATCAGACACAGGATGGACAATAACATAGTGGAGTGTGGTCAATTTCACTTAACAGCTAGAATTCCCTATGCTCCACTAAAAAATCTGATTTAGAATAGCGCTGTATGACAACAATTTATAAAACAAAAATTAGTGGTAATAATATGGTAGTTAACTCCTGCACCCTATCCGCCATCTGCAAAAACTTAACCCTCCGACTCCCTCACCCTGTCCACTAGCTTCCTGTTGGAAGCTGGTGGATAGGGTGAAGGACTCGAAGGGTTAAGTTTGTGCTTTGCTTGCATGGTTGACAATGCAGAATACTGGTGGACAGGGCGTGAGAGTCACAGGGTTAGGGAGTAAGATGGCCAGGTCAGCTTTCTGAAGGGTGAGTCTCAGTTTTCTATCTTGCTGCAGAATCTCCCCTAACCCTGTACAAGATCAAGTACCCACTGAAAACTGGATAGACTGGAGGCCTTACAGTGTCATGCTGAAGTTTTTATTACTTCATTATTAATATCATACTTGAGAGCTTACACTCCAAAGAACTGACATTAAGCATCCATTCATTCACACTGAAATAACATTCTCCAGAGATAAATTTCCATATGTTTATTTAACAAATACAACACACTTACCATCAGTTTTCCTTTAAAAAGAATACTAACAGCAAATGAAAATTTCATCTTAGCACTAAACAAGCACTTCAGGCAAACACATCTGGGAACTGAAAAAAAAAAGGTCTCAATAAAACTGAATGTTAACACGATTTTTAATTTGTACAAATTCTTTCAGACTGACATCAATGCCTTTGTGTCTGACTTTCACACATATGATTCTGAATAAATCAATTTTGTGGAGTGACTCTAACTCTGTAGATACTTGTGTTTTTGTGAAGCACTTTCCAGCTCTTGTGAGATGTGGCGCTGTACAAATAGTCATCATTATTATCATCCTTGAATGATAAATGAACTTTGGTGTGCTTTACCTATATTCAAAGATATTCAAAGTCCTGAACATGTTAATAACATACCATTATACATAGTATGCAGCCAGTTACTCATCTTTCCCCTGTCCTACAAAGAATATTCTTCCTTCCAAATCACCCATGCTGTGCACTGAAAAACAAACGCATGTTACTGATCTGTCACACCATGTCTTAGTCAGGGGTACAGAACATGTTTTCTACATCCACACAAAGTCTTGAAGATATTATTTCTAATGGCACCAGTACACACGCAGAGATTACATCAGAGGCTTGTCTGGATTGCGTCTGTGCCAGATCATTCGATGCTTCTGCTTCATGTAGGCGTCAATCACATTGCCATTTGCACCAATGTCGCCATCTGAAAACAAATATAGGTGCCAGATCATTCGATGCTTCTGCTTCATGTAGGCGTCAATCACATTGCCATTTGCACCAATGTCGCCATCTGAAAACAAATATAGGTGCCAGATCATTCGATGCTTCTGCTTCATGTAGGCGTCAATCACATTGCCATTTGCACCAATGTCGCCATCTGAAAACAAATAGAGTGCCAGATCATTCGATGCTTCTGCTTCATGTAGGCGTCAATCACATTGCCATTTGCACCAATGTCGCCATCTGAAAACAATATAGGTGCCAAGATCATTCGATGCTTCTGCTTCATGTAGGCGTCAATCACATTGCCATTTGCACCAATTGTCGCCATCTGAAAACAAATATAGGTGCCAGATCATTCGATGCTTCTGCTTCATGTAGGCGTCAATCACATTGCCATTTGCACCAATGTCGCCATCTGAAAACAAATATAGGTGCCAGATCATTCGATGCTTCTGCTTCATGTAGGCGTCAATCACATTGCCATTTGCACCAATGTCGCCATTTGAAAACAAATATAGGTGCCAGATCATTCGATGCTTCTGCTTCATGTAGGCGTCAATCACATTGCCATTTGCACCAATGTCGCCATCTGAAAACAAATATAGGTGCCAGATCATTCGATGCTTCTGCTTCATGTAGGCGTCAATCACATTGCCATTTGCACCAATGTCGCCATTTGAAAACAAATATAGGTGCCAGATCATTCGATGCTTCTGCTTCATGTAGGCGTCAATCACATTGCCATTTGCACCAATGTCGCCATCTGAAAACAAATATAGGTGCCAGATCATTCGATGCTTCTGCTTCATGTAGGCGTCAATCACATTGCCATTTGCACCAATGTCGCCATCTGAAAACAAATATATCAGCACCATGTCAGCATGTTTTAGACAAGTGATCAAAATGTAAAAAAAAATGCCAGTCACCACACCAAAGTGGTTAGTACAATGGACCACTGACTGACTGACTGCTGTAAGTTTGGAAGTTTAAATGTATGGTTTGTATCATTATGAAGTTTTTCCAACCAACAGATGAGCGTGCAATGGGTTTCAGTTTCAGTTTCAATATCTCATGATGATGTCTCCGTGCTAAGAACGAATTACATATGCACTTAAGTTGCATGTGCCATGTGATGGTGAAGATCCAGAATGATCATGGCACAAGCCCTAAGCCTGCACATAAACCCATGAGCTGGCCAGGTTCTAAGGTCTTACCTAGATAGTTCCATAACCCTGGGGTAGTAGGGGAGGGAGTGACAGAGACCTCAACTTTTCCCAGGGCCAGCACCACAAGGGCGACGCCCATCCCCTCTCCCTTGATTCAAATTCATATTCACTTTTTTTTTTAATTGAGATTTCAGAAAGGCAAGAAGGCTAATTGGTCTTCACGGGGTGGGACCTGGGAAATCAACCAATCTCTCCAATGTTTTATACCAAGACAGCCGGCAATGCCCTGCTCTTCACGATTTTCAACTGCCATGGGATCTCTAACTTACGCAGCCAGAAGGCACATGGGTCTAACTCATTTTTTGTCCCCTTCCAAGGGACCAATTGTTCAGTTTGGTTTCCAGCCCAACTGAGGAGAAAAGTCGAGGCCTCTACGTGGAGCGAACCCTGGAACCTCGAGTTTAGTTATTGGCAGGCCAACGTCTGAACCATTCTGCCACTCTCTGCAATGGGCTCATTGGGAAGACTGGCATCACACTGATAAGTATCATCCACTTCATGGATACGTCAATCTGGGTGTTCCTTAATTTTCCTGACCAACAGCTGCAGGTGTCTGTATCTCTTGGGTCCTGTGATACCAGGATACATCATGAAAGGATGCATAGAACACAACTCTGTCACACTGTCTCAATCCAGAAAGGAATCAGTATCATCCACACTCTGTCATATCACCTTGGTATTTAAAGAATTGTCCCAGATTTTGTGGCCTTTCATGCCCTGCTCTACATGTAGTATTCACCTCAGTTTTGATTTTGGAGTAAGCTGGAGAAAAGAACTGAGCACCATTTTGGCAATGACAAAGAGGCTGTACAAAAGAGAGGGCAGCAACAAATAAACCACACCATAAACAAACTTGAACTCCAGTATTAGTTAGTGGAACTTGTCTGAACAACAACCACACATACATACACAAAAACGCACACACACATACACTCACACACACACACACGAAAGACATGTATACACAAACATACGCACACATGCACAGATGCATATGTGTGCATGTGTACACATGTGCATGCAAGCCACACACACACACACACACCAACACACACACACACACAAACATTTACACAGACACACACCAAACATGCACATGCACACATACATGTACACTACACAAACAAAGGGTTGCACATTCATTCTATACAGCCAGTTTTAACATCTATGCTAACCTGACAAAAAATGGTTTGTGATGATGATGAGGTACATGTTGCTGGTGGCAATGGTGGTATTGGCTGTTTTTCTTTCGAACAAAAACAAGCATTTCCAAACACAAACAAAAAGCATGTGAAATTAGAAAGAAATAACTTAGTACCGTAATTAAAAAAAACAAGACAAGTGCAAATTTCTAGTCATCTGGCCTTTATTAAGCAGACACAAGAGACGACAAAGAAATAAATTTCCTTAATTTAAGACAAATTCAACTGATCGTGAAAAGTAATTCCCTGAAAAACAGATTCCATAAGCATGTACATGTACATGCACTCAACTGAACACGCAAACAAATGGAATCTGCCTTTCAAGTAAGTTACCTGATCTGCTGACTTTGTCCTAAGTTAGTAAATTTGTATCTTTGTCACCTTTTATATAATTATGTAGGTACCGGCAGCCAAAAAATAATTTTCTGAAAAGGTTATCAACACTTATATTTCTGAAAAGTACAAGAAAAAATAAGCACAATGCAAAAAAAAACACGTAAGTCTCTAACTGTATTAGGTCCAGAGATAACACACTTTGAAAACGGCAGTTTACGTACGTTTTTCGCCAATTGTGAAATGTAGCAAGTTTGCAGGAACCTATATTTTCCAGAAGTCCTCAGACAGAGAATGTCATTCCTGATTTCAATTCTTAACAACATAAACTACATTAAAAAGCAAGCATACAAGCAGATCTGTTCATACATTCACACAGCAGTGCTGAAAACTTCATAAACATACCATTTTGTCAATGTTCGAAATTGCATGACAAGCCATTTTTGCACCCCCATTACACAAAAATAAGAAGACAGAATTGGCTTAGAGTTTACTTTTTCTCAGAAACAATGTTATTGTATGAAAGTTAAATTTTGGGGGGCAGCGTAAAGTGACAAAGTCATGAGTTATATGGCTCCAAAAATGGCAAAATATCTCATTTAACGATGGAAAAAGCATGGTTCACGTACCAGACCAAATTAAAACACACATATTTCGCTTATTTTTTTTAATGGATTTCCTTGAAATTTTGCATGTGAATCAAATAGACAGAAAGCTACAAGTCAATCATTTACAAGCTTAGTTATATTCAAGATGTAAGATATTTTATATGCATTTGCACCCAAATAATGTGAGTGCCCATGTGTCGGGCCAACTTAAAACAGACATAACTCACATTATGTCTTGATGAAATCTGCTGAAATTTTGCATATGAATCAAATACAAAGGTACAGCTTCACTCTTTACAAGCAAATGTTGCTAATATATGAGATTTTAAGATTTTGTATGCATGTACTGATTTAGTCTGAAACAATGTGATCCACAGATGACTTTATGATACTAGCACAGAAAGACATCCTTCTCAATAACATAATGAAACTGGCAATGCAGTATATGACTTACAGCCATTTCTATACTCATTCCTAATGTTAATCAATAAGTTACTTTCATCAGTTATTTCGCAGTGACATGCATCTTCCCATATCCACAGACAAAGAAATTTTCAGTGTCTGGTCTATCTACTGAAAATCCCTCCGCTTCTTTTAAAACTGTCTCAAGTTTTGTCTTCAGATTTAGCCCCTGAGGTGCAGGTGATGATTAATCAGTGTTACTAATTTTTGAAACAAAAGCCGTGTTCTCATCCCGCGACTTATCACACTCAGTTCTCAACAGTTTTAACTGTAGTTTATTAGTGAGTGTCTGCTGTTGAAGTTTTGGTGGCAGTGATGGTTAATTTCATCCACAAAAAAAACATCATTGCCTTGAAAACAAATAGAAAAAAAAATCCGAATTTTTTCTCAAGTATTTTCTTTAATTTGTGCCAGCTATTACTCTTGAGAGTAAAGTATTTTCATATTGTGCCATTAGAAAGGCTCACTGGATTTTGTGGAGCTATGTTCTGTGTTTGCCCGCTGCTTTATAGTGTTCTGATAATGTGTGCGTGCCTGCACGCGTGCGTGTGTGACTGTGCAAAACCGCTATTTGCTGTTTCTTTGCGACGATAAACATTGTCGAATTTGATCCGATAGACGACATGCACTCGCCGACCAACTTCCGGTTTGAATTTCTGGCCGAGTACTAGCACAAATATTATGATTTCGATGTATTAAACAAAATTCCATCGTATTCATTAAATACTAGCAGTATAAACACCTTTGGAAAGCAGTCGGTTCGCACAGTTTAACTTCCACTATTTCCAGGTGGCTTAAAAAAAATCCCTTGGTGATAAAACATCAAACGGAGATCGTACTTTCTATTCTTTGCTTATGCAGGCTATACCTGCCGCGGATTTCTTTTAAAATCTTTCTAAATAAAGAGAAACATCAAAAATAATTCACTGAATCAAACTTCTAAGTCAATTTTCATGAAAAATCAGTCGATATTTACAACGTTTGCCCTTCAGCTTGATGATCACAGGTAGAAATTCGTTGACTGGACTTTCAGCGATCGCTTCGAAGGCCGCCATGATTCGAGGTTCCCGTACGCTAAAATGGCAGATCACGGGTACTCACCCTGCAGAGGCTCACGCACACTCTGTAAATGTCACATCTCATAGTTCCGTATATGGTTAAATTCAGCAAGCATGCTGTTTATGCATCCGCGGAAACGATCTGATTTATCAAATAGGTCCTCAGATAGTCTTCTTCAAAGTCTGCCAATATTCCGACCTTTAATTTAAAAGACTAACAAACTAACAATCTTATAAAATAAATATTATACGGGAATGAAGGACAGGGTTTCGACCTGTCAACTGTACCAATTTGCATGAAGGTAGTCCTGTGTGACCCGTATAATTTAAGCTGCTGTTAACCGGTCACCCCAAGCATTGCCGTGAGCCAGTCACCATTACGTCACACGCGGTGAAACTCTGTCGGTCTGTGTTTTTTTGTTTTTTTTTGCACAGATTTTCGTATGGGTGCATTTATAACAAAAACAAACAGCACAGATCGATAGAGGAAAGAACAATCTTTATTTTAATGATAACAATTTTGTCATTCATGTTCATCTGCAAGAATATTTGACTGATAAACATGTGCAATTTTTCCCCTCACTGACACAATTCCCGCATTGCTGAAGAGAGGCTGCCGGTACCTAATATAGGTCTGACAACAGCCAGTCAGCCATAAATTTGCACCTGTCTTGTTTGTTTAGTTAAATAAGTTTTCATTTTATGTTCACGTTTCTGGTTTCTATTTGCTTGCATGTTCGCATCACTTTGATTCAGATAAAGAACTACCAAGCTTCTGACAATAATCAGGTGCAGAGGGTTAACCTGATGATGACTCACATTTGATGAACCAGTTGGTGGCAGCCTGGTCATAGTCGTCAGACACTTTCTTGCACTTGAACTCAGCGTCAGGACCTTCCCACTGCATGC
Organism: Monoplex corrugatus; assembly: GCA_030674185.1. Lineage (NCBI taxonomy): Eukaryota > Metazoa > Mollusca > Gastropoda > Littorinimorpha > Ranellidae > Monoplex > Monoplex corrugatus. The sequence goes on along the minus strand of CM060306.1, from coordinate 116,366,403 downwards.
ACTCCAACTTCCTCTGGCGCAGGATCTTCACTATATTACTGTCTATCTGCCTGCACATTGACAATAATAACAGTAAGGATTATGGACAATTATTATGGACAAACACTGCATCAACCACTGAGCAGAAACAGAAACACTCATGCAAGGAGCCTACATGAATCCATGTGTGTGTGTGAAATTTGTTGTGGGGGTGTATGTTGTATTCAGGTGTTTTCTTATTGAATGTGTCAAATGAAACATTAACCCTTTGACTTCTGCTCCCTATCCTGGTCCACCAACTGCAGAAATTAACCCTTTGACTTCCTCACTCTATTCACCAGCTTCCTGCAGGAAACTGGTAGATAGGGTGAGGGAGTCAAAAGGGTTAAGTTTTTGCTGGTGGACAGGGTGCAGAAGTCAAAGGGTCAATGTCTGTTGACTTACTGAAAAAAAAGGAAAACCTTGGTAAGTTTTGTTACACATGCATGCCATATTGAACAATCCATGCAACCAGCGTATATATACTATATGTAATGATGAGATAAGAATTGTTTTCTGCACTTGTTTAGTGATGTACAATACATCAAATATTTGAAAGAAAACACATACGTTCACACATCAGAATACAAACACAGATGAAAAACATCTGTGTGTGTGAGGTGTGTATGCATGTATCAGAGCACCTTTGCATTCTGTCAAGTGTATTTCTTTGATGTAACAAAATACTGTATACTCACTGCAGTCTCAGGTAACAAATAGAAATCACATACAATGATACATGTACAAATTCATAATCATAACTTTTTTGTTCCTAATTTTGTATGAATCATTACTTCCCCTTGTTTCTGGATTCTTGTAGTACTTATATTTCCTTCATTCCTGCTTTCAGAGAAGAGGCAGAAACAAGATAAAGGATACCGTATTGACCCCTTTACCATGCTGTGGAAAGGGAAGTGGATATCTAGCAATGGCTAAATGATAAATGGTGTCCTGTGATTGACCCAGTCAAGTACTGATGGTCTGCATTGATTATGCAACTGGGCGAACTTCAAATTGAGTGCTGCGAGCATGACTTGCTGTGCTGCAGGAGAGAAGAAACATATTTGTTCTGCCCGGTCTTCTGCCTGCAGGAAGACTGGATAAGAATCCTGCAGCACGGAAAACCATTCTCCAGGAACGAAAGAGATAAACATATGTATATTAAAAAAAAAAGAAGAATAAGGGCAACATGAAGCCACATGATCCGCAACCAGAAATGCAAGTGCATTTTGATGAATAAGCAACTATACCAACAATGGAAGGCCTGGATGAACAGGGAAGTCGGACTTCTCCTTGTCTTACTGTATTTGCCTAATTAATGTTCTTCAAAAGGTCAAGAAATGATCGGTTTTGTAAGCAAACTTAAACTTACTTGTCACGGCGGTATTGTTCCTGTGCTTCATACACACAGACAGGATCATCAACTTCACACTGGTCAATGGTCTTCACTCTGGGGTAACGCCGATGGTAGTACTTGTTGCTGTTCTTACTTTGCAATGGATCCACGATTTTCTCTGAAATTGTCAAACCAGTAATTTTATTAGAAATGCCTGTTGTGTTGCTGTTATTTTCATCAACGCAAACTTTATTTGTGTTATCAGTCATATGTGTACTTGTGCTGGGTTCTGTACATGGAAAATTTATGTGTGTGTGTGTGTGTGTGTGTGTGTGTGTGTGTGTGTGTGTGTGTGTGTGTGTGTGTGAGGTGCATGTTTGTGCATGAAGTGTGTGTATGCCGTTATGCATATATATAAATGCATATGTGTAAACTGTAAGTGTGTGTGCATATGCATATATATGCAGATGCACATATGCATACTGTCTAGTGTTTTTCCTTGATGCAACCAAAATACTGCATACTTACTGCAGTCTCTGGTAACAAACAGAAATATTACACACACAGTGACACACACAAAGACAGACAGACACACACACATAACGACACACCACACACACATACACACACACTCACGCTATCACTTATAGTGAAAAGACGTTAAATCAAAGAACGAACGAACTCACGCTACAAGCACTACTATCACCTACTACAATACAAATACTGGTATCAAGAACAGAACAATGAACTGCTTATCAAAAATGAAATATACATGGGCAAAAACTGACTAACATCAAACACCATTTTCAAAGTGTGTCAGGGTTCGTTGTGAAAATTCACACATAAATCTGATGTCCTAACCACCTTTTTTGTCTGTTTTTTGTATGTGCATATTTTTTTTCTGTCCTATTTTCTACACCACCATTTCCCTCCCATACTCTATTCGCCAGCTGCAAAAACTTAACCCTTTCACTCCCTCACCCTATACACCTTTTTGCTTTGCTGGTGGATCGGGTGAAGGAGTGAAGGGCTAAACCAAAACATCCTCAGGTTGTTTGACGCAGATGTAAGAAAACGCAAACAAAAACAATCAGCCAATTCCAAAAAATTCTGATCATCACACATGATAAAACAGATAAACAAACAAATAAACAAACAAACAAACAATAAAAAAAATAAAATAATAAATAAATGAAGAAGTGCTGGTGTAAAATTTGTGAGGCACTGAAAAAGAGAGAGGAATACACTGGGGTAAGGGGGTATGACTAAAAACACAATAATTTTCACCTCCAGAAATGTTTTCATAAATAAATGCAACTATAGCCAACTGACTCATGGGCTGGTTGGCTCTTCTGACAGACCTGTCCTAATGCTTCAATCATTTTGTGGTACCAGTACTTCGCAAGTCACGTTGCCTTCCTATATTCATGACTCTGCCAGCACAAAGTTTTGTCCAGGCTCAAGGATCCTGTGAGATAACTACTGGCAAGTTTGGATGCAGCACATATGGAATTGTGGAACTAACTGTGACAATTCCTTCTTGAACAAACTTTAAACAGCAAACTTTGACTAAACATTTTTTGTCAATAGCCCCTCCCTTAATAACAAATGTCACCTGAGAAACTCCAAAAGAAGCACAAACAATGCAAGGCGACTTAACTTGAAAGACAACAGCTGTATTTGATTGAACTGAAATCTAAAATACCATATAGGCCTACACATAATTCAGTCTATATCAGTGTATGATACATCAAAGTAATCGAAGAAAGACAATAGCAAGACATGGTATAAAAAGGAGAAACTCTTCAAATTGATCACTTAGACTAGAGTAGGCCTACATGATGCACCCCAACAATTTTATTTAAGGAAACACCCATCCTCCTCCCCCCCCCCCCCCCCCCAAAAAAAAAATTCTCAACCAACCCAGATAGTACAAAATATTTAGGAAAACAAAACCCTCTGATTCTGAAATATGTATTTGACTTCATGAAATTTTGGGACTTTTGCTTTACTCTTCAATTATATTGAAGCAGGGGGGAAGGGTTGCAGCTGTTTGTGGGCTGCAACTCCCATATATAGTATATGTGCACTTGAATAAGTGAGAGGACATTTACATGTAAAGCTGTTTTTTTTTTCAACTCTGCCATATTTATAAGCAGTAATTTTGGGGTATGGATGCTTAATGTTTTATGTTTCCATATGCAACCAAACATTTGACTGTTTATAGGATCTTTAAAGTACTTATCTGATGTTCTGCCAGGAAAATAAACTTTATTGCCAGTGACCCAAAGCTGAAAGCCCCTTGATGAACTCTAGTATAAATCACAAGGCCATATTCTAAAGTCTGTCAGCAGCAGTAAGTACTTGGGTGTTGCCATCACTATGGACATGACCTGAAGCAAACACATCACAGTGTGTCACCAAAGCCAACAACTCTCAGCTTCTCAAAATGATGGTGACAGCAGAAGGGCATCCAGGAGTCGTGACCTGGATGCATCCCCCCCTCTCTTGGAATGTCAGGACTTATGGGCCGAAAGACTTGCTTGATGGGGGTTTCTCTTCTGAGGATCTTTTGCTGTCCAGATCTCTCCAGAGTTTCTTCCTACTACTACAAAAGTTCAGCGCCAGGATGATTACAATGATGGTCTACAAGTCCTACGTTCACCCATCCTGAAGTACGCATCACATATTTTCTGGGACTTGCACAAATAGCAACACATTGATCATATCGAAGCCACTCACATGATTCAATCAGTGTCAAGCAGCATGTTTTGTCACGTAACAATATAAAAGAACCTCCAGCACCTCCACTAGAGTGGACACTGCTCAAAAACTGTAGTGTGTGTGTGTGAGTGTGTATGTGTGTTAGAACATCAAGGACAAGCTCAAACCATCATAAAACTGCCAACAACAAGGGCACACACACACACACCAGGGACCCCTTTTTACACACTAGGTAGGTGAGATTCTTGCAAAGAATGTTATCGATTGATTGTTACTGATATTTTTGTTTAGGTCTAAAGCCCAGCCCACTACATAGAGCCATATCAGGGCTATAACTGTAAAGTAGGAGTTTTTTTCTTCTTTTTAACCTAGCAAGGTATTCACTACTGACACTAGTTAAGGATGGTAAACACTGAGGATGTTTTTGGCTGCACGTTGGCTGAAATCCACCCTACCTTCTGTCCATCTCATACCACACTTTTTTTCTCGCCCTCGCTACTTGCTGTCTTGCCACTTACGCGTAAGCGTACTAAGTTACTAACGTGGAATATTAGAATAATTAAATGGCTCCAGTTTTCACAACCACAGTGCAGAAATGAGAGTGAGAACCCATTATAATTATTAGCCTAGGCTTTGCAGGATATTCGCTCTCGCCAAGAACCATGATTATAGATTAGAGACTGTAACGATCTGCCCAAAGAAGTCACTGACCACCGACATATCTACGTGACAGAAACTTGATGAAGAAGAAAAAGTTCACATGGCTTTGTGCGAAATGATGATGATGACCAATTCGGCAACTGAAATTCAATTTGAATTTCTTCAAATTGTCAGAATTCGTGCGTCTGCTAGGTATATAGCCATTATAGGCCTATCTAAACTTTATCTACTCCAGACAATGAGACATTCTCACCTTTGACTAACGTGACAGGTCCATCCAAAATTTTAAATAAACTCATGGCAAATTTGCCATAAGGTGTGTCTTCATCGCCAGAACCCATTCTAGCAAAACGTTAGGCGTTCTGTTGTGTTTGCCTAGGTCTAGTTGTTCGCAGTGCAAGAGGCACCACAAGGTCAGACTACTTTCGACAAGTCGTAAATAAGCACGGTGCATTTCATTACAGATTTTTTATACTTTATTTCAATTATACTTCTAATTATACTTCATTTCGGAAGCAAAATGTGAAATTTGTAATGATTTTGTATGACTTAATTAGTATCACGACAATGATATTATCAAGTCTCGTCTATTTTTCGGTTCGAGGTTGCGACGTCATACATCAAGTGATCACAGGTGTCATACATCACGTGATCACAGTTGTACGTCACTTCCTTTTCCTTTTCTACCAGCGATCATGGTGAGTGAGGACGAGGTGTGCTCGGCTCAAATAAAATCGTGTCAATCGTTGAAAGTTTGATAGTATTTTCTGGTATTTATTTTTGCGCTAAACATGCTAAACGTTTTTTTGTTTATTTATGTCTGTTTCAGTCGCACAGAAAATTTTCTGCACCTCGTCACGGATCCAAGGGCTTTTTGCCCAAAAAACGTAGTCGCCGCCATCGTGGGAAATGCAAGGCATTCCCTAAAGATGATCGCACCAAACCGGTGCACCCAACAGCCTTCATTGGTTATAAGGCTGGCATGACTCACATCCTTCGTGAGGTGGATCGCCCAGGATCTAGTAAGTAGCAAAATTGTCTTGATTTTTAAGTTGCCTTTTAATTTAATGAAACGGGCACGTGGCATTTCGCCATTTGTAAAACGGGCACGTTGCAATGGGACCGCGAAGTAGATGAACGATCAGTCATCATATCGAGGGCTTTGGACTTGGTAGCTGTTTTCATTGCACTTTCACGAAAATAAAATCTGGTATATGACTAGATCTAGTGTATTTGAACAAGTAATTTTTCCCCTGGTTTGGAACATTAAAATGATTTGAAAAGAATCAAAATCCAAGGCAAGGAAAACTATCAGTATCTGTAGGCCTACTATGTGGGGATCATGCACAGTGTTTGCTGTCATAATAATTGTAAATTCGATCGTCAATGGAGTGGCAGTCAGCTGGGCCTATTGCATAGTTTTGATCCAAGTTTGAAAAATTACAAGAAACGTGGACCATAAGCGGCACAGACATGAAACAACCGGCACAGGAATTTGGAATTGGTTCACTGGACATTAACATGAAACAAACACCACTAAAAGTTGGAATTTGTTCACTTCAAAGAGGATTTGTTGCACATTGACAATTCCACATCCAAATCTACCAGCGAGTAGGCCCTACCCTATATGGCAGATTCCATGAGCCTGCGTAAAACCCCACTTGCTGGCAAGGTCCTGAAATGAGGATGAACCTATGAAACACTGAGCTGATACAAACCAGAATGGTAGAAACGTTGAGATGGTTGGCAAAATGGTCAGTTTGGTCAGCAAACAGGTCCAGTTGTGGTAGGAATTGAACTCGAGATGGCAGATCTTGAATCCTAGGATCTTTGAAAAAGAAGAGAAAAAAAAACCAGCCTGTGACAATTACCTGAACGCTGTAAGCAAAAAAGAAGAAGAAAAAAAACCCCCAGCCTGTGACAATCTGAACGCTGTAAGCCTAGCCTAAATAGTAATTGAAAATTCACATCTATAACAGGGCTTGTTTCTACACAGGTTTAGTAGCCAACCACTTATATTCTTGTGGTCCACTGGGACTATGCCCACTGGTTATGGGAAGAATATAACTTGACATGAATCAGTACTACATTGTGAAATCTGTTTAAGGTAGCAGGTACAGTGGCGGAGAAGCTATATTTTGTTTATTTTAGTAACAGTGGATATACATAAGCTAGAAACCTGATTTTTGGCAGAAATCTGCAGGATACATGTCTCTAATAGAAAAAAATATTATTTTGGTAAAATGTTTTATATAATTTGTGTTGTAATTAATTATGTAAATTAATGTGAAATTTTCGATACCAAAAATAGTGATAGTTTTTGACAGACTAATTCCCAGGGTATAATTCTTTTTGAAGATTTGTTTTTTTTAATATAACCTATATTACAAAATGAAGCTTTTGTCATACCAACTTTTTGATATCCAGTTTTGTCTTCATTCTATGGGCGTATAAAATTCGCGTTAAATGTCATTAAAATTTTTTACACTTTTACAAGCTTTATTACTAAACTATACAAGTTATCCAAAATCTGGTATGACACAAGCTAGCTGTTAGTATGATAAAGCTTTGTGCCAAAATTCATGCAGATTGGTTAATATTTGTACGCACTAGGAACGCAAAACGACCAAAAAAAGGTCAATTTTGACAAACGTTGACAAACGCCAAAACACGCAGAACACAGTACATGCTCCTACCTGTTTCCCATTAATGACCCCCTGCCAGGTATGGAAATCCTTCTGCTTCTTCCTGTGCATCTTCCAGTTGTAGTCTACTTCGCCTCCTTGCCCTGCGTTCTTCATGTGTTGCAAGTTTTGACTGTCTTTGTGCATTTTGAATGCGCATAGCATCCTTGAGCATGAGAAAGTCTTTGGTGAACTGACCTACACACAAGTCTAACTTATGCATAATGACTCCCAAAGCAGATGCACCATCATTGAAAACTCCAACAGCAATACCCACTGCAATGTTGGCAGTAACCAGTCCATGATTACCTGTTTTGGGGCAATACCTCCAGATTACTCCATTCAGAGCCTCATTAGCGTTTTGGGTGTAGCCGTCAACACACTTCCTCAACAGCTGTGTGTTAGCCAAATCTTTGAACACAGGTTTGATTTGCTCTAATACTGCCTTTGGCAAACTGGAGCTATGGGTGTAATTGTCAGCTGTGCCTGAAGCTATTGCCTTTCTGTAGGGGCACCATGATTCCTTGCAGAAATGATGTGTAGGTTCTGCGTCAGTAGAGTTATAGTGAAAAAAAATGGCCCAGACAGCTTTTCTCATCTCGTCTAGATTGTTTTTGTTTCCCCTGATAGCATTTCCATAATGAGTCTGTATGACGTCTATTTTGTCTTTTGTTAATCTATGTTGCCCACCAATTGTTTTGCCATCTGCTAATTTCCTATCCCCCAGGTTTCTTTTCAACTGCCGCAGCCTTGTGCCCATTCTTTCTTGAATATGTCCTACACATTCTATTTTCTCTATGTCGAGTTGTTGGCCATAAGGTTTTGCTTCATGTATACATTTAAAAGAATTTGTATCCCCATCCCCAATGTACCTTGTATATCTGAGATTATGATTTTCCACTGAAGAACAAAATATTTCTTTGATTATTTCTTTCTCCATTGATCCTGATGAGCCTGTGTGGTTTTTGGTGCATTCTTCGGCGTGACTAGCTTGCCATTTCTGATACCTGACCGTGTTTTTATCAACCTTAGCATACAGCTCACATGATTTGCACACTTTTGACTTTGTACCTATGCCTAACACCTTTCCAGTTGCACACCCAATTACACTTGCAGCACCTATCTTGGATGAGTGACCCCTCGTCATCCATGTTCCATCACAGCTTACATCTATGTTTCTGTTTGGGTCATTTTCTAGTTCCTCTGCAAGATCAAATTCTTGTTTTCCTGCATTTTTCATGCTCTCTTCCATTGTTTCTCTTGAAACTTTTTCTAGAGTTTTCATTATACACTGATGGGTACTCTTGGCAGCAGGGGGTGGTAGGTCCATAATGCCGCAGAATGTTCTGAGATCACTGTAACCACATCCAATGCATCGCATCGCAAACGTAGCTCTTCTGTTGATTGAATTTGTTGTGAGATTTGTGGCAGTTCGAATTTTAGCACAAGAAGGAAAAGATTCACCCCCACTACACTTATTGTTGGTACATTGAAAGGCTAATTCACTGGCTAATCCTTCCCTTTTGATTTCAGTCAGAGAAACAGTACTGTGACACAAACTGCACACCAACTGGGATGAAATGTTCTGACCTAACAGTTTGATATCAATTATTCTGTGCCCATGTGGATGTGAAGAGAGATTTGATTCATCTTCAGAAATGTAATCGGAGGCTTTAGTTTCACTGTCACTCTCAGATTCATAAAATAGCCTGTAAACTCCAGACAGTTTTCTTTCAGAACGTGAAGTGGGCGTGGCAGCACTTTGGGACTGATCTTTTGTTGCATCAACAGGTAAATTGTGAGACGATGTTGATGCTGTTGGACCATTATCAACAGAAAAAGAACTAGAACTAGCATTTTCACGCATCTTTTTTGCCTGAACATGCCTGTTTTCAGGAGGTTTCCTCTTCTTACGCCTCTCACCCTCTTCTTTTTGGATCTGAAGACATGATGAAGCACCACAGCACACTAATCAAGCTTAGAACACTTGTCAGTGACAAAAAAACACACCACACATGGAGACAGCCATTTGCAAAGGCGAAGCAACTGCTAGAGAGTAATTGTGATTAAGTGTGATTACCTCCCTTAAAGCTAGCAGACGCATTATTTCAAGTAAAAGTGTTATTGAACAAAAATGAATTTTTCGTCCGACATTTTGATTTTCAGGAGATTTTTGGGTCACCCCAGCCTTACTAAAAAAATTCCTGAAGCAAATCTGTTTGTTTTTCAGCAAAATGCTTTGAGGATATAGTGTAGAAATGATTTTTCTGTGTTAAAAAAAATATAGGAAGTAGTAATTCCAAAAAGTCAAATTTCTCATCTCCCCCACTGTACCTGCTACCTTAAGACGCCTGTTTCACTTACCTGTTGCAATGATAAAGCAAATGTCATTCAAAGAACGCACAGTAGGTCAGATTGAACTTGTCTAGAAGTGCTAGTACAGTGGAAACCATTTATAACAGGACCGGTTATAACAGGAATCCGGATATAACAGGGCTTTTTTCAATCCCCATTTTTTCTTCCTCTTTGTCTCTATTAAAACTTATCGGCAATAACAGGGAGACAAGAGGGCTCGATCGGTTATAGCAGGGATTCCGAGACGGACTCTGCAGCAGAAAGGCCTAGGCCTAGACTCGGCATGCCACGCAGTAGGCCTAGATCTAGATCTAGGCTAGCCTTGGTATACTGTGTACTGTACACTGAAAGAACGCTTTGCAATGCGAGCGTGATGCGCGCGCAAGCGTGTAGGCCTGAGGCCACTGAGTCAGTGACTGACTGCGCCATCATTCAGTTTGTAAGCTTACTGCACACTTACACCAGACCAGATCTAGGCCTAGATCTACTGTTTATCTTTCCATGATTTACAAAAGTCAAGAGTTAGTTGATCAGTCCATATTTCCCTTGATATCTGATATAACAGGGATCTGATATAACAGGGATTTTGATTTGGTCCCATCATCCCTGTTATATCAGGTTTCCACTGTACATGTTTATGAGTTGAGGGAAAGGTCTGACTGTACAAAACTTAAGGTTCCAGAGATGTAAGATGTAGGCCTGATTCCCTCTTTCAGTATTCACAAAAATGTTACATGGAAGTATGTGTCAGTGCTGGAAATGCTTAGGCCTATTTGATAAGACTTCAGGGAGTTATGGATTTCATTCTTTGCTTCTGCCCCATCCATAATAATACTATCAAGCAGTAAAAAGAAGTAGCGTAAAGTTTTTCGAGTACAAGCTTTGTTCCTGGACTAGTTTGTGTATGTGTGTGTATTTAACTGAAGAGCTATTGGAAATGATCAAATTACAAAATCTTGCGCCCTTTGTCTTGCTTTGTTACCATAAATCATTGAAAATTATGTTCTGTTGCATATTCAGCCATGGGCATTTGTCTTGGATCCGTTATTGTAGTAAATTGATATTTCTGTTTTCTATATTTTTGTTAAGGGGAAAACCTTTTCCACCTCGTATCATAATTTTAGAGGTTTTTGTCTTGAGCTATTGTATAGCCTACCTTGTCATTTGTACTAGTGCTAAGTTTTGGGGCGTGAATTGAAATGAAGAATGTGGAGACCCCATCCACTTGGCTTTGCAAATTTTATGTTGGCAGCCACAAGCATTGCCATTATTGATGATTGCATATCACTAAGTGCAACCAGAACCACTCACACAGTTGGGTTTTTGAATTTTGCTTTACATTTAAGCCCTCTATATTATAAAGGTGGGTGGGTGCCGCTTGTGTGTGTTGATCTATGTTGACAAGCTTAGGTCTTTTCCAGAAACCAACAAGAAGGAGGTGGTAGAGGCTGTTACCATTGTGGAGACACCCCCGATGGTATGTGTGGGTTTGGTTGGCTACATCACCACCCCTCGTGGCCTCCGTACCTTCAAGACCGTGTGGGCTGAACATCTGAACGAAGAGTGCCGCCGCCGCTTCTACAAGAACTGGTACGTCACTTTCCTCAGGATAGTAGTTTCTTGATAAACATGATTTTATTAACAGAGATATGTTCATTTGATTAACATTTTCTTATCTGGGATTATTCCATGACTTTGAAAACTAGGAAATTGGGTGGAAATGTTTTAGCGTTAGCAGTAGTGTTCCATCAGTGGCAGGTTTTATGTAGGTAATGAAGATAGAAAGATGTTGTAACCCTGATGTCATTTGTGTGTGAGGTGTTGGAGGTCTGTTTTTTTTGGTCAGCATTATGAATGAGCCCATCTCTTTTCCCTTGCTGCTTTTACTTAACTCGGGAAATGATCAGTACCCTTTCACAGCCCAGTGAACTGGACTCTGGGCAGTCCCAGCTCCACATCACCTCATTCCCAGCCAGACTATATTCAAAGTGGAAGACAGATTTTGTGTTTGTCTTCAACAAATCCTCCTTTTTTGTAAGTTTCTGCTATTGCATGTAGGCCTACAATGAATCATGACTGCTGCATTGATGATCTTTTGGGTGGTTTAGATTTCTCCATTTTATCTACAGTTAGCAATGTGTTACAGTTGTTATTATCTGTGCAGTACGTTGGCATTGATTTTAAATACTTATTTCAATTGTGTTCTCCAGAGCAACCTAACGTTTATGGATGGGCTGCTTGTCTTTTGTCAAAGAGGACAAGAATCTAGGCTCCTCTCAGTCCACCTCATCACGTAAATTAGAAAAAAATGTTTGTTAGATTTGCTGTGGTTGTAATATCGGCACGAGGGATCATAATGAAGAAAGGACAGCCACCATGGCCATCCCATTTGTGGCAGTGAGTGTGCTGGGTAAATCTTATTTGTGGTCATGGTTTAGTGATGGGGCTACAAAGAGAATATATTTTTGTTACTTGGTGATCCTTGGAAGTGATGAGGGGTATGACTGATGAGCTATTTTCCATGACACTTTAACTTGTCCCTCTTAACTTTGTCCCTCCTCTTGGCTTGGTCAATGAGACAAATTGCTTCCTCTTGGAGCTGCGTCTTTAAATACCATTCACTCTTGGAGCTGCGGTTTGAAAGGTATATACCTGTATCTGTACACCTACTTGATGAAGTTCTAAAAACTAAAAGATTCAACTATTTATGTTGTCTACTGATCATATAAGTGGAGCGTGAAAGGTTTTTTCTCTATTATTGAACACCTCCACCTCACACACTGGCCATCCCTGTTTTCAAAAACTGAAGTGTTTCAAGTGGAGTTGGTTTATAATTCTTTATAAGTCCATTTCTTCATCAGGTCTGGTTTGCAGGAAAAGAAGTTGTGTAACGTGTTTAAAAATTTTTTTGGTGCTGGTGCACAATTCGATGATGTACAAACAAAACTTTCATTTCCTAGTTTTCAACATTGAAGAGAGTGAGTTTGCTTGTTTTTATTTATAACAAGTGTAGTTCATTGTTCATTTTGTATAACAAAGTGTAGTTCATTGTTCAAAGCAATTTAATTTTGAGGTAGCTGTAGGTCTCAAAACTGTGTTGGAGCAGTGGCGAAAAAAGGACAGAAAAAAGTGAAAAGTGTTTTGTGTGTGTATGGTGCATAACTTAGATTTGGAGGGTGTGTGTGTGTAAGAAAACCAACTAAAAATGAATAACAGAAGAGAGAGGGAGGTTGAAAGACTGGAGCCTTTCTATGAGAGAGGTCAAGACATTAGATCCTTCCTGTCTAAACCATAGTGTATTCCGTGTTGTGGTTTTAGTCGGCTCGCCATCAAGTTGTGTCAAGTTGAAGTGAAATATCTTGAGATGAATTATATGAAATAACGGTAAATGAAGTGCAGTGTTGTAGTTTTCTGATGCAAGGCTTCCATTTTCTTAAAATTTCCCCAATTACATTGTGAATTGAAACTCGTAAACGGTCAAACGGTTCCATTGCTGAATCTTTCCAACACGCGAGTCATTGCTTCACAAATTCCTCACTTAGGCTAAAGTGGATTTTCCAGTCATCATCAGCTGAAAATGTTTTTACAGTTATTCTTGCAAAAAGATCTTTAGTTGATTGCAGATAAAGCCAAACCAATCATGTTCTAAGCATGAAAACTTAAATATTTTCAGTTTGAACAGTGACAAAGTGAATTAATCAAGTCACTTTGCTTACATCACAAGAAGAGGCTTTCTGATGGTGTTGAAAGCATGTTTCAATGATGAAGAAATGACAGATGGTTGCAATGAACACAGGTTACATCCACATGTGTATTCCAGTGTTTTGTCCAAGTATACTCTTGTGCATATTCCATCGATTTAGTTATCCTTCAGGAGGACACGTATCCAGTCAAATCTGGGTGAAGAGCGATTTAGCTGAAAACAAAATGTAAAGATTTTGAAAGCGCATTTTATGTAGCCTAATCTTTGTCTAAAGCAGAAATTGCCAAGTACCTGAAGCTTGCATTTCATGGATTAGTCCGTATGTTCAGGTCTCGCTCCAAGAAGAAGGCCTTCACCAAATACAGCAAGAAGTGGCAGGATGAATCTGGCAAGAAAGAGATTGATAGTGATCTGAACAAGATCAAGAAGTATTGCCAGGTGGTGCGTGTGCTGGCTCACACCCAGGTAAGGGCATTGTTTTTGAAGCTGAGTAAGGAGATTAACTTGCTTTTCTAATAGTATGACTTGTAGGCCCTACTTGTGAGACATTCTTTTTTTTATAGTTAAAATGGTTTCATAAATATACCATGTCTACTTGACTCGCCTGAAGTGGTTTCATAAACATACTATGTCTACTTGACTCGCCTAAAAACTGCTGCCACCGCTTGCTTTGCTGCTCAAGGAAGGGGAGAGAACCGGCTCCTTGAGATGGTATACGGCGTGACTATAGAGAGCACTGTTTCGCATTTCTTTCGAGGGACATTAGTTTGTACAGGGACAGGTATGTTTACAGAACACAATTTTAACCATGAAAAAATTTTTCTGGAGTGGTAGTTGCTTGAGGAAGAGGAGGGAATCTGCTCTTGCGGTGTTTTACTGCATGATTGTAGAGGGTGTTGCATAGTATCTTTTTTCTTTTTCTCTGGAGGGCTAATATTTTGTACTGGGACAAAGTGTATATTAAATGCAGTTTTAGGGGTTAAGATGTGGTTTATGGTGGTTGAAGATATTGGAACAACGGTGTGAATGCTCGTGTGTGCTGTTGAAGCAGTAACTGTAATGAATTTGTCTCTTTTAGATGAAGCTGCTGCGCAAACGCCAGAAAAAGGCCCACATTATGGAGATCCAGCTGAATGGAGGTACCATCTCGGACAAGGTGGAATGGGCCAAGAGCCATCTGGAGAAAACAATCCCAATCAACAGCATCTTTGCCCAGGATGAGCTTATCGATGTCATTGGCGTCACCAAGGGTCGTGGTGTCAAGGGTCAGTGTCATACTCTGTATCATTGCTTTTGTTTGGTGCAAATGTTGTTTACCTTTTTAGGGATTGTTACGTAAAACCATGATTTTGACAAATTAATTGCTTTTGCCTGATGCAAATGTAGTTTGGTGTTTGCATTTTGAGGGGTTGTTAAAACCATGATTTTGACAAATTATAAAAACATCACATAGTTGCAACAGAAAGAAGGCAGTTAAAATAACAGCTTTTGGGAAAATTTCAGACTAAATTAGCATCAGTTGAAAAAGTGAAAGTTAAGCTATCAATCTGGGCTTATGTTTATTGTTTGAACTTTGCAAATAAAGATTGCTCTTGTTTGAATTTTGTAGCTAGGAATTGCTCTTGACTGATAAATAACCTGGGTATCATTTTCTTTTAAAGTGAATGATATGTGAACATTGTAGTAATGGGTGAATATGTGAACATTGTAGTAATGGGTGATTCATGAACATTCTAGAATGCTTGACGTTGGCTTGTTACAGGTGTGACTTCCCGTTGGCACACCAAGAAGCTGCCCCGCAAGACCCACAAGGGTCTGCGCAAGGTGGCTTGTATTGGTGCCTGGCATCCCAGCCGTGTGCAGTATTCTGTGGCTCGTGCTGGTCAGAAAGGTTACCACCACCGCACTGAGATCAACAAGAAGATCTACCGCATTGGCGCCGGCATCCATACCAAGGATGGAAAGGTATGCTGCCTTTCTTTATCAACAGGCAAAAATAACCTCTCAGGATGGAAAGATATGCTTTTTGACTAAAAGCAGGTGAAATAGCCATTTTAACCTTTCACTCTATTGCCTTGCCCCGTCACCAGGGAATGAGTTACTATGAGAGGGCAAATTCCCTCTTGTGTGAATGAATGTGTTGTCAATGCATGTTGCAAAAAGATTACTGTTTTCCTGTAGGCCTAGTTCCTCATGGCTGTCCTGTTCAGTAGTGTAGAGTGTTATATGTGAAGACAGGGAATGTGGAGCAACAGGTTGATACATGATGAAAAGGTGGATAGTGCCCCTGCCAGGGTACACTGAACACATAATGTGGATTGAATCCATCATGCTGCCTTCCTTCTGATCCTCAACCTGCTTGCTGATACATCACCACATTCCTGTCACCACATACTGAGTTCCAATGCTTGGGCTTATGAGAACTTGGGTATTAACTAGTCTACAGTATAGCAGTATGTGCTTGGTACTGTGTATTTTAATTGTTTTGAAATTTTTTAAAGGTGTACACAAGTTTCAGGCTAAAATTTATACCCAAATGGCAACAAAACTTGAATATCTATGACATCCTTCATCACTGCTTTGAAATTAATCAAAATAGGTAGTTTCAAACTGCCACCTCAACATGACCAATCAAGTACATTGTTTCAGACTGCCACCTCAACTTGACCAATCAAAATAGTTTCAAACTGCCATCCCAACTTGACCGTGCCTTGCAGATTCCCCAACATTTTATCTTCAGCAGGAGGGGAGGAAGCATTTTGGTATGGAATGGCTTCAAGTGTGAACATTGTGCCATCCCTGTGCAGGATTTAAGTTCACTTGTATATTTCTAGTTGCGTGGACATTATTGGGTCGTCAGTTATCAAGCTGCATAATTTCAGGTTTAGGTTGAAGTGTATTATGTGGGGTTAATTTTGTTAATCCACAAGCATGGATGGAACTGCTTCAGTTGATCATGCCATCTCTGTATTTTCTGAGCAGTAGTTGCAACCTATATACCTTTATTCTCTAGTATTTGAGTATTTCAAATGAGCACACTTCTTTTTCATAATGTGTAACATGCTGTCCTCATGTGCTTCTGTTTTCATGCTCTCCAATGTACAAGACAGATTTGTTATTCATATTAACCCTTTGCCTACCACATGACTGGCTATATGCCTATGAGAATACCATGGCAAGGGAAGTAACTCCGCAACACATGCACACCCACCACAAATAAACCTCAATAAAAAATTTAATTTTTACTCGCCAATTACATAAATTTGATGAAAAAATGCCAAAGACATCACTTCATCCAAAACAGCCATTTTTTTCATATGTAGTGAACTAGTATATGAAGAAAGAAAAAAAACGATCAGACTAATTTTTACGTCAGAGTTCTTGGCGCTGTAAGAAATTTCCTGAATTCACTGGAACCACAGAATGTCATGGATTAGGAGCAAATAGTGATTTTCCATGTCCAGACATAGTACTGAAAACCTTCAGGAACAAAATAAAGTCATTCTGTGTTTTCTCCACACTGAATAGTTAACTTTTTGGTGAAGAAAAAAAAAACCCAAACTTCAACAGTGTGTGAAACTAAAAGCGTCACATACAGAAGATTTGTCTACTAACTACTGAGGGGAAAAAAACAACAAAATGAACATATAATTGCTGACACTAGTGACAGGTAGATTCAGGTGCTGATGAAACTCGGCAAAACATGTGCCTTTACACAAATGAACAGAACAAATTACACCTCCCCACACTGTGGTGATGTTATATCCCTTGTCCGTCTTCCTCTTCGCCTTCTGGCAAACCAGGCAATTCTTTATTAGGCCTGGAAGACGGACAGGTCCATGGGAGAGAGGGTCTGATGCTGTGACACCTGCCTGTGCCACAGACTGGGGAGCAGATTTCTGGCGAACAGAGTTGCTGTTACGCAGGGCGCGCAGAACCTCCAGTGAGGTCGCGCAGAACCTCCAGTGAGGACGCACTTTGTGCAAGGGGTCATAGCCAGGCTGACCCTTGGGAATAGCTTTACTGCTGTCATTTAAATGAAAATACTGATTTAATTTATTATATATCTATTTCTACTAATGACATCAGCAACCTGAGCAATACATAAAGGATCTGTGGACCAGTAGTTGCTGATTTCTGGTACGCGAATGATCCCAAACATAAACTGAACATAGATGAATAATTTCATTTCATCAGGTGTGGTAGGCTGCCAGAGTTTATCTACACCTTTTACTGCTTGCCTTTGTGCAGCATATAAATTTGTTTCTGTGCTCAACATTTGCCAAAATTCGTCTGGTATCAAAAGACTAAAAAAATCCAAAAGGTGACGCACCCACAGGCAAATCATGGGACACGCCAACTGACCGCAAAATTTGGTTATCGTCCGATTCAGTTTCCTGGCTGTCAAAACCAGCAAAAGTTTTTTTGGGCCTCACCTCATGTAGTCTATCACTCCAGTGAACAATAACTGAATCTCTAGCAGCCTTTGTTTTCCGAATTTTCCTTTTTTTGGCGCTGGGCCCAGCAGCGATAGGCAAATCGATATCACCGTCATTATCACCCGATTCACTATCGATTTCGGACTCCAAATCAATGAGCAGACGATCACTGTTGATAACTAGGTCAACATCGATGTCGGACTCATCTTGTTTCGAAATTTCTTCCAAGATTGAAGCCTTCAAAAACACTCTCTTCATCACTAACATATCCAAAAATGGATTCCAGAAGTTGCATGGTTTCTTGATCCGCCATTTTTGCAAAAAAATTTCACGAAAAAAAGGCTGAACTTTGAAAAATCACAGCAGCAAAACTACTCGACCAAACTTCTTGCAACAAAGCACAAAATGTCGTCCGGAAAGGGCCCTACCGGAAGCTGCTTATATCGCGATTGCATTCTGGGATATGCGATAGTGAAAGTGAAAGTCGCTGACGTAGTATTCGGCAGTCGATCTTGGTCGATCCGGTATTCAGAAAGCGGAAATCTCGCGGTCAATCCGGTAGGCATTGGGTTAATGTCTAAAACTAATGGATGTCAAAAAATGGTTGATACATTATGAAAAGGTGGATAGTGCCCCTGCCAGGGTTGCATTGCATGAATCCATCATGCTGCCTTCCTTCTGAGCCTCAGCCTGCTTGTTGATACATCACCACATTCCTGTCACCACGTACTTTGTACCTTTGCTTGGGCTTATGAGAACTCGGGTATGAACTAGTCTACAGTATAGCAGTATGTACTTAGTAGCCTACTGTGCATTTTGATTCTTTTGAATTTTTTTTTAAAGATAACGATAAGTTTCAGGGTAAAATTCATACCCAAATGGCAAAACTTTGACATCCTGCAGCACTTCTTTGAAATTAACCTTTAGCACGCTGGTGGCGCACTGGTGCGCCGAAGCGTCATTGTGCCGCTACAGCCGTAGGCGCACTGGTGCGCCCACTGAGAGGTAGTGTAAACAGCAAGCTTGAAATCGATTGGTTGAAAAGAGTGAATCCGAAAGTAGCAATCCCACAATGCAGCATGCTTTGGCCTTCCGCTTCCTGTCTGTGTTAGTGCCATTTGCTTTGTGGTTTGTTTGCAATAAATTTTCAAACTTCGTCGAAGTTTTTTGAGGAAAATTTCAACATGGCCACCGTCACCGAGCAGATACTGCAGGAGCTCTTCTTTGACTATGACAGAGTTTTTAGGCTTTAATCCTCAAGATATTCAGAATTTTGTGGCAGAGAGGGAAAGGGCTGATGCAGATGAGGGAGAACCGAGTGACGGTAGCGAATAAGATATCGATGATTTTGCGGTTTCGTATGGCTACGATCATGCTTGGCTTTGCGAGTTCGACTCAGAGGTCCTGTCGATGTCCCGGATGATATTTCCGAGGCAAATTTATTTCGTCTCTTCATCACTGATGAAGTTATTCAACTGTTTGTTACTGAAACAGATATGATGCGGAAACAGCAGAGAGTAGAGGTGGCGATGCGAGTAAGTTTGTGGAAGGAGGTTACGTTTGAGGAGATGAAGGCATTCTTAGCCATTGTTCTACTGATGGGCATTTCTCAGCGATTATCTTATGAATTGTTTTGGTCTACAGGTGAATATCTTGAGATGCCTGGGTTCAGGAAGATCATGTGTAGGAATAGGTTCCTCGGTATCATGTCATTATTTCATCTGGCAGATAATTCCACTGCCAAACCCAGGGACCATCCTGAGCATTTTTGTTTGTCACGTCATTTTTTTTTTTCATAATAAAAGTATATACAAAACACACAATGGTTGGTATCAGCATGTTCTTTATTCATTCCTCTACATTCACTCCAAAATAACTGTACAAACAATAGAAAAGAAATTATAGCAATTTGAAGTAGGTAGGTGTGCACACTTTTCAGTCACCCAGAAAGAATGTGGCTGCAGGCAGAAATTTCACCAAACGAATGCGGCTTGCTAAAGGTTAATCAAAGTACAGTGAAACTCTGTTATAGCGAGAGCGGACGGCCCAGGCACATTTTCTCGCTATTGCCGAGTTCTCGTTATTCCCAAATGACGAATTTACCAAGGGAAATAATCTTGGCACCGGCGCCGTCGATGTGTTCATAATTAATCGATAGTGTCCCTTGATTACACACCGCACAAGGACGCGCCTTTCGTTGTTTTTCTTTGTTACCGGCCACCACGAGATGTGCCCTACCGGGAACTTGACGACGAGGTGGGGGTGGGGTGAGTGGCGAGAACTTTTGTGACCAGGAAGGATAGAAAATCTCTCGTTATTACCGAGATGATTATCCACTAACTCTCGTTAAACCCAATGGTTTATTCTTAAAGATTAAGAAGAATAAAAAAAGGGGATTGAAAAATGTCTCGTTACTACAGTGTTCTCGTTATTACAGTTGTCGTTATTAATGGACTCCACTGTAGGTAGTTTCAAACTGCCACCTCAGCATGACCAATCAAGTACATTGTTTCACAAACTGCCACCCCAATGTGACAAATCAAAATATGTAGTTTCAAACTACCACCCTAATTTGACCCTGCCTTGCAGAGCCCCCAACATTTTATCTTCAGTAGGAGGGGAGGAAGCATTTCTGTATGGAATGGCTTCAGGTGTGAACATTGTGCCATGTCTTGTGCAGGATTTAAGTTCATTTGTATAATTTTAGTTGCATGGACAGTATTTGGTCATGTTATCATACCGCATGATTGCACTGGCAGCTAGTGAATCCTGTCAAAAACCTCGCCAGATGACTGCTTTAGATTGAACTGTAACATCAGCTTTAGGCTGAAGTGTATTATGTGGGGTTAATTTTGTTAATCCACAAGCATGGATGGAACTGCTTCAGTTGATCATGCCATCTCTTTATTTTCTGTGAAGTAGTTGCAACCTATATACCTTTATTCTCTAGTATTTGTGTATTTCAAATGAGCACACTTCTTTTTTCATAATGTGTAACATGCTGTCCTTGTGTGCTTCTGTTTTTCATGCTTTCCAATGTACAAGACAGATTTTGTTATTTAGATTAATGTCTAAAACTAATGGATGACAAGAAAAGGTTGATACATGATGAAAAGGTGGATAGTGCCCCTGCCAGGGCACACTGAACTCATAATGTGGATTGAATCCATCATGCTGCCTTCCTTCTGATCCTCAACCTGCTTGTACAGTCACCTTTGCCATTTTGGTTTACACAGAACTGCATCTCATAAGATTTCATGTCTGGAATGCCCCATTTTAAGATTTTAATGGAATGGGCCTCTGAGAAAAACGTTCCGTGTTGTTTCAGTTGGTCCAGAACAATGCTGCCACAGAGTTTGACCCAACTGATAAGAGCATCACTCCCATGGGTGGCTTCCCTCACTATGGTGAAGTGAAACAAGACTACATGATGATTAGGGGCTGTGTTGTTGGACCACGCAAACGTGTTCTCACTCTGAGAAAGGTATGTGTTTGTATGATACTTCCATTCATTTTTTATGACAAGTAGTAGTAAACTTTTTCAGGTTTAATGTTCTTATTATACTATGCCTACTACAGTAATGTATAATCTGTTCTTACTATTCAAGTGTATTGTTATATAGAATGTAGTGATAGTTTTTTTACTATGTAATGAGCATGTTCATGATGTGGACCGTTTGTGCTGAACAAATTACTATTTTTATTACAAATGATTGAAATTGGCTGCATTTGCTTGATACTTTGCTTAAAAGCATTGTCTAAGGCATTTACTGCTCTTCAAAACGGTGCTCTTATAAAGTGTAGGTACCCCACTTGTTTGTTGCTTAATCTTGTCTAAATCAAGCAATCATTTGTTGAGTTAATTTACATGCAGCGACAGAATGCGTAAGGCATGTGCATAGTGGGAGGGGGAGGACAGGAGGGGGCTGGGATGTTGATGATGGAGAAAATGAATCACTGCTGGATGAAAAGGTACTATTTTCAAATTAGCCTTGCAGGAAGAAAGTGTGATCATTGAAAAGACAGGAGAACGTTGTTCCATTTGTATGAACCAAATAGGCCTGAAAATAATTTTTTTTAATTGTGACAGGTGTAAATGTCAGCTGTGAAAAGAAGGGTGGTCAGATACTTGTTCGTGCTGAACAGAAATTGATCTAAGGCAGGAAAGGAGGGAGTGAAAAGAGGAGAAAACATCTAGCAGAAGGGAAGCAATGTAAAAATTGTAAATAAAAATACTATACATGTATATAGCATTGCTGCTGTATATAGCATTGCTGCTGTAGTTCAGCTTAGTCACTGGTTAAGTCCTGCCCCAATTTTATTAACATCTGAAAGGAAGGCATGTGAAAATGCAGCTGTTGCATTTTTTCCCCCATACGGACATTCTTATTTATCACTTGGTTTACCTACACTTCTGGTTAGCATAGGTGGAGCTTACTACTTTACAAACTACATGAATTTGAGGCTGGCTCAAGAAAATTGCATGTAACCCTAGTTTACCCAGCCATAAATACCCAGTGTTGGTCATGGCTGGGGAAGGTAAAGAAGTGAGGGCAAGGAGATGGGTTGTACTGTCAGGCTGACCGTAAGAGGAAGATTTCTGCATGTCCTTCCCTTTGACCACAGTGATACGGAACTATTATCTTCTACACTTCCACCCTGCCCTGTTTCCGTCAGGTAACAATGTGTACTTATGTACAGTCATCTCTCACAATAACTACTTTCTTTTCCAGTCCCTGCTGACTACTTTCCGTCGTCGTCACATGGAGAAGATCACCCTGAAGTTCATCGACACTTCCAGTAAATGGGGTCATGGTCGCTTCCAGACCGCCGAGGAGAAGCACAACTTCATGGGGCCTCTGAAGAAGGAGCTGCAGAACCGTGATGCTGCTACTTAAGCTCTTTCACGTCTGCTCACAGTGATGCATTGACTGACTTGCTTTTCTGTTGGAATTAAAGAAAAAAAAAACAGAAAAAAGAAATTTTTCCTTGTGGACAATGCTGTTTTAATCAAAACTTCCTCTGTCTCTTTCTGTGCAATTGCTGTTTTAATCAAGTCTTCCTCTATCTCTGTGCAAATGCTGTTTTAATCAAAACTGCCTCTGTCTACTTGTGTGCATGTGTAGACTGGTGTGGGCTTGTGACAAACATTACAAAAAGTTATCTGCAGTGACACAACAAATGGATGTATAGATGTAAAAACGAAATTAATACAAAGGCTTTGTAACGACTGATCAAAAGTTCATGGAATGCATCTGATCAGTTTGCCATTTACCAAATGCAAGAGCATGGAGATGGCCTGGTTGACAAAATGTGGGTCCTGTTGGCTCTGTATAGTTGGGTGAACTAAATCATTTAAATATCAATCTACATAATGCAACATGTGCAGTGAACATAGCTTTTTTCAACTTTCTGCATGTTGGATTTATTTGGAATACTGACATGTTTACAAACAAGACGTACATACAGACCAAACATACATACAGACCAAACATACAGCGTCATGCGTAGTCTGCAAACATTTCAGTTGGTTATAAATTGCAGAAATTACAAGTCAAAACAAACGATTGCAACTGTTGAATGTAAAATGAAATTGCAACGAAATGGACGTTTGATCATATCAACCAAATGTGGTCAAAACATCACTTAAAGCAGTAAGCCTGTGTTCCATAGGGTTGGGGAAAGGCTGTTGCACACCTTTTCCATTTTGGGGTTTGTATACGTTTATTCCACATCTGTAAAACTGATTCCTTGTAGGACATTTTCTCCAACAGATGTAGCCTATCTGAACAATGACCAATTGGCCAGATTTTTCTAAGTGGTGCGAAAAGGTCTGGTATACATTTTTACATTTGTGCAGTATTTGTTCCTTTCAGTCATAGAGGATTTAACACGTGAAAGTTGGGTTGCTCTTCCCGATTCCTTGTGGGAAATTTTCCCAAGAGATGTAGCCTATCTTGATGGTAAGACCAGATGTTTTCTAACATTTTGTCACAATGGCTTTACCACATGAAACTAGGACTGCTCTACCCGTTGAGTACGTCGCCACAGTTCGGCTACCCCCCCCCCCCCCTCCTATTTTTTGTTGTTGTTTTTGGCCAAGACTTGAAAGAAGACTAATTTGCTTTCAAGGGGAGGGATCTGGGAAATGAATCTCCAACTTTATGATGCCAAAGCAGCCAGGTGAATTCCCTACTCGATGCTTTTCAACTGCCGTGAGGTCTGGTGTGAGAGCAGGCAAGAAGGTAGGCCTACATGTGTGACTCACTTTTCATCCTCTTCCGAAGGAATAGATAATCAGTTCGATTTTCCATGTCATTTTCTATGTCATGAACAGTTTGTCATTCCCATGCAGTTTGGTGTTGACAAGTAGGCCTATTAATTGTGTTGGTCATATATTCTTAACAATGGATCCAAGACAACTGGTAGTGCTTTTCTGCATTTTTGCAAATCCATATCAACATGAATTTGCTCTGCCAGTCGGTGCCATAAAGTGTACTGGTACCGGTAATGGACTTTAAAATATTGAATACGGAAAGGAACAAGATGGTCAACCATTCTAACAAATCTTTTCTGAAAGAGTTGCCCAATACCTCTAAAAAGCATGAAAAGATGAGTGTTTGTGTGAAAATGCATGTGTACAAGTTGTTCAAAACCAACCAATCCTGATCCAATCAACCGCTAAATTTATACCAACCAATTCCCAAACCAACCAACCAGTCCAATCAAACCAGCAAGCCTACATATAAACCAACCTCCAACAACAAAACTTTGAATCCTTTGCCTCCAGCAGCAAAAAGTTAACCCTTTGACTCCCTCACCCTATCCACCAGTTTACTACAGGAAGCTGGTGAATAGGGTGCGGGAGTCAAAGGGTCAACTTGCTTTGCTAGCATGGTGCAGGATGTGGTGGACAGGGTGCGGGAGTCATGAGGTTAAATCAAATCGACAAACAAAACCAACCACTCGACCAATTCAACAACTCCCATCAAATCAAACCAAACCAACCAACCAAACGAGCAAACCTACCAACAAGACATTGTCAGCACATAGGGTTTTGCGCAGGCTTGGGGAGTCTGCCAGGTAGGCTAATTGCTGACAGATTTGGGTGGAGTGCATATGGAACTGCCTTAGTGCGATGAATCCCTCTTGAACAAACTCCAAACTACCTACAAACCAACCAACAAAACTTTTAAATGGACCAACAAAACCAACCACTCCCACTCAACCAATTCAACAATCACACCAAACCAAACCAATCAAGCCAACCAACCTGCCAGTTAACGTTGACCGACTACAACCAAACCAGTGGCCAACCAAAGCGATAAACGAAGGAATCGACCAAACACAAATTTACACTGCCGCTGCCTTCACCTCCCACTCCCCCCCCCCCCCTCGCCCCCATCCTGAAAACAAAATCATATTCGGTAACAAAAAAGTGACCAACCAACCTACAAACCACCGGTTACCAACACCAATCACCAAGCCAAATGAAACTAACAAACAAACCAAAGAACCAATCAACTAATCGACCAAACCCACCAACCATCCAAACGACCATCAGCAAAATCCTGTACCGTAACTGGGGATGACAGGTGATTGACCAGTAGCGAACTTAACTGCGCAGTGACTGGTAGATAATGACCCTCCCCCCCCCCTCCTCGCTCCACTCACACAAATACACACGCGCACGCGCGCGTGCACACACACACATACACACACACACATTGCAATAGGTAATGACGAACTAACTGACCCATGGTAGGCTACGTTGGCCCTACTAGTGGTATCCACAATGGAGTTTTCAGTCCAGGGCAGTAGCCAGAGTGTGTGGTAATGACAAAAGTATCGACAGAAAATTCCTGTAATTCACTTCTCATGTCATATTAGTAAATTGCTCTCAGCTGTAGATAGGCTATATGCAAGATTAAGGGCGGGCAGCCCAGGCTACTTAATGGACCTTCTGATAGTCGTAAAAGTAGCCTACAGAATTCTCAACTTCCAGTTAGGCTGCATGGCATGGGTTCGTGTCTGGCTAGGAAAAAAAATCAAACCAAAATTTAAAAAAAAATCCCAACCTATATAGGGCTTACTGGTAGCCTACATCTGTCTGTCTGTCGGTCTGTCGGTCTGTCTCTCTCTGTGTCTCCCCCCCCCTCTCTCTCTATAAACGAAGTGATAAACGAAGGAATCGACCAAACTTGTGTTTGGTCGATTCCTTCGTTTATCGCTTTGGTTGGCCATTCTAGGTGACATCAATGTCCACTATGACAACACTCACCGTTATGACACAAGACATATCATCAACTCTCTGTCCAATCACAATATGACTCAACACATTTCTGAACCAACCCATCAAAAAGGTCACATTCTTGACTGGATCATTTCTCGTGATCACCACAATTCCGCTACTGACAACTGCTTAGTTCTTTCTACCCATCTAACTTCAGCCCTTCCATCTGACCACTCTGCAATTCTCTGTTCTCTCGACATTTCTCCTCCTTCCCGTACCATGCGCACAGTGACTCGACGCAATCTCAAATCTATCGACCTCTCCACATTTTCATCTGATGCCTCCCGTCTCCTTTCTGAAAAGTCACATAACCTTGCCGATGAATTCTATACTACTCTCCACCATCTTCT
Source organism: Monoplex corrugatus (assembly GCA_030674185.1). NCBI lineage: Eukaryota > Metazoa > Mollusca > Gastropoda > Littorinimorpha > Ranellidae > Monoplex > Monoplex corrugatus. The sequence continues at coordinate 116,339,841 of CM060306.1, read as the reverse complement.
GGACACTCATGCTCCAGCCACAACCCGTCTTCTACCTGACCGCCCCCCTACCCCCTGGCTCACTCATGAGATTGCCTGTGCAAAACGTGCCCGCCGCAGAGCAGAGCGCCGTTGGCGCAAATCCAAACTCACTGTACACAGGCAACTTTTCCAAGCCTCTAAAACAAAAGTATCCACCCTCATTGCATCAGCAAAAACAAGCTATTTCCAAACCAAATCCTGAATGCCTCTTCTTCAAAAGAACTCTTTACAGCCATGAATCATCTCCTTGGCACACGAAAAGATTTACCTCTCCCAACAAAACATACAAATGAAGAACTCCCATCTGTATTCTCCAAGTATTTCACCACCAAAATACAAACTCTTCGTGACAGGCTTGACAGGACACCCTGTCAACCATGCCCACCTGACCCTTCCTTCTCTGGCACACCTCTTACTACTTTTACCCCAGTCTCACAAGAAGAAATTTTCAACACAATCAGATCCATGTCGTTCAAAACCTGCGAACTGGATCCTCTTCCAGGTTCTCTCTACTCCGACTGGCTCCCTACTCTCCTCCCATTCATCACTGACATCATCAACACTTCTCTTCAAACTGGAACTGTCCCAGATTCTTTCAAGTCTCCTCAAGAAACACAATTTAGACCCAAATGAACTGAAAAATTACCGGCCTATCTCTAATCTCTCTTTCTTGTCAAAACTCCTTGAAAAAGTCGTCCTCAACCAGCTGAACTCTCACCTGTCTGCCAACAATCTCCTCAATCCTTTCCAGTCAGCCTACCGCCAGTGCCATAGCACTGAAACTGCCCTACTACACATTCTCAACAATCTCCTCCTTGCAACTGATACTGGCAAAAGTCTCTCTCCTCACACTCCTTGATCTGTCTGCAGCCTTCGATACCATTGACCATGGTATTCTCCTTTCTAGACTTCATCATACTTTTGGCATCTCTAACATTGCTCTCTCCTTTTTCACTTCGTATTTATCAAACAGAAAACAAACTGTTCTCATCAATGGCACTTACTCTCAACCTGCATACCTGACCTGTGGTGTTCCACAAGGATCTGTCTTGGCCCTGTTCTTTTCACTCTTTACACCTCCCCCCTGTCCACCATCATCAACTCCCTCTCTATAAAACACCACTTCTATGCTGATGACACCCAACTTCAAGACAGTGACTCACCTGATAATATACAGCGCCTGTTGACTCGCACCACTGAGTGTTACTCGGACATTAAGAACTGGATGACGTTCAACAAACTTCAGCTTAATGACGACAAGACAGAAGCTATCCTCATTGGCACCCGTCAGAAACTTTCTCAGCTGCCTCCTCTTTCTCTCCCATTATGTAACACATCAGTCCCAATTTCTGATTCAGCTAAAAACCTTGGTGTCTGCATTGACTCTACCCTCTCCATGAACAACTTTGTTTCTCAAACTGCCAGATCTTGCTACTATCATCTCCATCGTATAAGGCTGATCAGGAAGTATCTCTCTGTGGAAACAACTGCAAAACTCGTTCTCTCCTTCATAATGTCTCGCATTGACTATTGCAATTCACTCCTGTCTGGTCTTCCTGCCTCCACCATTCACATCCTTCAGCGCATTCAAAACAATGCTGTACGCCTTGTACTCAAAAAGAAAAAAGCTGACCACATATCTCCTCTCCTGGCACAACTTCACTGGCTCCCTGTATCAAAGCGCATACAGTACAAACTAGACACCATGTGCTACAAAAGCCTCAATAACGCAGCCCCCGATTACCTGTCAAGCCTACTTGAGATCTATGTTCCCTCACGTACCCTCCGCTCTGCCTCCGATCCTCTGACTTTTCGCTTTCCACGCACTAAGCTCAATACCTATGGTCCACGAGCCTTCTCTGTTTCTGGTCCACTCTCCTGGAACAAATTTCCCCTCTCAGTCCGTCAGCAACCTACTTTTGTCTCCTTCAAGTCCGCTCTCAAAACTCACCTTTTCTCCTCTGCATAAAATCCTAACCTCACTCAACCGCTCCCCCCCCCCCCCCCCCCTCTGCAGCCTGTCTCCGCTCGGAGGGGAATCACATGGTTATAATATATAATTGTATATGCTATGCTCTCTATAATTTTCCATTGCTTTTATTCTTGCTTTTATTGCTTTTATTCTTTCTCCCCATTTATATCCATGCGTGTGTGTGTGTGTGTGTGTGTGTGTGTGTGTGCGTGCGTGCGTGTGTGTGCGTGCGTGCGTGCGTGTGTGTGCGTGTGTGTGCGTGCGTGCGTGCGTGCGTGTGTGTCTGCTTCAGCGCTTAGATTTGATTTTATCAAGATTTTGCGCTATATAAATATTGTAATTATTATTATTATTATATATAGGCCTATATAGGCCAAAATATATATATTATATGTATACATATATATATGGTATGTAGGTATGTATGTAAGCCTATATATAGGCCATATATATATATCTATATCTATATATATATATATATGTATATATGTAGCCTATATAGAACTACAAAATAATGTGCAGCCTTCAATTCATTCAGCTCTGGTGGTGAAGGTGAAACGTGAGAAAAGAGGAGAGAAGGTGCCCTTTAAAAAAAAAAAAATCAAGAGAGAGGGAGAATCAGATATGAGAACACTGAAATCTATTCTACCCGGTCAGTCCTCGAAGGCCGTCGGGTTCTTGGAGTTGTCTACCTTTATCTCTTTCACTGAAAACAAAAAGAAGAACATTTTGGAGGCCTGTCTTGACTATGATGACTAAATAGCCTATTCAGTAGGCACATAATATAGCCTACAATGAATGGACAAAAACGCATGCTTTCAATGGATGAAACAAACTCGCACAAATTTTCTGCCAAACGGCGTTTCATAAGCGTACAACAAACAATCCATCAAAAATGCAAGATCAAATTCAGGATGAAAAGATATGTAGGGCCCTATTTCTTCGTCTTCTCCATTTTCATCTTTCAATAAAATTGTTCTCATCTCTCTCTCTCTCTCTCTCTCTCTCTGTGTCTCTCTCTGTCTCTGTCTCTGTCTGTCTGTCTGTCTGTCTGTCTCTCTCTCTCTCTCTCTCTCTCTGTCAATGAAGACAAGCAAAGAACGAATGAACATGAAAAGATAAAGACTAAATGAACAGAAACAATGAACAAAGAATGAACAAACAGAATGAAGATGAGCAAAGAAATTACTGGATATAAGATAAAGAATGAATGAACAAACAGAGTAAATGCGAACAAAAGTTGAACGAACAGATTAGATGAACAAAGAAACAAACAAAAAATTAAACACTGAAGCTAAAAGTGAACACAAAGGGAACGAACAGAACAACAATGAACAAATCATAAATGAACAGTGTGAAGATAAACAAAGAATGAATGAACAAAAAATGAACAAGCAGAATACAATGAACAAAAACTAAAGGAACAGACTAAAAATAAACAGAAGGAACAAACAGAATGAAGATGACCAAAGAAAACAACAACAACGCAAAAACAAACAAACAAAGAATGAATAAATAAAAACAACAACAAAAAAACAAACAAACAAAAAACAACAAACAAACAAACCACACACCAAAGAATGAACAAAAATATTGAAGATATATGAGGGAATGAACAAACAGAATATAAAAGAAGAACAAAACACAAATAAACAGTAGGCCTATATAGACCAAAAAAAAAACAACAAAAAACCCCAAAAAACCACAACCCCCACCCCCCCCCCCCAAAAAAAAACAAACAAAACAAAACCGGAACAGAATAAAGATGAGCAAAGAATGAAAGAACAGATTAAAAATAAACAAGAACAACAACAACAACAACAACAAAAATAACAGACCAACTGAAGACAAAAAGCAAAATATCAACAGAGGAGATGGCAATGGCTGGCCATTATCTTCAGGATGGACAACACCAGACACCCCAATACTGCTCTGTCATGGGTAACACCACGGGAAAGAAACAAGGGGCAGACAACAGGTAAGCTTACTTCAGTGACAGCGTGTAGTTCAGCAGAAGATGAAAGCATAGAATGAGGTAAGCAGGCCGACTCCTGCAAGACATAGAATGAGGTAAGCAGGCTGACTCCTGCAAGACACTGAATGAGTTAAACAGGCTGACTCCTGCAAGACATTGAATAATGTAACCAGGCCGACTCCTGCACGACATTGAATGAGTTAAGCAGGCTGACTCCTCGGAGACATGGAATGAGGTAACCAGATCACTCCAGGAAGATATGGAATGAGGTACCGTAACCAGATCACTTCAGGACGATATGGAATGAGCTAACCAGATCACTTCAGGACGATATGGAATGAGCTAACCAGATCACTTCAGGAAAACATGGAATGAGCTAACCAGATCACTTCAGGAAGACATGGAATGAGGTAACCAGATCACTCCAGGAAGACATGGAATGAGCTAACTAGATCACTTCAGGAAGACATGGAATGAGCTAACCAGATCACTTCAGGAAGACATTGAATGAGCTAACCAGATCACTTCAGGAAGACATGGAATGAGCTAACCAGATCACTTCAGGAAGACATGGAATGAGCTAACCAGATCACTTCAGGAAGACATGGAATGAGGTAACCAGATCACTTCAGGAAGACATGGAATGAGGTAACCAGATCACTTCAGGAAGATATGGAATGAGCTAACCAGATCACTCCAGGAAGATATTGAATGAGCTAACCAGATCACTTCAGGAAGATATTGAATGAGCTAACCAGATCACTCCAGGAAGACATGGAATGAGCTAACCAGATCACTTCAGGAAGACATGGAATGAGCTAACCAGATCACTTCAGGAAGACATGGAATGAGCTAACCAGACCACTTCAGGAAGACATGGAATGAGCTAACAAATCACTTGAGGAGGACATGGAGTGAGCCAACCAGATCTTTCCTGGAAGACACTGAATGAGCTAACAATGACTCCCGCACCCTACTCCATAACTGCAAAAACTAAACCCTAACCCTTTGACTCTGTAATCCTATCCACCAGCTTTATGCAGGAAGCTGGTGGATAGGGTGAGGGAGTCAAATGGTTAAGTTTTTGCTTCGCTGTCATGATTGACAATGCAGGATGATGGTGGACAGGGTGCGGGAGTCAAAGGGTCAATGATCCTCTCCCCTCCCCCCTTTTCAAGGGGTTGCTAGTGCATAGAGTTTTGCACAGTCTCTGGGACACTGCCAGATAATGGCCGGCATGGAGTTGTCCGAGGGTGATGAATCCCTTTGGAACAAACTTCAAACTCTACCATGATCTGGCAACAGTACGGTACAGTCACCTTTGGTGCGTGGTCCCATGGACTTAGACTGAATGCAGTTGGGTTGGCGCCTATGTTGAGGGGCAGGTATGAGTGGTATGAAACCAAACGGCCACAGAATGAGGGAGGGACGGGGAGGGGGGAGGGTCACACTGTGGTTATCTAGTACACACACACACACACACACACACACACACACACACACACACACAACACACACACACACACACACACACACATATATATATACACACACACAAACACACGCACGCACACACACACACACACACACATAAACACACACACGCGCACACACACACACACATACACACGCACAAACACACACACATACACGCACACACACACACACACGCACACGCGCAAGCACCTCCCCCTACACACACACTCACATACACACACTGCAATCATTGAAGTAGATTATCCGTCCCATACTACAGTGTCAGCAATGCACGGAGAGAGTTCATTTGCAGACAATGCGCGGGGTCAGGGGTAGAACGAGCAGTAGGTGCAAAGTGGACAGCAATTACCAGCTGCTGATTACCCTCAGGGCTGAAACAGGAAACATTCTGTAATGATGCTTCCGTTGGCGTCGATCACAATTACGATAAAATGAAGAGTCCACAATGATGATAAAATCAACAAGCGATTATCTTCTCCGCCTCCAAATGAGACCTCAATAAAGCAATAGACACGCCTGTGTGGTCCTATAATCGACTCTTTCGTCAGTCAGGGTGGTGGTGAGGGGATTGGCCATCACTATAAAGGTTGTTACCCAGGTTCGGACGATCATCACATAATGCCTGATGTCAGCTAAGTCCTGACTTTCATCACCAGCAGTTTGACAACACAGTCAGTTATTTTTCAGACTGTGTCAAGATCCTTTTTTTTCTCTCAGCATCCTGTTCCAGCATCCGTTGATTTCGACATCGTCTGTGTGAGGTAGGGGGCCTACGCCACGGACTGACAAGTCAGGTAGTTCTTAGAATCTGGAGTACCGGGTATGGGGTTTGTGCAAAAGGGATTCATCGCACTCGGACAGTTCCATACGAGCTTCACCCAAATCTGCTTTCACTTATCTGGCAGACTCCCCCATCTGCTCAAAACTGTATGCCCTAGGAACCAGTGGAAAAAAAAAAATCAGAATGCGTATTTAATACAACCAGACAAGACAGGCGCAAATATTTGGTGTTTGTTTGTTTGTGATCTCACGCTTGACAAAGGCCAGTTGGCCGAAAATTTGCGCCCGTCCTGTCTGGTTGTAATTAAATACGTATATATACACGTTCTGATTTTTTTCTCGTGTTTTTCTGTTCCTGTTTGCTTGGACGTAGGCAGTCACACTTATTTTGGATTCTGTATGCCCTAGCTAAATCTTGAAATGAGGAAAAGGTGAGAGATAGTTTTTAGTTCTCAGAAACAAACTGGTCAGCTGGGTGTTAGACCTCAGCCCAGGGAAAAATTAGAACATCATCTGATCTATTGGTTTTTGAAATAAATCTCCTCTTCTGATGCTCAGCTATTCAAAATTCCCAGAAAACAGACGCAAGACTCATTTTTCCCCAGTCATCGCCAATTTAGGACCTTTCCTATGGAATAATCTGCTCTTTGGTCTGAGAAATGTGCTTAAGCTTTCCTCTTTTGAGACAACTTAAAACGTATTCTTCCGTGAAACCATCTATATAAATCAGCCAAATCTGTTGTTCATACTAACCCTATCCCATCGTGTTTTAGTATGGTCTTGTAGTATGTTGTATAAAACGTGTTATTCAGAGTGTGTGCATGATGTTAATGGGTACAATATTGATTATTTTACATGTGTACTTCATTATTTTTGTTTTGTAGAATTGTAAGCGCCTGGAGCAATGTTAGGCTCACTGCAAACGTACATCATTATTATCAATGTTTATTTCTCTGTTATCTTTCGTATTTGCCTGATAAGAGCCAGCTGGCCGAAAATTTGAGCCTGTTTTGTATCCACATTTTCATGCATTTCTGGTTTCCAGCTATCCTGTCTCTATCCAGATGGCGTGGCACGCCGTGTGGTCACGTGCCATTGCTGTGATACTGGTGGTAAGTATATCATTGATTCCTGATCTGTTTGGCTGAAGCATTGAATATAAAGCTTGTGTCAATAAAACATCTTATGTTTAGTATACTTATCCAAAATGTATAATGCCGTCTTTATTTTGGTCAATACTTTTTATTATTTTCTTGTATTTCAGTAATTAATGTATGATATATAATGTCCTTTTTCTTTATCTTGGTTAATACTTTTTTTTCAATATTCTGTTATATTTCAATGCATTAAAGAGTAATATTTTTGTCTTTATCAAAACATAGGAATTATTTCCCATGTTGTATAGAACTTCTCAAATCTAACACAGTTTGCGCTACCCATTCAGTTAGCATAGAAGCAGCTACAAAGCACAAAAAACGTAAGCTCAGAACATTCAAGAAGAAGGGAGAAGGAAAGAAGAATGGAAAAGAAGGAAGAAAAGGAAGGAACAAGGATACTCCGTTACTAACACAAAAACCGTAAGCTCAGAACATTACAAGAGGAGTGTTCTAAGCTTACGGTTTTTGTGCTTTGTAGCTGCTTCTATGCTAGCTGAATGGTAAGCGCAAATTGTGTTAGATTTGAGAAGTTCTACAACATGGGAGATAATTCCTACGTGACTCTCAAGAGTTATGTTATTTGGTTAATATATAAAAATCTCCCTGCTTCCCTCTTATTTCTTTGGTTTTATCAAAACGTTTTTATTATTCCCTTATATTCAATATCTTAATCTGAAATATGTAAACACCTTTTTTCTTTGTCAATATTGACAAAGATATTATATATTTTTATAATTCACATTATAACAGTAGCCTTTTTCCTTGCTATTTTTTATCTGAAGTACATAATGCCCTTTTTCTCTTTGTCAATATTTGTTGTGTTGTTACAAAATGTTTAACGTTACTGATAATCTGATTTGCAGTATTCAAATGCTCTCGCATTGTTAAGATAAGTTTGTTTCAGTGAAGAGCATCGTGCTGACATCTTTTGTTCTTCTTGTTCTTCTTTCTTTCTGTCTTTTTTCTTCCTTCTTTTTCCTTCTTCTTTCCTTCTCCTCTCTTCTTCTTTCTTTTGTTTTTTTTTCTTCTTCCTTTTTTCCTTTCTTTTCTTTTTCTTCTTTCGTCTTCCTTCTTCGTTCTTCCTTGTTCTTTCGTTCTTCCTTATTTTCTCTTCCTTCTTTTTCTTTCTCTCTTTCTATCTTCTTTTTCCTGCTTCTTCTTCTTTCTTCCATCTTTCTTCTTCCATCTTTCTTCTTCCTTCTTTGTTTCTTCTCTCTTCTTCTTTCTTCAGTTTTCTCCTTTCTTCTTCCGTTTGTCTTCTTTTCTTTTTTCCTCTTGTTTTTTTTTTCATTTTTCTTCTTTCTTCTTCTTTATCTTCTTTCTTCTTTCTTGTTCTTCTTTCTTCTTCCTTTCTTCTTTTTATTTTCTTCTTCTTTCTCTCGTATTTCTTCTTTCTTATTCTATCTTCTATTTCCTTCTTTCTTCCCTTTTCTTCTTCATTCTTTCTTTCTGTCTTTTTCTTTCTCTCTTTCTTTTTTGTTTCTTCTTTCTTCTTCTTCCTTCTTTCTACTTTCTTTGTTCTTCTTTCGTCTTTCTTTCTTTCTGTCTCTCTTCTTTCTCTTTCTTTCTTACTGTCTGTCTTTCTTTCTTCTTCCTGAACTCCGTTACTAATTTGTTAACGACAGACATCAGAGGGAAAATAATAGTTCATGTAGCCTATATACATATGCAGAGCACAATGTATATATGTGTAGGCATACTATGTAGGCCTAAAGGTAATACTGAAGTAATGATGA
>CM060306.1:116308203-116315703 GCA_030674185.1 Monoplex corrugatus | reverse complement strand
TTATAGAATTTAGCCATTTATTCTGCTGATACAACGATTACTTTCTAGTGGTCCGTTCGCTTAGATGTTAGAGTGCCATGCTTATTGTGTGTGTGTTCGTGTCTGTTTGTCAGTGTGTGAGTGTGTGTCTGTGCGTCTGTGTGTGTGTATGAGACAGAGGGAGGATGATGACCCAGTTCACGGAGCACACACTTTACTCCCCTCCTGTCTTCTGCCCTCTCAGTTTGCTTGAGCTTTGTGCCCTGGAGATGTGATCGTGTTGGTGATTGTTTGGGTAGCTGATGAGAGCACGTTCCCTGATTTGATTCTTGAATCAAGATTTGACCCTTTGTAAATGTCTTTATGATTATGATTGTGAGTATATGATGATGATGATGATGATTGTAATAATGATGATGATGTTGATGATGATGACGATGAAGATGATGATAATGAACCTTACAGCGTCCAGTTGCACCAAGAGCCCCAGTGACTGTGGCAGTGTAGGATTCCTGGGAAAAGACTGCAAGTGCTGGTGTCCTGGCTCCCCCTACAAGATTTGTGACGGCACTGAAACGGGAGGTGGTGGAGGAGGAGGAGGCGGAGGAGGAGGAGGCGGAGGAGGGGGAGGAGGAGGAGGAGGTGGCGGCGGAGGAGGTGGTGGTGGTGGTGGCGGCGGTAGCGGTGGTAAGTAAACGTATTTTTTATGAAGTACACAGATAGATAGAGTGTCATTACAATGTCGTCAAGATCGTTCCAATGACAGACTGCTACAAATATAAGATACACAACCCATACACTAGTAGGACATCAGAACCTGGCCAGCTCATGGGTTAAAGCGCAGGCTTAAGGCTTGTGCGCTGATCATTTTTTTGTGCTCTGGTAATTTTTTGTGGACTGATCATTTTTCGTGCTCTGATTATTTTTCGATCTTCTCCATCACATGGATCACTGAGTGGCGTCAATGCGCATGAAATTTGTTCCGAGCGCGGACAAACTGAAACTGAAACTTAAGGCGGAGTCCTTGGTGTGTATACGCACGTACGCCATGCTTACTTAACGTTCGTTATGCTATTGGTATGTTCACCGTAGGACGACATCTAAGAGCCCCGACACTGTTTTTTGTGGTACCCCAGTTATGTTTCAGGGCCTAGAGTGCTCCTTCAACAGGCACACACGCCCACACGCATAAACACATACAGACACACACTCGCAGACACACACACAAATACACACACACACACCGACACACACAAACGCACACACGTTCACATACGCACACACACACAAACACACACATATTTACATACACAAGCACACACCCACACACACACAAACACACACACACATACACGCACACACCACACACACACAGATAGACACTCTCACACACACACTCTCAAACACATGTAGACACACACGTACATACACACACAGACACACACAGACACACAGACACACACAGACACACACAGACACACACACACACACACACACACACACACACACAAAACGCACACACAAACACACAAACACACACAAACACACACACCCAAAACAGTAAACAACTTACCAAGCATGGCAACCAGCAGGTGACAATGGCAGATGTACACGTATGTATGATACACTTCTGTACTTATTTCCTGCTGGACGCCATGTTTGGGAAGTTGTCTATTGTTTTTTTTTTTTGTGTGTGTGTGCTAAGTGTTGTGCATTTATTCTTTGTTGTTTCTTGACCCTGGATCAAAGGTTGGAGGAAAAATGATAAACAACATTCGATACACAGATGACACCGTGCTAATTGTAGAAAATGAAAGGGACCTACAAAACCTTGTGAATATACTAGAAATAGAAAGCAAAGGTAAGGGGTTGGAACTAAACAGCAGGAAGACTGAAGTCATGGTGATCAGTAAAACACATGAAATCCCCTCATGCAAAATAACAGCAAACGGCACGACCTTGAGACATTTCATCAAACGGCAGATGCACATCAGAAATAGCCAGCAGAATCGGCCAAGCCAAAACAGCATTCAAGAGGATGACAAGCATTCTTACCAACAATGCCTATCAATTAACATCAGGAAGAGAGTTTTTGAATGTTATATAGATTCAATACTGTTGTACGGTTGTGAGGCGTGGACAGTCAACAAGCAAAGCCAGAGCAAGATTGAGGCAGCCGAGATGTGGTTTCTAAGAAGAATGTTGAGAGTTCCATGGACAGCAAAGAAAACAAACGAGACAGTCTTGATGGAGGCAGACACAGGTAGATCATTCATAAGGAAGATTAGGAAAAGGCAGACAACATTTATAGGCTATTTTATGAGGAAAGGGGATTTGGAGCATCTGGTCACAACGGGAAAGCTGGAGGGGAAGAGAGCACCGGGTAAACCCAGGGAGAAGATACTACATGTACACGGACTTGCAGAGTGGCTGAAGACAAGGAGGGTGGGAGAGATGCTTAAGGCAACAAGAGATAGAGACAGATGGAAGTCCATGATTGCCAACGCGGCAGGGCACCTGATGATGATGATGATGATGTTTCTTGTATACGCTTGACGAAAAGCCTATTGCCGAAAATTTACCCAGTTTTGTTTTGTTGTATTAAACGCGGGTTCTGATACTATATTCTTTGTTGTATTTTGTATACGCTTGGCAAAGGCCTGTCGACCAAAAATTCGCGCTATTCTTGTTTTGTTATATTGAACACACATTCTGATACTATTTTTGTGGTATTTTCCCTTTTAGTTGGCACATTGCTGTTAAAAAATAATAACTTTAATATGTGAATAGAGTGTATCTGTTCACCACACTTTTACAGAATAACACTGAAGGACATAGGACAACAACTTAAAACCGGAAACAGGCCGATAGGTTTAAAAAAAATCTTGATCTTGATTGGACTTTTTGATAAGAATGTCACGGCAAGTATATCTCCCACCCTGTCTATCCTCAGCCACCCCTGCAAGTCCTGTATTCAACAGAAAAATAATAATTTGAGTTACAGTTGAAGACGTTTCTCTCGGATCTCTTCATTTCTCTTCTTTTAGTTTCGTCCGCTGCTTTTCTGAGGCATCTCATCCCACATGCTGTGATCTTTCTATTTGACATTTTCAAATGTCAGCGCCATAGAATAATTGAAACTAAATAGACACCAGTTGACTAATAGCTCAGCAAGGGCATGAGCGATATGAAATACTCAACAGTAAGCAGTAAGTTAACTATTGGCTATGATAAGTTAACTATTAGCCATCAGGGACATTTAGCAGTCATTTTAACAAGGGCATGTAAGTAGCGGACATTCCAGTGACGACCTCTGCTGTCAGAGATCATACATGATGACACTGTGATCATCATTATGGATGGACAACCGTCTATTTCTGTAATGACCACCCTTACTTTAACCCTTTCACAGCCTCACTCCATTTATCAGTTTCCTGCACTATCAACCATGAGAACCCTTTTACTCCCTCACCCCACATACCGGCTACTTAACCCTTTCATTCCCTCATCATATCCACCAGGTTCTTAACTCTTTTACTCCTAATCCCATCCACCAGCTTCCTGACCCTTTCACCCCCTCACCCTATACACCAGCTTCCTAACCTTTTGACCCCTTACCTATCCACCAGCTTCCTAACCCTTTAACTCCCTTACACCACTTAGCAGGTTTTTGGATGAAATTTGATTTGATTTTTTGGATAGGGTAAGGGAGTGAAAGAGTTAGGAAGCTGGTGGATAGGGTAAGGGAGTGGAAGGGTTAGGAAGCTGGTGGAATAGGTGATGGAGTGAAAGGGTTAGGAAGCTGGTGGATAGGATGAGGGAGTGGAAGGGTTAAGAAGCTGATGGATAGGGTGTGGGAGTGAAAAATTTAGGAACCTGGTGAATAGGGTGAGGGATTCAAAGGGTTAGGAAGCTAGTGAATAGGTGAGCAAGTGAAAGGGTTTGGAAGCTGGTGGATAGGGTGAGAGAATGAAAGAGGAAGCTGGTGGATATTGTGAGAGAGTGACAGTGTTGGAATGGAACGATCATTTGTTGGACTGGAACAATCATTATTAACGTAATAGTCACTGACTACTATAGTCACCTAAAGTGGTCAAAGCGAAGCCTGTATATCTGATCTGTAGTGACCCACCAGGGTTACAGGGTGCAACTATCAGTAAACGTATGTAATTATTAATAGCGAATAAACATAATTGTCACGGAATGCAATTACCACACGTGTCCATGATGCCAAGTTTAATGTAATATCTGTGGCAGTTACGGTCATCTTGGTAAATGAATCATTATATGTTATTCGTATTCATTTCTTTTCTCACAGTAAATTTACCATGCGAAACTCGGGCTGCTCTCCCCTTTGAGAGCGCGTAGCCGCAGAGAGCGCCACCTAATTTTTTTTTACCAAGTCTTTAGACAGGCAAGAAGACCAATAGGACTTCAAGGGGAGGAACCTGGGAAAACAATCTGGTGGACAGGGTGCGGGAGTCAAAAGGTCAAAAGGCTGTTGTTCACTAAACCAGAACTCCCCTCGGTTTTTCATTTGCATGGATTGCACAGGTTTACCTTTCCCCAGTAGACCTTGAATGGTGGTGTAAGAGACAGTCTTTCGAATAAGGTGATAAACCGAGGTAATCTTCTGCAGAAAGCGATTACTGCACGTAAAAGAACCCTAGGCAAAAAAAAAAAAAAAAAAAAAAAAAAAAGAAAAGAGAAGAAAAAAAAAAAGCGGCCGTCCTTGACAATACTCTGTAGAAAAGTAGGTTTGGATGGGCAGGGGATGGTGGTGGTGGTTTCCAGCTGCAACTGATTGTCACTGTTATGTGACCTTAATCTTCATGTCAGTTATGTCTGTGTGCGAAGGGAGAGGGGTAAAGGGGTTCGGGTGGGGTGGGTGGGATGGGGTTTCAAGTCCCGGCTGGTTGTCATTCCCTTGGCATGAATATTTGTTGTAACCACGTTGCCGGTGTCCTTTATGTCAATACATGTGTCTATCTGTCTGTATGTCTGTCCATCTGTCTTTTTATCTCTCACTTTCTCTTTCTCATACTGTTCCTCTTTTTTCATTCTCTCTGTCTCTTTCTCTCTTTCTCCGTTTCTCTCAATGTCTTTCTCTCCGTATTTCTCTCTCACCCTCTCTCTTTCTCTATCTGTCTATCTCTCTTTATCTCTCTATTTCTGTCTCTGTCAGTCTGTCTGTCTCTGTCTCTATCTTTGTCTTTCTCTGTCTTCCTGTCGGTCGATCTCTCTCTCTCTTTCTCTCCCTCCCTCCCACTCTCTCTCTCTCTCTCTTTCTCTTTCTCTCCCTCCCCTCTCTCTCTTTTTTGTCTGATATGTAGAGATATTGGTTGGATGAGGGAAGGTGAGAAAGTGATCTTAGGTTATGATCATAATAACGATGATGACGATGGTGGTGATGATGACGACAACGATTATGATTGTAATGATGACGATGGTGATGGTTGTGATGACGACGATAATGACGATCACGATGATGACGATGACGTAGACGATGATGATGATAATGATGATGCACCATATAGCAACGATAAGTAGGCCTATGTGTGTGGTTTACAAACTCTGATAAGATTCACATCATGCCATGAGCAGATTTTAAATAATTGTGTTGGTCCAGTTCCAAGTTCCCAACCTACTTATGAGACCTTCATCGAGTAGAGTGAGTCGTCTGCTTCTACAACAGGAAATACGGCTTGACTCCTGTGTCAGTGATGCTTGCTTGCTTGATTTGGAAACAGGAAAACACGAAAATAGAATCAGAACGCATATTTGATACAACCGGACAAGACAGGCGCAAATTTTCGGCCAACTGGCCTTTGTAAAGCGTGAATGTAAAATCACGAACAAACAAATCATTTAACCCTCTTCTCCCACTGAAAGAAGCAGCAGGGAAGTTTCAGTCTTTTTCTCCCAAGTTTTGTAGTTGGTGTTTGTTCGTTTGTGATCTTACATTCACGCTCGACAAAGGCCAGGTGGCCGAAAATTTGGGCCTGTCTTGTCTGGTTGTATTAAATACGTGTTCTGATTCTATTTACTGGTTCCTGTTTGCTTGAACGCGGGCAGTCATATTGTTTTGGGTATTTGATTGATTTGGTTCAGTTTTTACGACAGCACCTGCCTCGGGTGATATGACCAACAGGGATGACCATCCCATGGAAGTGGGGAATGGGAGTTATCTAATCCTATACTGACACCGCCAGAACAACAATGGTATTAAGATGGGACACTAACAAGGCCAGTTTTAGTGTAGCTCTCCCTGCGATTCGAACCCACAATCATTAGCATGTGAATCCGTGGTTCAACCAACTGAGCTACTGAGGCCCGGTCACGTGATGCGTCACGTGTTGTGCTTGAAGATGACGCTGTCCGTATTGTTTTTAATGGCAGTTAGGCTGAAGGTGACACTCCATACTGGTTTTAATGGCGTTGAAGTTGAAAATGACGCTCTCCATATTGTTTTTAATCAAATTGAGGTTGGAGGTAACGATTTCTATATTGTTTTTAACCCTTTGACTCATGCACCGTGCCTACCAGCATCCTGCATTGTCAACCATGTCAGCAAAGCAAAAACGTAACCCTTTGACTCCCTCATCATTTCCACTGTCTTCCTGTAGGGAGTCAAAGGGTTAATTTTTTGCTGTTGGTGGATAGGGTGCGGGAGTCAAAGGGTTAAGAGCGCTGACCTTGAAGGCGACACTCCACATACTGTTATTTCATGACGTTGGGGTTGAAGATGACGCTATCCATAGTTTTTAAGGGCGAAGCCTCCAGAAACAGTCATTTTACAGTGAAAACGAACATTATTTTGATATGTGTGTGTGTGTGTGTGTGTGTTATGTGTGTGTGTGTGTGTGTGTGTGTGTGTGTGTGTGTTGTGTGTGTGTGTGTGTGTGTGTGTGTTTTTGTATGTATGTGTGCGTGTGTGTGTGTTTGTATGTATGTGTGTATGTGTGTGTGTGTGTCTGTATGTGTGTGTGTGTGTGTGTTTGTATGTATGTGTGTATGTGTGTGTGTCTGTATGTGTGTGTGTGTGTTTGTATGTATGTGTGCATGCATGCGTGTGTGTGCGTTCGTGTGTGTATGTGTGTGTGCACGCGCGCGTGTGTGCGTGCGTGTGTGTGTGTGTGTGTGTGTGTGTGTGCGTGTGCTTGCGTGCATGCGTGTGTGTGTCTCCATGGTGCCTGCAGGTTGCCAAGACCAGAACAGTCATTGCGCTTCCTGGGCGAGATCAGGGGAGTGCAGAGCGAATCCCGCCTACATGCTGAACTACTGCAAGAGGTCCTGCAACAAGTGTGGAGGTGGCGGTGGCGGCGGTCAGTATATTCTTTTGGTTTTTTATCCTTCCAATGTTTTGCTTGGATGCTTGTATATATGTACGCTGTTTCTGCTGATACTGTGCAGGCGGTATATTTGCTGCACAGTCTGTATACCCCGTCTTCGGTGGACGTGTATTCTGGGTGTTTTCATGTTTCTATTCACCACCTTACACTGACATGACTTACAGGATCT
>CM060306.1:116265703-116278203 GCA_030674185.1 Monoplex corrugatus | reverse complement strand
GTGTGTGTGTCGTACGCATATGTATGTATGTGTGTATGAGTGTGTTGCACGTATCTGTCTGTCTGTCTGTCTGTCTCTCTTTCTCTCTCTCTCTGTGTGTGTGTGTGTGTGTGTGTGTGTGTGTGTGTGTGTGTGTGTGTGTGTGTGTGTGTGACCGTGTGTATGTATGTATATGTCTCATTACGTATGTATGTACATGTATGCATAAGTGCGTTTATGTAAGCGTGTGTATGTGCGTATGTGCGTGTTGTGAGTATAAGTGTACGTGTATGTATATATGTATGTACGTATGTATGCATGTATGTATGTATGTATATATGTATGTATATATGTATGTATGTATATATGTATGTATGTAGGTATGTATGTATATATGTATGTATGTATATATGTATGTATGTATGTATGTACATGTATGCATGTATGTGTGTGTGTATGTTTGTCTGTATGATGTCTGTCTGTCTGTCTGTCTGAATGTCTGTCTGTCTGTCTGTATGTATGTATGCATATATATATGTATGTTTGTCTGTATGCATGCATGTATGTAGGTATGTATGTATGTATGTATGTGTGTATGTATGTATGTATGTATGCATGTATGTATGTATGTATGTACGTATGTACGTACGTATGTATATGTATGTATGTATGTGTGTCTCTGTCTAATCCGGTATGTGTGTGTATTTAAATAAATAAATGAGTGTTTGTATGTGTGTCTATGCTGTACATGCGTATACATGGGTTTTATGTTAGGGAGAGTTTTTTTTTTGACGGATTGACAGATTGAGTGGATATTTTATTTTAATTCTTTTCATCGCTTCCTTGACATTTCATTATTACAGTCAACCTGCTTCCATTGTGGCGGTACGGGTTGGCATGTGTTTGCTTTACGTGTGTCTACTTTTTCTCTTTCATGTATTGATAAGTTTTTAGATTTTGTCATAAGAGGCGGTGTGCAGGTAGTCATTAGTATCTTATGAAATAGTCATGAATTCACGAGCACACTTAATATCGGTCTAGTATCTGGACCAGATTGGCCCGACGTTTGAAGATACCTTAACCCTTTGACTCCCACAGCCCTATACACGAGCATTCTGCTTTGTCAAACCATGACAGCAAAGGGGAACATTTAACCCCTTGACTTCTTTACCCTATCCACCAGATTCCGAAGGAGTCAAAGGGTTAAATTTTTGTTAGCGGTGGGTAAGATGTGGAGTCAAAGGGTTAATTTATTTCAGGTTTATTTTGATCGTTCGTGGACAGATTTTCATCTAGTTTAATACAGATGTGTGAAGCGTTAAACGCCTCTCCTTTAAGCCAGCGAGAGAAGTTTGTGTTAAATGGCTATTTTGTTTCATCCAATTCTGTCTTTTTTATCATCACAGATTCAGATACACATTTCATTACAATACAGCCTAGATTGTTCAAATGATAAACTAACATACGCATGTGATATGAAACCCATTATGTGTGTATGCATGTATTGAGAAGGCAGTGCAGCAAGGCAAACAAAGGCAGTGGACGACTTGGGACAATGCACTCCAAAGAAGTCTAAGCTGGAATGACTTGTGGCATATGGCCCCTCTTAGGATTAGTTTCATCGTCAGATCTGTGTATGACCTCCTGCCCTTGAATGCTAATCTGGTCACAAGGGGGAATCAGATAACCTTGCTTGCCTGCTCTGCCAGGGCAAACAGACAGTGGAACATGTCCTGAGCTCACGCATTAACCCTAACCCCAAGGAAGGTACACATGGAGGCACAATCAAGTGCTTCAAGAGATCACACAAACAATCAGCACTGCGATTAGCACTGCCAGAGGGAAAAAAACTCGCCACCACAAGCTCCAACAACTTTTTACACAGCAGGAGGCAAGCAAAATGTGGCCTGAAAAAGATGTGACAGCCAGAGCATGGCAGCAGGGTCTGCTGGGTGGAGCGGGCGACTGGGAGTGCACAGCAGATCTCCCACAATGGATAAAGCACCCAGAAATCATCAGCAAGAGTGGCATGAGACCGGACATATTTCTCCATTCCCATTAATCCTAACAAGTGATTCTTATCGAGCTCATTGTACCATAAAAAAGTAGAATGGAGGAAGCCCGTATCTACAAGACTGAAAAGTATGCCAGTTCAGCCAGTAACCTGAGAACATCTGGCTTTCAAACCAGAGTCCTCGCCACAGAGGTTGGAGCAAGGGGGTTCATAGGCACATCAGCCTATAATCTCATAAATTAGCTCTCGATTTCGGGGTATGAGAGGACCAGAGCCCTAAAGACAACGGAAAAAGCTCCAGCTAGATCTGGACCAGGGGGGGGGGGGGGAGGGACAAAAGGGAACTTCATAGGGCTTAAAATTCTCCCGTACGTTGCTGGCAACCGATAGCCAAGTGGTTAAGTCATCCGTCACAAGGGTGACTTTGTCTTGAGAAACTTGATCATCTAGATGTGTAGGTTTGATTCCCGGAGGGGGACAAATTTCTAAACAAAAAATAAAAAAAAAATGGCGACAGCAGAGGGGCATCCAGGAGTCATGACCTGGATGGGCCCAGTCCCCTTAGAGTGTCAGAAGTTAAGGGCCGAAACACTTGCTTGATGGGGGTTTCTCCTGTGAGGACCTTCTGCTGTCCAGCTCTCCCAGCGTTTCTTACTACTTCTTACTACCACTAAAACCCATTATACTGGGTAGGACCCCAAGGCCTTGCCAATGCATAAAACTCAAGTGCAGGCTTAAGGCTTGTGCCATAATAATTTCGGATCATCTCCATCACATAACATCAATGCGTCAGTGCAGACTTAATTCATTCCTAGCACGTAGATAGTTATCGGAGAGAATGCATTGGAATCGAAACTAAAACTGACACCAAAACTTGTCCGTTTCCTTGGGACCGTTCAAATCAGGATTGCAGGACAAGTTGAGGTTGTCAGCAAGGATACCTCCATGGTTTATAGATTGATTTTTACATGTATCATAACTTATTATGATAACTCGTTGTTGTATAGCGCCATTCTCCAAATTCATTTAGACTCACTGCGCTTTACACATAATCAGAATTTCTGGCGGAACAAAGAGAACCCAAGTTGTTAGGCAAACTGACCACATTGTAGTATCGTGTTGCTCAGTGTGCATCATCGGTGGCCATGCATGCTGGATGTTTACATGTTTCCATAAGCCAGCCACTGACATGGCTTACAGAATCTTTAACGTGCATGTTCGATATTCCGTGCGTGCGTGCGTGTACCTGTGTATGCATGTATGTATGTATGTATGTATGTATGTATGTACGTACGTATGTATATGTATGTATGTATGTGTGTCTCTGTCTAATCGTATGTGTGTGTATTTAAATAAATAAATGAGTGTTTGTATGTGTGTCTAGCTGTACATGCGTATACATGGGTTTTATGTTAGAAGTTTTTTTTGACGGATTGACAGATTGAGTGGATATTTTATTCTAATTCTTTCATCGCTTCTTGACATTCATTATTACAGTCAACCTGCTTCCATTGTGGCGGTACGGTTAGCATCTATGAACCCCTTGCTCCAACCTCTGTGGCGAGGACTCTGGTTTGTATGTGTGTCGAGTATGTGTTTGTCTCTGCGTCTCTGCGCGCACGACAGTACTGCTGAGTGTGTGTATGGTAAAGCTGAGAAAATATTAAAAAAACAGCATTGCTTCTTGCACATTTTGCGACAGATTAAAAAAAACCCAAAAACATTAGCGAAATTTAAATCTTGTCACTGTCCATTTTTATGCATTTCCTGTGGTTTGCCACTTTTCACTCATTCAGTATAAGACCCAGAGCAAATTTAATGTACCGCCGACAATTTAACAAATGAATGGCTGAACTGGAATCAAACTGGATTCAGTCCACAGTTTAATTCGAAAACTGGGCCAGGTGGACCAAAACACTGACAGGTGCAACCCTCATCCAAGCACATCATCATCATCAGTGCCCTGCCGCATGGCGTTGGCGATCATGGCCTTCCATATGCATCTATCCCTTGTCGTCGCAAGCACACCTTCCACCATCTCTGTCTTCAGCCACCCTGCATGTCTGTCCAACATTTTCTCCCTGAGTCTACCTGGTGCTCTTTTTCCCTTCTGCTTTCCTGTTGTGACCGGATGCTGTAATTCCCCTTTCCTCATAAAATGGCCTATAAATGTTACCTGTCTTTTCCTGGTCTTCCTTATCAATGATCTTCTTGTTCTGCCTCCGTCAAGACTGTCTCGTTTGTTTTCTTTGCTGCCCATAGAACTCTCAACATTCTTCTTAGAAACCACATCTAGGTTGCCTCAATTTTGTTCTGGCTTTGCTTTTTGACTGTTCACGCCTCACAACCGTATAACATCATCGGTTCTATAAACATTCAAGAACTCTCTTCCTGTTACTTGATAGGCATTTGTTGGTAAGAATGCTTTTCATCAACTTGAATGCTGTTTTGGCTTGGCCGATTCTGCTGGCTATTTCTGATGTGCATCTGCCGTCTGTTGAAATGACCATTCCCAGACATTTAAACTTATCAACCTCTACAAATTTATTCTGGTGCATGTGGTCGAATTTTGTCAGGACCACTCCTGCAAACAGCCTGCAGAGACGCTCCACCAAATCGCAGTCCAGAAGGTCAACTTCCAGCGCTTTAGTCTATCATGTCCGATTCTCTCCATTTATGTGTAGAAAGTGATGTGTGCTCGTTCGTTATTTCTTTGAATGGTCGTTCACATGTGCTTTTAGACAATTTCCCCTCGAGGGATAAATGTGATGTGTGGGTGAAAGGTAAAGATCTTGCAATTGACTCGACGCTCAAATCATTACTACAAATTCCAAAGTGTACTGCCTTTCTCTGTAGTCCACAGTACATCAAAGAGACTTTATCAACTACGAACGTGCTGCTTAAAGCTTTATCAATTCAGACTTGATGACAAACATTTGTTTCAGGGATAGGCTACAAAATTCCATATTCGTAAACGAAAGAATCATTGAAGGATGGCGCAGTAAAATCACATGTCTGCATTGCAAAAAGATGATCTCACCAGGCTTTACATACGAATTTGATAATCTGATGAACACACACATCGTTTTGAATTGCCATTAATGGATGAAGAATCAGATGGCATGAAAATTCATGAACATCAAGTTGACATTTCCATTCCCTGAGGGCATCTGTTTAAATGTCTATACATGTGTCTGTCTGAGTGTCTGTCTTTTTCTGAATTGTTTGCACTCATGCGTTTATCAGGTCCACACAGACTGATAGTCACTACTAACACTCCAGCCTTACCATTCCTCTCTCTTTCTATTTCTCTGCTCTTTACCCACAGGGGCGGGAAAAATCTCCACCTTTTACCCAACACCACCACCACCACGATCATCATCATCATCCTTCCATCTGTTCATTTATCCCAATTGATTCACGATTTGCTTCCCTACATCACTGTCATTGTAAATGACTCTCTCACTTCTGGATGTTTTCCTTCTATTCTCAAGACAGCTATTGTTCAACCTCTTCTAAAGAAACCCTCCCTTGATCCTGAAAACCTGAAAAACTACCGTCCTGTTTCCAATCTGTCCTTTCTTTCTAAGATTATTGAAAAGATCGCACTTCTCCAACTCCAGGAACACCTGGATTGCAACAGCCTTCTCTATCCTTTGCAATCTGCCTATCGCTCTGGTCATAGTACAGAGACTGCTCTTTTGAAGATTGTGAATGATCTGCTATCTACTCTAGACAATGGTCAGGTGTCCCTTCTCTCTCTTCTTGATCTCTCTTCTGCCTTCGACACTATTGATCACAATACTCTTCTTTCTCGACTTCAGAATATTTTTGGTATCTCTGGCATTGCTCTGTCATGGTTTCAATCCTACCTTTCTGGTCGTGTACAAGTTGTCTCCATAAATGGTGTCTCTTCTAATCCTACCATCTTGAAGTACGGTGTTCCTCAGGGCTCTGTCTTAGGCCCTATTCTCTTTATTTTGTACACTCAGCCCATCTCTGACATTGTAGCCCATCATCACATATCCCATCACTGTTTTTCTGATGACAACCAAATCTACATGTCTGGCCATCCCTCCACTATCCCTTCTATAATTCAACGCACACAGCTCTGCATTTCTGACATAAAGTCTTGGATGTCATGCAACAAACTCCAGCTGAATAATGACAAAACAGAATTTATATTTATTGCATCAAAGCGACTTCTGTCTACTGTGCCTATCCCTGTTTCTATCCAGCTTGAAGACTCGGTAATCCACACTTCCACATCCGTGCGTAATCTTGGAGTTGTACTGGACCAAACTCTTTCCTTCCACAGCCAGGTATCCTCTGTCTGTCGTGCTTGTTACTTAGAACTTCGACGGATCAGTTCTGTGCGTCATCTTCTATCTGAAGAAAGCACTATAACTCTCATTTCTGCACTCATTCTTTCCAGACTCGACTACTGTAACTCGCTTCTTGCTGGCTGCCCCCAAACACTCTTATCCAAATTGCAAAAAGTTCAAAATAACGCTGCTCGCCTTGTACAGAAATGCCCAAGGTCAACTCATGTTTCCCCTCTGCTTCGAACTCTACACTGGCTTCCTGTTCGAAAGCGTATTGACTATAAACTTTCCCTCCTATGCCATAAGTCTCTGGCTGGTCTAGCTCCCCCTATCTTTCTGATCTCCTGACTGTTTACATTCCCTCCAGAGAGCTACGCTCTTCTACTGATGCCCACCTACTTAGAATCCCACGCTTCCGCAGCAAAACTCTTGGTGAACGTGCTTTTTCTTATCAGGCCCCCTCTATTTGGAACAAACTTCCCTTTCCTCTCCGCTCTACCTGTACCCTTTCTTCGTTTAAGTCCAGTCTAAAAACCACTCTTTTTAAATCCTAGCCTGTAGTTCTGTACTCTTACTTCAGCTGCCACCTTGAAATCTGTGCCCGCGCGCGTGTGTGTGTGTGTGCGGGTGTGTGTGTGTGTTGTGTGTGTGTGTGTGTGTGTGTGTATGTGTGTGCGGGTGTGTGTGTGTGTGTGTGTGTGTGTGTGTGTGTGTGTGTGTGTGTGTGTGTGTGTGTGTGTGTGTGCGTGTGCGTGTGTTGTGTGTGCGTGTGTGTGTGTGTTTACTGTAAGCGCTTAGGGCTTTTTTTAGATTAAGCGCCATAAATGTTCACTATTATTATTATTATTATCATCATGTGCTCTGCCGCATGGCGTTGGCGATCATGGCCCTCCATATGTATCTATACTTTGTTGCCGCAAGCACATCTACCATCCTCTCTGATCTCAGCCACCCTTCAAATCCGTCCAGTATTCTCTACCTGAGTCTACTCGGCGATCTCTTTCCCTCCAGCTTTCCTGTTGTGACCAGGTACTCAAATTCCCCTTTCCTCATAAAATGACTTATAATTGTCTCTGTCTTTTCCGTATCTTCGTTATGAATGATCTTCTTGACTCCTTCAAGAATGTCTCGGTTTTTTTCTTTGTTGTCCATGGAACAATATTCTTCTAGAAACCACATCTCGGCTGCCTCAATCTTGTTCTGGCTTTTCATGTTGACTATCCTCGCCTCACAACCGTACAATAGTCTCGGTTCTATATAACATTCAAGAACTCTCTTCCTGATGTTAATGGATAGGCATTTGTTTTACCCACTAGGAACGCTAAAATCTCCACGTTTTACCCATCAAGCGCCGAAAAATCTTCACCTTTTACCCACCAGTAGCGGAAACATTGCCACCTTTTACTCACCAGTGGCGGAAAAATCTGCACTCCATTCCCATCAAGCGCGGCAAAATCTCTCTCTTTTACCCACCAGGGACAGAAAAATGTCCACCTTTTACCCATCAATTGTGAAAAAATATCCACCCTTTACCCATCAAATACGAAAAAATCTCCACCTTTTACCTGCCAGGGACGGAAAAATCTCCAACCTTCATTCACTAGGGGTGAAAAAATATCTCCACATTTTGCCCACCAGAGACAGAAAAATCTCCACCTCTTACCCACCTGGGGCGGAAAAATCTCTACCTCTTACCAGGGGCGGAAAAATCTCTACCTCTTACCAGGGGCGGAAAAATCCCTACCTCTTACTCGCCAGGGGCGGAAAAATCCCTACCTCTTACCCACCAGGGGCGGAAAAATCTCTACCTTTTACCCATCAGGGGTGGAAAAATCTCCACCTCTTACCCACCATGGGCAGAAAAATCTCCACCTCTTACCCACCAGGGACGGAAAATCTCCACCTCTTACCCACCAGTGACGGAAAAATCATCACCTCTTATTCATCAGAGGCGGAAAAATCTCCACTCTTCACCCATCAAGCGTGGAAAAATCTCCACCTTTTACCCACCAGATACCCACTTGATCAGGAAGAGAGTTCTTGAATGTTATATAGAACTGATACTGTTATACGGTTGTGAGGCGTGGACAATTAACATCCAAAGGCAGAACAAAATTGAGGCAACTGAAATGTGGTTTCTAAGAAGAATGTTGAGAGTTCCATGGATAGCAAAGAAAACAAACGACACAGTCTTGAAGGAGGCAGACACAAGAAAATCATTAATAACGGAGATTAGGAAAAGACAAACAACATTTAGAGGACATATTATGAGGTAAGGGGAATTAGAACACCTGGTCACAACAGGAAAACTGGAGGGAAAGAGAACACCAAGTAGACCCAGGGAGAAAATATTGGACGGACTTGCAGGGTGGTTGAAGACAGAGAGGGTGGGAGATGTACTTTCAGTGACAGGGGATAGATTCGTATGGAGGGCCATGATCACCAACACCATGTGGCAGGGCACATGATGGTGATGACCCACCAGATGCGGAAAAAACATTAAGTTTTTATCCATTAGGCGCGGAAAAATCTCCACCTTGGCGGAAAAATCTCCACCTTTTACCCACGAGATGTGGATAAAAAGAACATTCCGTTGTTATCCTTCAGCCGCGGAAAAACCTTGATCTCTTACCTTCTAGGTGCAAAAGAAAGACATATGCCAAACGAGACAAGATCCCAACTGCTCACGGCAAACGCCTTAAGCCTCCGCACTAACCTGCGTGCTGATGAGGTCTGTAGTATCTACACACAATACACTTATACGTTTATGAGTTCTGTGTGTGTTTGGTTGGTTGGGTTGGAGAGAATGGGTTGGTTGGTGTGTTGGCTGGCTGTTTCGTTGGTTGGTTAGTTGGTTGGTAGGGCTGCTTGGATGGCTGATTGGTCGACTGGTTGGTTGGTTGATTGGCTGGCTGGTTTGTTGGTTGGTTGGTTAGTTGGTTGGTTGGTTGGTTGGTTGGCTGCTCGGTTGGTTGGCTGACTAGTTAGTTGGCTAGTTGGTTAGTTGGTTGGTTGGTTGGTTGGTTAGTTGGTTGGTTAGTTAATTGGTTGGTTGGTTGGCTGACTGATTGGTCGACTGGTTGGTTGGTTGGTTGGCTGGTTAGTTGGTTGGCTGATTTGTTGGCTGGTTGGTTAGTTGGTTAATTGATTGGTTCGTTTTCTTGGCCTGCTGCTTGTATTATCGTATATCTGTATAACTGTATTTTCTATAGAATTTCGCCAGAGACATTTCTTTTGCTATAGTGGGGCATCATTTCTACTAGGGGCATACAGACAGAGAGTGAGTGGTTATAAACTGCCTAAACGTCGGCTTATCCTGAATAAGCGATGGAGAAAGCGAGAACGAGAGAGAGAAAGAAAGAGAGAGAGAGACAGACAGAGACAGACAGAGAGACAGAGACAGAGACAGGGACAGAGACAGGGACAAGGACAGAGAGAGGAGACAGAGAGACTGAGACAGAGACAGACAGAGTGAGAGAGAGAGAGAGAGAGAGAGAGAGAGAGAGAGAGAGAGAGAGAAACAGACATACAGAGAGAGAGAGAGAGACAGACAGACAGACATACAGACAGACTGAGACAGAGAGAGAGAGAGAGAGGAGACAGAGACACAGACACACAGAAACAGAGACACACAGACGGTGAGAGAGAGAGAAAGAGAGAAAGAGAGAGAGAGAGCGAGAGAGAAAGAGAGGAGACAGACAGACAGACAGATACAGAGACAGAGACAGACAGACGGAGTGAGAAAGAGAGAGAGAGAGAGAGAGAGAGAGAGAGAGAGAGAGAAAGACAGAGACAGGGAGAGAGAGAGAGAGATAGATAGAGAAAGAGAGAAACAGACAGACAGAGAAAGAAAGAAAACGAGAGAAAGAGAGATAGAAAGAGAAAAAGAAAGAAAGAAAGAGAGAGAAAGAGAGAAAGGAGAAGGAGAAGGAGGAGCAGGAGGAGCAGGAAGAGGAGGAATCTATATAAAATGCACCCAGTAGCACTGATTTACACCAGCAGCCAATAAAAGAAAAAGTTTATGTATCATGGGACTTTGGCAGTTTTATTTGTGCTCGTCTTTAATTGTCTCTCCCCCATGTTTTACGCCACTGTAATGGCCACGGTTTATGAAACAACTTAAAAATACTATGACGATGATGATGATGATGATGATGAGATGATGAGATGATGATGACGACGATGATGATGATGATGACGAGAGACGACGACGATGATGATGATGATGACACGACGACGACGACGACGATGATGATGATGACGACGATGATGACGATGAGATGATGACGATGATGACGACGATGATGACGATGACGATGACGATGATGACGACGACGACGACGACGACGATGATGACGACGACGACGACGATGATGATGACGATGATGACGACGATGATGACGACGACGATGATGACGATGATGATGATGATGATGATGATGATGATGAGATGATGACGACGACGACGATGATGATGATGACGATTACGATGACGATGACGATGATGAATGATGATGATGATGATGATGATGACGACGATGACGACGATGACGATGATGATGATGACGATGGGGAATAATATTCATAGGATTACGGAGTTCCGTCTAGGATTGAGACTGCGTGACAGGACTGTACACCACGTTTTCTGCTTCATTTAATTTTGGCGTCAACCAGTCGCGAGATATACACCCACCTGGGGCTATTGGTCAGAAGATTTTGAGCAACACCCTCAATGACGCATTCATGAAGTGGATGAGGCTGGACTGTGTGGTCCCAGTTTTCCTAATGAGCTCAAATCACAGTCGACGTTGAGTAGGGGAGCCGATTGGGCGCCGAACAATCCCACGGTGATGTTAACAAGACTGGCTGGGATTCGAACCTACGACCCTCCAGTCGTCCTTCTGTTGCGATAACCATTACGCCACCGCGGTTGGTTATAAAAAAAACAACAAAAAAACCCCGTCAACTTATATTACGTGTACGTGAACAGGAAACAATAAAGTCTTATCTAGTCTCTCTCTCTCTCTCTCCTCTCTCTCTCCTCTCTTTCTCTCACACACGCATGCACTCTCTCTCTCTCTCTCTCCGTCTCACACATACACACACAAACACACACACACACACACACGCATGCATGCACACACACATGCACACGCACACACACACACACACACACACACACACACACACACACACACACACACACACACACACACACAGCCAATCACACTTTTACACTTACAGGGATGGAGGACTACATATGGAGGAAAATATCAGATCCTGTGTGAAACTGCACTCACATACAGAGTACCAATACTTTCGCTGTCATCCTCTCTCACTGTTCGCCTCGTCTGTCTGTTTTTGTCTGTGTCTGTTCTCTTTTGTCTCTCAGTTTGTTCTCTTTCTCATGTTTGCTCTCTGTCTCTGTGTCTGTCTCTCTGTTTGTCTCTCTGTTTGTCTCTCTTTCTCAATGTTTGCTCTCTGTCTCTGACTGTCTGTCTCTGTCTCTCTGTCTGTCTCTGTTTCTTTCTGTCTTTGTTTGGCTGTCTGTCTCTCTCTCTGTCTTCCTCTCGCTCTGTCTCTCTGTCTCTGTCCGCATCTGTCTGTCTGTCTCTCTGTTTGCTTGTGTGTGTGTCTCTCTCTCTCTGTCTGTCTCTCTGTCTGTTTTTATCTCTGTGTCTGTCTCTGTCAGTCCGTCTCTCTGTCTGTCTGACTCTGTCTCTGTCTTTCTCTGTCTCTGTCTGTTTGTCTGTTTCTTTCTGTCTGTTTCTGTCTCTGTTTCTTGGTATGTGTGTCTCCATCTGTCTGTCTGTTTCTCTCTGTCTGCATATGTCTTTGTCTCTTTGTCTGTTTCTCTCTTCTGCATCTGTCTCTGTTCTTGGTATTGTGTCTCCATCTGTTTGTCTGTTTCTGTCTGTCTGCATCGTCTTTGTCTGTCTGTTTCTGTCTGTCTGCATCTGTCTTTGTCTGTCTGTTTCTGTCTGTCTGTTTCTGTCTCTGTTCTGGTATGTGTGTCTCCATCTGTTTGTCTGTTTCTGTCTGTTTCTGTCTGTCTGCATCTGTCTTTGTCTGTCTGTCTGTTTCTGTCTGTCTATCTGTCTATCAGTATGTCTGTCTGTCTGTCTGTCTGCCTCTCTATCTTCCTCCATCCCTCCCTCTTTCTCTCTTTGTGTCTCTCTGTC
>CM060306.1:116258203-116260703 GCA_030674185.1 Monoplex corrugatus | reverse complement strand
TGGAAGTCATACCTTTTTGTCCAGCCGTGATTTCATCCTCTACGTGCCCCCCCCCCCCCCCCTTAATCTTATTCCTCTCCCGTCCTCTCTCTCCCACAGTGTGCGTGCTTTGTGTCTTTGAGTGTTTGTCAGTGTGAGTGAACGCTTTTAGTGAATGATCAGAGAGAGTGCACTTTGACTTGACTTGCATATCAAGATTAGGAGCCTGATGAATGTCATTATCAGTGTTACTACTAAATGGTCAACGATCTGTATTGTGATAATATTTTGTCAGAGATTATGTTTTTTTTTGTGTGTGTGTCATTAAACGTATTTTTCATGAAATTGATCTTTTCATTGATAAGAACTTACAGTAGTGGTAGTAGTAGTACTGAAGGTTTCAACGTGTTTTAATGTAATTAATGTCCTCTCTCTCTCTCGCTCTCGCGCGCTCTCTCTCTTTCTCGCTCTCTCGCTCTCTCGCTCTCCTCGCTCTCCTTTTCTCTGTCTTTCTCTGTCTGTCGTTCTCTCTTCCCCTCTCTCTCCCTGTCCCTCCCTCCCTCCCTCCCTCCCTCAAGCAAAGCTTTTGCCTGTAAAAGCTTGTTCTATCCATCCAAATGACAACACAATTGACATTATTGTACTTTCTGACTCTCTCAAGAACCTGAGCGTTGTTCTTGATCCCAGCTCTCTGTGCAGATGTTCAGTAGCCAGACCTGCCAGTCTTGTTCCTTTCATTCGCCGGAACCTTTCAGCTGAAGCAGCATTTAACATCGCGACCTTTTTTACTTGGTCTCATATCGATTATTGTAACTCTCAGCTCTCAGGACTATCTAGCTTTTTCTGTCTCTTGCCTCTAGTATATTCAGAATTTTGCGGCCCAACTAGTCTTTCGTTAAAAAAAAACAAAAAACAAAACAAAAAACAAAAGAAACAAAAAACCAAAAACCAAAAAACAAACAAAAAAGAAAGAAAGAAACAAACAAAAAAGCAACAAAAAAAAAAAAAAAAAAAGAAGCTCGATTATGTCATATCCTTGCTTCGGTTTCTCCACTGGTTACCTGTTACTCAAAGAATTTCCAGCTACAAGTGCATTACCAGTTTTGCACCTACTTATCTCTGCAATCACACCCGAATGTACACTTTTGCCTGGCCTCTCTGTTCTGCTTCTCATACTGTTTGTTTACAAATTCCTCGTAGTAGGTCTTTCACTGTCGGTTTGCCTTTCATCATGTGTGTCTGGTTCATGGAACTGGAATGAACTTCTCATGTGTCTTCTTATCTTTTTGTCCAGCAGTGATTTCCCCCTTCATCTACCCATTCCTTCATCTCACTCCCCCTATCTTCTCCGCCCCCCCCCCCCCCCTCAGTCTTTGAACCCAAATTTTGTAACTGTGAATATATGTTTGAGTGTACGGTGAGAGTGAAGGCTTTGATTTGATTTATCCCAAGATTTAGCGAATAATAGATATTATATCATTATTATCATATTGATATTTTACTCTCTCTGTGTCTCTCCGTCCCTTTCAATCTCTGTTTCTCTGTATCTCTATTTCTCTGTCTCTCTCATTCTCTCTGTCTCTCCTCCTCTTTCTCTTTTTACTTTACAGTGCCCATACTGCCCATATCTAATCCCACATTGTCTATACATCAACAACACGGGCAAGTTGCAGTAAAGCTCTATTAAAAGAGACATGAATTTCCTGCACAAAAGAGCAGGTAAACTTTTAATAACTGACAGCTCCCTAACCACCGACCAAAAATTAAAAAAAGCGGAAATAATATTACTAAAAGAGAACGACTAAAGTACCACAAAAGCACACAGTTGTACACGTATCCACCCCCCAAATTTTCAACAGAACTATTTATCCCATGGCAAACACACTACACAGATTCAAGATAGGAACTTCGTCTTCCAAGACTGAGATCAG
The DNA here is from genome assembly GCA_030674185.1 of Monoplex corrugatus. Lineage (NCBI taxonomy): Eukaryota > Metazoa > Mollusca > Gastropoda > Littorinimorpha > Ranellidae > Monoplex > Monoplex corrugatus. The sequence continues at coordinate 116,258,793 of CM060306.1, read as the reverse complement.
ACATACTAAGAGCAATCATCTTTTTTTTTTTTTGGTACGTATGTCAGCAAAAAGAGCACGTGGTATACCCAGGGAGACTGGAAAAATGGATGAAGACAGAGAGGGTGGGAGATGTACTTGCAGCAATAAAAGATAGATTCGTATGGAGGGCCATGATCGCCAACGCCATGCGTAGGGGACACGATGATGATGATATCTGCAATAGATTGCTTACTAATATCAAGTCATGCACATCACTAATTACCTTTAAACGGAAATTTCACAAATATTTGCTTGAAACGACACAATTATTCTAAATGAAACCACGTATTTATATCAATACACAATCTTCTAATAAAATCTTTAGTCAACTATCTTTTATCCCAGTATTAAGCTATTATCTTTCTGGGTCAAAATAATTGCTCTCTTTTCTCCCTTCTTATTGATTTGATATGATACTACTTATTCATTAATGATTTGTTTCAATATTGTATGTTTACAGTTCATTTACTTTTATCATAGCGTTAGGATTGACATATCAAAGCCCCCTCCATTCCCCGCCCGTCTTTTCTTCTTTCTTGCTCTTTTTTATTTTCTTCTTCTCTTATGTT
>CM060306.1:116235703-116253203 GCA_030674185.1 Monoplex corrugatus | reverse complement strand
CTCTATACGAGCAGTCACAAGACTTTAGGAATAAACAGTCACAAGACTCTAAAGGAATAACTAGTCACAAGACTATAGGAATAACCAGTCACAGGATTCTATAAGAATAACCAGTCACAAGACTCTATAGGAATAACTAGTCACAGGACAGTATAGGAATAACCAGTCACAAGACCCAGTAGGAATAGCCAGTCATAAGACTCTATAGAAATTACCAGTCACAAGACTTAGTAGGAATAACCAGTCATAAGACTCTATAGAAATTTTCAGTCACAAGACTCTATAGGAATAACCAGACACAGACTCTATAGGAATAGCGAATCATAAAACTATAGGAATAACCAGTCACAACGGTCTATAGGAATAACCAGTCACAAGACTCTATAGGAATAACCAGTCACAAGACTACAGGAATAACCAGTCACAACAGTCTATAGGAATAACCAGTTACAAGACTATAGGAATAACCAATCACAAGGCCCTTTAGGAATAAGCGGTCAAAAGACTATATAGGATCGACTAGTCAAAAGACTCTAGAGGAATAACCATTCACAACACTCTATAGGAATAAACAGTCACAATACTCCATACGAACAACCAGTCAATATTCTGTAGGAATAACCAGTCAAAAGACATGCTATGGGCTCAGTGGGAAGACAAGGACTTTACATTCGAGTTTTATTCACCTAGGGGGAAGCGTCGTTGAGAGTGTTGATCAAATTTCCTGACCAGCACTGCAGGTGTATGTAAGTCACGGGTCTGGTTGACACCAGGGTGTATTATGATAATAAGTGTAGAGTACAGCCCTGCCACGCAGTCTCATTCCGAGGTGGAACTCTGTAGCGTGATGATCATCATCCCCATTATCATGAAATCATTATATTTGTAGCATGTTAAAAGATGTTCAGAGTTTGTGGGCCTTCATATCATAGTTTCGTGTTGACCTCGGTTTCGATTTCGAATCGTCTGCGCCAGAGATGAATTCAAGTTGGGTTTTTTTGGTGCCAGTAGTTTATGGGGGCTGTCTTCAGAGGGTCATGATTGTAGTCTCCTTAACGGGGGTGACAAAAAATATACTAAAGCAAAAAGAGAAGAAATGCATGCTGTTATTGTAATAACGGACAAAGAATGGAATATGATAATTAACGAAACTATAATAAAATAACCATGTATAAAGAAAGATACTGTAACGCTATGAAAGCAATGCTTAACATGTCTAATAAACTCTTACCCGTTTCGAAAGAAACGATTCCCAGAATGTAGATACACTCGGAGAAAACACCAATGCCATTTTTGCACACTCATTTGTATGACTATTGTTTTGTTCTGGACACTGTGCTTGTTGATATTAAAGGTTTCAGGTTCTCTGTTGCATTGATCACTTCTTCATCAAAGCTAAGTTTATATTTCAAACAGAACAACAAAACATACACAGCTACAAGTGTATTTTTGGTTTTACCACTAGAACAGAAATACATGTATCATGACAAACTCGTAATCCCTTTTGGGGCATGTCAGACCTTGCAGAACAGCAAATTGGGCTGTGTCTGGAGCATTATGTCTCACCACCATTGCAGCCGTTCAAACAACCGCTGTGACTGAAGTAAGGCAACGTTGGGAGCTTCTAATTGCTAGCTATCAAGACTATACTAAGGGCAAAGAATCTAGCAGATATGCAAGCTGGTAGCATGGCGGGCTGCCTGAAAGAGAGATGAGGGCCCTGACTGCGATGAGAGAGGCGTCTATCATTCTCTCTTGGTATGGTAACTGGTTGGTGCGCATTCTGCGGCTATGTCCGGGGTTTGTCATCTCCCCACCTTGCCATTCAGTTTGTAAACAAGGTGACTGATGACTGAGTCTAAATGGGTCATGCAACACATGAACAGCCCCTCTTTGCTTGATGAAATGGTTATCGACTGGCGTCGGGAGCTTGGGAGGTGATTGTCCAAAGAGTGGCGAGTCATGCTCCAGGTCCCATCTGCACCTTTGGGGTATTTCTCGTTAACTTGAAGGAAAAGCATACAAAAACACACAATAATCAAATTCGCTTAATGGCAGTTCATGAACTATTTTATTCATGAACTATTTTACATGTATTAAGAACATTATAAACGATTGTATCATTAAAAATTAACAAGCAGCACTGATCACAGAATTCAGCACAAAACAACCACACCACCGCCACAATACTACTACTACTACCACAACTACTACTACTACTCGTAATACTACTACTACCAATAGTAATACAAATGACGATGACGACGACGACGACGACAACAACAACAACAACAACAACAACAATAATGATAATAGTAATAATAATAATAATGATAATAATAATAATAGCAATAATGATAAAAATGATGATTATTATTATAAAAAATCGAAAGAGATATACAGATATTAAAAAACACATTTTCAGTGATCAGCTCTGTCCAAGAAATACTTGAAATGTACATTCAGAGAACGATGTAAAATAACTAAATGAATGACAGAACAGATAAATAAAAAGGCAGGTAACTACTAGAATTCAGATGAAACAGACATAGCAGGAATTCTACTTAAACGAAAAGAACGATGATCTTTATAAGGGAAAAAATAACAAAACTTTCAACAAGCTAGAACAAACATATGTGTCATGAACCAAATATTACAAGAAGCTAAGGTAAACTTTTATCAAAAACAGATGAAATATTAGACGAAACATGATTTTAATATTTTGAAAGTACTATTAAACAAGAGAACTAAAAGAAGCGAAAATCAAAGACTTCCCTGAAGAACAATATGAAAATGGAAAAGTAATGTGTTATCTGGAATGGACAAAAAATCATTAATCACTACATTATAGTTGACTTCAGTATTTCAGTTGCAAAACAGCAGATGAAAATGACCACAAAGAAAATAAAAACATGCATAATAGAAAAGAGGAAAGATATAGTTTTAATAAAGTCCATTAAAGGAGATATGTTTTATCAGACAGATACAAATCAGCTCCAAGTTAAATAAAAATAAGACCACAATGATTAACAATGAGACAGAAAACTTCACAAATTTCCTTGCAAAAACAACCACCCCCAAAATGTTGTACATGTATATTTATTGATAAACCAAGCAGAAAAGCTTGATATACGATAGCATCCACCTGTATCCCACCCAATGCGCATCAAGTATACCTCACTCTCTCTGTTCCTTCTTCTTCTTACCTCCCTCTCTCTACCATACCTCCGTCACTCCCCCTGTGCCCTTTTGAAGACTTCAAAAACTTAGTCAGTGAAGACTTAAAAATTAAATTTATGATACGTAAGTGAATAACTATGCAAGACGTAAGATTAAATTTATGATAAGTAAGTGAATAACTATGCAAGACTTAAGATCAAATTTATAATAAGTAAATGAATAACTATGCAAGCAAATTAATTGATGATATAGTGTATATATGAATACATTGCTGAATGATTTCCTATTTGGTCGAGTGGTTGGTTGTTTGGGCGATTGACTGACCTGGTGCATTTGGTTGACTGATTATAAATGGGCTGATTTATTGATATATTTGCAATTACTTGATTGATTTGATTAACTGATTTATCAACAACATTTAGAGGACATTTTATGAGGAAAGCTGGAAGGAAAGAGAACACCAGGTAGACTCAGGGAGAAAATATTGGACGGACTTACAGGGTGGCTGAGGATGGAGAAGGTGGGAGATGCACTTGCAGCAACAAGGGATAAATTCGTATGAAGGGCCATGATCGCTAACATCATGCAGCATGGCACATGATAATGATGATGACAATGAATTGATTATTGATTAAAGGATTTGTTAATTTGATTGTTTTTGCAATTAGTTAATTGATTTGATTAATTGATTTATTGATTGAACAATTTGTTGATTGATTGCTTCATTGGCTGTTAGCCGATGACCAGACTGATTGATAAGTCATTTTATGTACTGATTAATCCAAGCAGTAGTTCTTTATACAATAGCATTCTGTGTATATGTTCACTCTAACCTCGTATGCAGTGTGCATGTGTGTGTGTTTCTTTGTCTGCAATTCCTTACATTCATGCACAGAATGTACATCCACACACACACACACACACACACACACACACACACACACACACACACACACACCACACACACACACACACACACACACACACACACACACACACACACACACACACACACACACAAACACAAACAGACACACAACACACACACACACACACACACACACACACACACACACACACACACACACACACACACACACACACACACACACACACACACACACACACACACTAAACATGAGAACTGTTGATGCTGTTGAGCAAATATCGTTGTGGACTAAATCTTCTCAGAGAGAAATTAAATGAAGTGGAAACAGAAACGTTGGCACGTTGTGGCTGGCCAAATGCTGTTACGTTAGGTCAGGCCAACATTCTGACCTTTCCATAATTGTCAAATTTTAATGATGTCTTGATTCGTGCCTTGCTTTCTCTATCTAATCACGTCCTGACCCAAATTACGTGTATAAAAAGGACAGCAGTTCGAGCGGTGGTTGTGTCAGTGGTAAGGATTGCTGAGAACTGTGACAACCACAACATCATCACCATGAACACGTTGACATCTCTCTGCCTTGTTGCTGTCCTGGTGGCTGCCGTCTGGGCTGAAGGTGATGGTAGGGTTGGTTCTAATGTGTTGATAGTTGTATGTGTTGGGTTTGTCTGTAACTGTAGTCATCCAAAGAATGAGTATTGTAATGTGTTAGGTTTGTCTGTAACCTGTAGTCATCCAAAGAATGAGTATTGTAATGTGTTGGGTTTGTCTGTAACTGTAGTCATCCAAAGAATGAGTATTGTAATGTGTTAGGTTTGTCTGTAACCTGTAGTCATCCAAAGAATGAGTATTGTAATGTGTTGGGTTTGTCTGTAACCTGTAGTCATCCAAAGAATGAGTATTGTAGTGTGTTGGGTTTGTCTGTAACTGTAGTCATCCAAAGAATGAGTATTGTAATGTGTTGGGTTTGTCTGTAACCTGTAGTCATCCAAAGAATGAGTATTGTAATGTGTTGGGTTTGTCTGTAACTGTAGTCATCCAAAGAATGAGTATTGTAATGTGTTGGGTTTGTCTGTAACCTGTAGTCATCCAAAGAATGAGTATTGTAATGTGTTGGGTTTGTTTGTAACCTGTAGTCATCCAAAGAATGAGTATTGTAGTGTGTTGGGTTTGTCTGTAACTGTAGTCATCCAAAGAATGAGTATTGTAGTGTGTTGGGTTTGTCTGTAACTGTAGTCATCCAAAGAATGAGTATTGTAGTGTGTTGGGTTTGTCTGTAACTGTAGTCATCCAAAGAATGAGTATTGTAGTGTGTTGGGTTTGTCTGTAACTGTAGTCATCCAAAGAATGAGTATTGTAGTGTGTTGGGTTTGTCTGTAACTGTAGTCATCCAAAGAATGAGTATTATAGTGTGTTGGGTTTGTCTGTAACTGTGGTCAACTGAAGGGTGAGTGGATTTTTTGTTAGGTCTGCCTCTGTGGTCTCACGTCAGTTGTGTACATACAAACCAGAACTCATTGGCAATATCAGGAAGGACATGCTAAGCAGACTCACTTAAAACGAAAGTTATATAAAGAGACTCCAGCTGCAAGGTGTGTAATCTCACTTAGCGGTATTCATCAGCTATTACAACAAAAAGCAGACAGAAAGAAAGCAACATAGACCATAAACGTTCTTTTAAAGTTAGGACTATTTGGACAGTCTTCATCATAGTTTTGGTTTTGAATAACAGTTGGTGGCGCCCATCTCCATTTCAAGTATTATATACACAAGGGCACATACATGCACACACTCACCTGACATTGCATACACAATGACATATAATCACATGTAGACACGGATCTAACAACAAATACATTTACTAATGTTGATATAAAAGATATCATTTGGAGTAAGTGTAGTGATATTGGCAATGCTGGCTGTAGTACTCATGATGTTTCTCCTCTCATATCCATACACACCAACACACATTGGTGCCAGAACCCGGGAACACAATTGTAGGCAGTCACTCTGTCATTCAGTATGTGTGTCTGATTGCCCTATAGTGTTTATAGCATATGTTATCTTTGCATTTAGCTGATAAAAGATTGTATTAACACTGACAGAAAAAGGAGTTCAAATACATTTCCTAGATAGAAGTTAAATCAAAGGAAACGTTTTTTGAAAGAACTGAGAAAAAGCATTGAAATCGTATTAACAAATCTGGTGGTTTAGTTCAGTAAGTTTGAAACATTTACTTATTTATTTGGTATGTATCTAATCTATTTCTATACCTATATATCTGCTTTTCTGTCTGTCTGTCTGCCTGTCTGTCTGTCTCTACAAACACACACACACACACACACACACACACACACACACACACACACACACACACACACACACACACCAACACACACGCACACACACACACACACCAGAATAGATAGTCAACTTTTCGTCATTCATTTGCTTATTATTGTTTCTATTTGGATCTTCATTTGTTTCTTGAACTAAATGACTGATCCGATATGATTCTATAGCATACCAGTCTATCAACGGTGTCTATAGAGGATACAGTTTGATATGAACTGGATTTTGGGTACGCTGTCCTGGCTTCCGCCCCCCACCCCTACCCCAAAGAAACCAGTCCAGTGAGAGGATCTGACAAAACATGACAGTATCGATGCATGTTCCCAGGCACAATGAAGGGCTTGCAGGTCTCCAAAATATGCCATGAATAAAGAAATGTTTTATTTTAAGGTGATTAAACATGGAATAAATACAGGACAATGTACAGCAAGGGAGAGAAGGAAAACATGAAGGGGTTTAATCGTTCTGAAGGAAATGATTGATTGACTGATTGACGTGAACAATGAGGGGAATTGTTCCCGCTGTAACAAAATCGGTCCACCACACACACACACACACACACACACACACACACACACACACACACACACACACACACACACACACACACACACACACACACACACACACACACACACACACAACACACACACGCACACACACACATACACACACACACGCATATATATATATATATATGTACATGAATATATATATAAATAAGAGACAGAGCGAGCGAGCAACAAGGAGAGAGAGAGAGAGAGAGAGAGAGAGAGAGAGAGAGAGAGAGAGAGAGAGAAAGAGACAGACAGACAGATAGACAGAAACAGAGAGACAGAGACGAAGCGAGTTTTTGCTCATTTAAATACTAATTTATCTATCTATTCATCTGTAGTATTTATGTATCTACTGATTCTGCTGCGGTGACCAGTAGTTACCAGTGTTTGTTTACCAGTATTGGTTTGGCCAGGCAGCAAACCCAACCCAACCCTCTGTCAAGACTGATAGTAATGACATTGAGAAGGAATGTATAACTTCAGTTCTATGGACTTTTTTTTTGTTAAACCCTTGGGAAGATTTATACCTTTTAGGCAGACTGGTCGGTTCTTGTGATAAAGCCTTAGACTGAAGATGTGATATCTCAAGTTTAATCCCAACCCACAACATTAAAATGCCCATCCCTGTTCACTGCCCATCTTAATGTTTCCGTCATTCTAGTGGTGCCAGCTTAAGTTTCATAGGTGCCTCCCCCCTCCCCGTTTCAAGACTTTACCAGCGCATAGGTTTTGCACACGCTGAAGGAGTCTGTCAGGTAATTGGTGTCAGATTTGGGTGGAGCACACATGGAATTGCCTAAGTGCAATGAATCCCTCTTGAACAAACTCCAAACTGTAGTCATTCATCGATGTATTTGTTATGCTGCATATAATATTTTCATGCTAATTTAGTGGCCCCATTGTTGATCTACATTCGAAAGCCCATCTAACCCAAAAATAACAACTCTCAGATTTTGTCATTTATAAATTCTACAATATCAAGTTTATGAATTAAAATAAAAATGTGACGAAACAGTAGCTCTATTTGTCATTTTAGCATGAACACTAGTACAGGTGTGTGGATATTGCCAAACGTGATGACCAATGTTTTGTAAAGTGAGTTACTGATGACCCAGCAATTAAAAACAATACGTACCCAAAAACTTATAATGATAAACGTCATAATATTGAAAATGGAAGTATAAGAATGTGGAACATACAAACCTTCACACAAGCACTTCACCCAGAAACAAAATAAATAACTGCTATGGATCAAAGTACTTAACCAAGTATGAATGCAACACAATTTGAAAAAGAAGTTTTTCAAACTGCACCTTAAATAGAATTAGAGTAACGCAGAATGACATATGTAATTTCTGTGACACTAAAACGAAAAAGATATCATTCATTACTACCTATGATATAACCACGCTTACACCAATTTTGGAAAGGACTTCAAAAACGTCTAAAAGAAAAATAAGAGAACTGAGCAAGATTATCATTCAACATAGAATTAGTTTTGTTTGTTACTGTTGAATAGAAGAAAATCGAAGACATCTTTGTTTATGCAGTGTTTTGTTGGCAATTTTAAGTTTATTGGGCAACTCAGATATAGAGATGCGAAGGTAAAACAAATTCACTACCAGTAATTGCAGTATTGAGAATTCATGAAGATCTGTTATAATATTTTACTGGAAGAAAAGATATTAAATGAAAATGATATTCAAACAAATGAGAATGAAAATTGGAAAAAGTATACCATTAACAGAATGGTTAATAAATCTGCGGTTTGTCTGAATTATAGCTTGCTTTATCGTTAAAAAATGATCTATGTGCTATAGAATCATCGTGTTGTCGATTTTTGTACTTGACAATTGCAACTGTACATCAAATGTGATTAATCCTAACACCATTTGAATATTACATGCACGAGCGAAGAGAGAGAGAGAGATAGAGAGAGAGAGATAGAGAGAGAGAGACAGACAGACAGACAGACAGACAGAGACAGAGACAGAGAGACAGAGACAGAGAGATAGAGACAGAGAGACAGAAAGAGAGAGACAGAGAGAGACAGAGACAGATATATATATATATATATATATATATATATATATATATAGTAGAGAGAGAGAGAGAGAGATTCAGATGATTTATTCATAAAGGCGATGACCTATCAGAAGGGAGATAGCAAGACATTTACATCTCATTTTCATATAGAGTTATTATATCTAACAACAGTTTGTGGAGATATATAGCAGATCGTCTTACAATATTTTTGTTCATTGATCACATTGATAAACAACACCTGTACAAAGAAGGGTTTCTAAAAACTTTCGTGAAAGTTTTGTTCTCTAATATCCTTTGTCGCTGGCGAGCTGAGTACATAATGGACTTCATTTTCTTGTGTTTTGAAAATATGGACAAAGTAACTGATGAGCTCATTGATTTAATCTGTAAAGAACAATGAATGAAACTATCAGAAATACCGAATAGAAAGTTTGTTACATCGTGTTTAAGTATCTATCAACGTGCATCAACAAACAAATGATGTGTATTACGTAAATGTGAAACAATCTATAAAAGTAAAATCTACCACATCCTTGACATAGGTATTCCAAGTCTTCCGTTTAAAATCAATCAACATTTTCCAAAAAAAACAAAAAAACGAAGAAAGACATTCATGTATTCGTTACTCTGGTTCAGCCTTATATATTCAATTCCAAACACATACATGGGGGTCTTTTTCAACTCTTAACTTTCTGTGTGATTTGTTTCAGTTCATACCATTGTTTGCTGATTACCTAACTAGAGTATTGGTACACTATGCTTATTGTTTTTCATTGTTAGTGTGCAGACTTTTGGTTTGTGTTTTGTAAAATGTATTTCAAAGAAACATTTGATGAAAGTGAAAGTAAGATGATCAACACTTTCTTTTTTGCACATATTGTTGAACATTATTGTTCGTTCAAACCTTTTTTTCAAACTTTTGCAGTATCTATGATTTTATTTTCCATGTATTGGCTTAGATTCATTTATTTGTTTATTCCTTATTTGTAGCTACAGCGCTGGTAATACCTACAGCGGTTCTCAGAGCAGTGGTTATAGTAACAATCCCCACGCTAGTGCGCTATGGATATGGCCATCATGGACATGGCTTTGGGCGTGGCCGAGGACACAAACTGGCTTCCGTGTTGGGGGAGGAGCCTTTGACCATAGTGGACAAACTGTTTGAACGTGTTAAAGGTAAGGTCATGATTTACCTACATGAATAGGTGGTTAGATAAATGGTTGAATGGATGGATGAACGAATAATAGGTGGATGGATAGATGATGAGCTTTTGAATAAGATTTTCAAAGACAGTGAATTCATTATGTAACTGACCCATATGAGAATCATATAAACAGACAAGATTAATTTCATTTAACCCTTTGACTGCCGCACCATGTCCACCAGCATCCTGCATTGCCAGCCATGCTAACAAAGCAAAAACCTAACCCTTTGATTCCCTCACCCTTTCAACCAGCTGTTTGCCAAAATAGTACCTGACGTAGTATCCCATTGGTCAGACAGAAGAGTAGGAATGGTGGTCCTTTTCGCCTGGTTGGGTCTTCAGGTGAGATGCAAAACCAACCATTGAGTTTCATATTATTCCTCAAGGCCGTGGGTTTTGCTAGTTTCATTCAATAGCAAGCTGTTCTGGACGAGCCTTGACAGCACTGCTGTTACCAGGTTGCTTTGTTGTGGGCAACGTCTTGCCAGTTGATACCACAGCTCATGTCTTTAATACCAATGCATCTCTGGGATGTGGTGGCGGTTTCCATAAAGACGTTGTGTCATGTTCAATGGAGCTGACATTTGATGAGTAGAAACTCGATACTTGACAAGCCACACTTCTTATGAACTCAAAGATTCGACACCCGATTTTGCCTCGTGATGTTGCAGAGCGAACATCTTTAAAAGAGCTGTTCGAACTGTTGAATGGGCTGTTGGTAGGTGGTCCAAGTCTAGCAGCAGCACAGCAGGGCGACCAAGGCTACAGCTGTGTACACAACAATCTATCTTTGCAGCAACCTGATGCTACACGTATGATCTTGCCACAATTTAATGGTCAGTCTTTTCAAAGTGGAGCTAGTTTTGGAGATGCATAGATCCACCTCAGCATTGAGAGATCTATTACTGTTCTCTGTACTGCCCAAAGAGAAAACTTTGACTGCAGTCTTGAACTCTTGGTTGTTGATAACAATGAGAGGTGGTGAAACCTGGGATGATACTGTTGAAAGGTTGAAACATAGTCCTTGTCTTGCTGAGGCTAAATGAAAGTCCGAAGTACTTGCAAGTCACAGCAAATAGGTCAGTGATGCTCTGGATGTCCTCATGCGATTTTGAAGTAAGTGCATAATCATCTGTGAAGAAAAGTATCCACTGGACGTCTTCAATCACTTTGGTTTAGTTTTGGTGTCCATGCGGCCATAATAGTTTTCCATCAAAGCGGAAGATGATGTGCATGTCCTTGTCAAAGTATCTGATAGCATCATTCAGCAGTGTCACAAAGGGAATGGAGTTGTGTGTTGGCATTAGGACGCACCCTGTTTCACTCCTCTCAAAAGTAGCTAGGGCTGTTTTCTGAATGGTTTCCTGGAGATAGTCCCATTTTTCGGAGATAGTCCCATTTTTCAGAGGCAGAGTGTGCAGTTGGTCTGTGGATAGAGCATCTCGGAGAGACCTGGCAAATTCTTCAACTTTCTGTGAATACTGTACTTTGGAGGTGTCAGTACAAGGCTTCCCCTCTTGTTTGATTTGGTGGAGGTTCTTAGGTAGTAGCCTGATCTTGCAGCACACTGGTGAATAGTCTGTGTTACAGTCTGCACTATGGTATGTGTGGGTGAGAAGCACGAACTTGAGGTTTGTCTAGCTGGTGACAATGTTTTGATCAAGGATGTCTCCGTGACACTTTATGTCGAGGCTTCGTCTGGAAGTAAAGATTTGGTCACTCAAAGGCCATGATAGGAACAAAGTTCCACGAAAGGCTGCCCATTTTCATTGATTTTGTCAACTCTGAAACGTTCAAGGCAGGACGGCCAAGAGCTGTGATCGGCACTTATTCTGGCCTTGAAGTCGCCAAAGAAGACAAGGTGTTCTTTGCTAGGTATACTCTGGATAGTGTCGCTTAGGTTAGCACAGAACTCGTCCTTTGCCTCTGGTATAGATGTTAGGGTAGGAGCATAGGCTTTGACGTTGATGGGACCAAAGGAACGGTGGAGGCTGGTAGGTTTGGTACCAACAGTGTCTCAGGAGTTGCCTGAACGTCTCTGAAAACTGCAGCGAACCGCCTTAGGGACTCCAGCACCGGATATTCCCTCGGGGTTTACTCCTGAAGGCTTTTCCGTGACCAGATATGCTGCAAGGCAGCAGAGATTTGAGGTCGGAGTTTTCCTTATCCTAGATGAGCCGTCACCCAGGGCTACAAGCCCCACAGATCCAAAGTGGCAGGTTGTACTGGATTATATTTTACCAGTAGACGGAAACCCTTAGCTGAAAATTGTTCTGTTGCCACTCTATGGGGGCAATGGAATTATTGTGTTTTAATCAGATTTTAATACAAATCACAGAAGAAGAAAATTGGATATGGTACTTGCATGATTTAGTATGTGAAAAATCGATGATACTTTCCAATGAATGACAATGCGGCAAAATATCGATTTGTGCGTGTGTGTGTGTATGTATGTGTGTGTGTGTGTGTGTGTGTGTGTGTGTGTGTGTGTGTGTGTGTGTGTGTGTGTGTGTGTGTGTGTGTATGTATATATGTATTATGTATGTATGTATATATGTATATATGTATGTATGTGTGTGTATGTGTGTGTGAGAGAGAGAGAGAGAGAGAGAGAGAGAGACAGATAGAGAGAAAGAGAGAGAGAGAGAGTGTCTGTGTGTCTGTGTGTGTGTCTGTGTGTTTCCGTGTTTGTCTGTGTCTGTGTCTTTTTTCGTGTGTGTCCGTGTGTGTGCCTCTGTAAGTGCCTGTATGTATGTGTGTGTGAAAAATGAACAGACCATCTTTGTATTTGTTCTCGAAATCCAAATGCTTGTATGACAGTTTTCATGAATCTCCAGTTAATCAAGTTGAATAGTTTTCAAAGTAACAGTAGTCAGTAAACAAGATACTTTATATTATGTCACATATCACAACATACAACATTTTCAGATTGACTCCTATTTACCTGTCAAGTACATAGCCTATCCGAAATTGTTGACGTCAAGGATACTTGAAATCAAGAAAAAGTTGTAACATTTTACATTGTGTGTGCTTTGTTTAAAAATTTATGGTACTTTGAAGTCAAGGAGGCTTTGAAATGATCCATGCTTATGTATCTGTCTTCTTGTTCTGTAAATCTGAATCAGAGAGACTGCAAGCATGCCAGTAAACAGGAACCGGAAAAGCACAAAAGTAGAACAAGTACGAATATTTAATGTATGAAAACAAAGCCTAAATTATTGGCCATCTGGCCATTGTCAAGCGCATACAACTGTCTTTCTCACTGCTGCTAATGTTGGTGTATTGTAGACGTGCACGACCAGGTGAAGACATACTCGGAACAAGTGGACGCTCTCCTTGCTCAGCTGTCCATTCAGGAAAAGAAAGTGAAGGAGCTTGTACTGGTCACCTTTGTGGAGCTGAAGGAAACTGACATGAGACAGAATGGAGGCCTGGACAAGCTGGACAGACATGTGAGAACAATATTAAAAAGACAAACAATATTGCATGTGATGCAAAAAGACAACTAGGATTATACGCGAGAATGATTTTCAACTCATGTTTTTAAAATGATCACTTCTTTTCAAATATTTCAAGCATACGTGGGGAAAGCACTTTTGAATGAGTCTTTTACAGCTTTGCGCACGAACATCATGCCACAATATATCTATATTATCCTACGATTTAACATTACAGTTCAAATAGGCATTTGCTAGAATTGCATGATGAAATATTATATCTAGCGTGGAGAATGATATTGATAATGGCATATCTAGCGAGGAGAATGATATTGATAATGGCACTATTTCTGCTTATTTGTTTCTGATATTATTCTCCACAGCTATTTTTCCATGGACAAAATCATACATTCCCATGTCTGTCTAAACATGTTTTAACTTGGGACTGTCGTCATGGCAGCTGGCTCAACTGGGACAAGACAACATCACTCTGTACAACCACGTTCACGATCTGAGGGAACTCAACGAGGACAACACCTATCTGCAGCATGACGCACAGGTTCTGTTTGCCACAGAACGCAGGGTGACCGTCGAGCAGGACAGAGAAATCAACACACTGTACAAAGCTATCGATCATCTGAAACCCAAGCTCTTCGAGGTCAGTCTTTACCCTCACTCTCTCTGTGTCTGTCTGTTTGTCTCTTTCTCACACAAAGTCCACAGCCATTGATCATCTTAAGTCCAAACTCTTCGAGGTCAGTCTTTTCCCTCACTCTCTCTGTGTCTCTGTCTGTCTGTCTCTTTCTCATGCAAAGTCCACAGCCATCAGAGACCCCGAAGCAAAACCCATCCAGGTCACTGCCTAGTTCATTTTCGGGTTCTTCAGAGGATCATGCATGTGGCAGATGGACAATGCACCACGCGACATTTGTCTTACGGATTATCTTAAAAATACATATGTTATGATAAAACGTGTCTTCATTGTATAATTCACTTTCATATACTTATCTAAAGAAGATGTCCATGTTTCTTATCCATCTGGCAAAGTATCGAGCTATGTTTAATACATATATATTTATTTCCTGATCACTGGTCTTAACAACTCAAAGCCAGGTTGATTTGTGGCTGCACGCATACAATTTACTTCGTGAATGCCTTGAACCCACGCAGTCAGATTAAAAATTCAAAGCTTTTCTTGTACGTCAATCAGGCGTCATTAGTACAGAACATCAAATTAAAAAGTTCATGTTGACACACAGAGGATCCACTTCTACTAATGGTCAGTATAGCACAACACAAACGTCCAAGTTCAAGAGATACAGTTTTAGCTATGTCATAGTGGTCGCTACCGAAAGCTTAAATTTCCCAACTTGTACCTCCCATTTGTTTTAACCATTCCCCAGACGTAGTCCAAATATCTTTGATTTGTACAGCAATCATCTCAATAAACTATAGTTATCATATTCACATTTTGAAATTATTATGTGTCTTTTCCTACAGGTCAAAGAGAACAGGTTCGAGGTCTTCTTCGACGTCATTCAGAGATACACCACCTTGTTGGGATCTATCAGGAAGAGGGAAACCCGTAGAATGTGTAAGTTATCTGTGTCTGTGGATGATGTCAATAACTTCAACATGAATATTGTTTCTGTAAAGCGTCAATGTTCTCATCACTCTACCTTCAAGTGTATCAGACATTGGTTACTGTTCACAGACTGTGGATCATGAAATGATGTATTTATCTCTTACACATAAGTCAGTAAAATCTGCGAGGTATACCATATTTCTTACCTCTTGACATAAAACCCTTGGTTTCTGCTCCTATGTATCATGAGTCTCCTTTTGTCCTCTTTTCAACAAGTGTTACACCATAGAAATCATTTTTAAAGTCCCACCCTAATCTGTTGATATAGGTGAAGTTGGCGAGGTCACCCTGGATGCTGACGAACGTCGCATTGAATACCAGTACCAGAGCTGGTTCGACATCAAGCCACAACATATAGCAGGCCTGAGTGCCATTTACTTCGACCTCAATACCAGAGAAGACCCAGCTCATTACGGGTATGGCTATCCTCCCAAGGAACCCGAATCCGTCGGTGTCTATGCCAACACCTACTCCACAAAGACTGGTCTCATTGTGGAGGTCTTTGACCAGAGCTTTGGGGACACCAGCCTGCTCAGTGTGAGTGTGGCCTTCCAGGCCTGTACCATTGGTCCTGGCACCGATCCTGTCAAGCACTAAGTGTTCTGCTCTTCACCTTTCTGGGACTGCTACACATCACGACAACATGGATCGAACAAAACAGGACAGACAGGACGACACATCAGCTGAGCAATACCATTTCTCTTCTTGGTATAGCAGAAACAGCGTTGAACACATCATTAATTTAAAGCTTGACACAAATTTCTTTATAGTTCAAAACTGATTTTTTTCTTCTGTAAATAAGAGTGTAAACAAAGAGAAACAACGATTTTTAATATTTTGTGATGTATTTTCTGAAGACCCATACAGGTACTGATGTAACCATTGAAATTTCTGTCTAAAGTATGCGTATTTTAATTATTTTCACTAAACTGTTCAAATCATATGGAATAATCCAAAATCATAGATGATCTTTTTTAGACTCAGAACGGTAGACCTCACTACGGCTGTTCAGCCATACAGCAACAGAAGATACAGAAGAAGAAACCCAAGTATGAGAAGAAGAAGAAGAAGAAGAAGAAGAAGAAGAAGAAGAAGAAGAAGAAGAAGAAGAAGAAGAAGAAGAAGAAGAAGAAGAAGAAGAAGAAGAAGAAGAAGAAAAGAGAATACACGAATGCTAGGCTTTTGTTTATGGGAATGCCAATAATAATGTGATACTGATCATGAAAACATTGTGGTCATCTGATACTAAACAGAGTGGAAACTAAAACGTGTCTAGTTGGGGTCAAAGTGCAATTTCATTATGGTCACGTGATCTTGATGAGGAGTGAGTTCATGTAGTTGATGGTGACGGTTTGAACGTGTTTTTCAGTTCAGCTGACGTTGAGGTCTTGGTGTCCACAGACTATGAATATTGCTTGTACATCGTGAAGATTGGCTCTAGTGTGGTGTTATGAAAACATACCATGTTTACATTGAATGCATCATGCAGAGTGATCCTCATCTTTAATAAAAAGCATTATTGTGAATCTTCCATGTGTGTGTGTGTGTGTGTGTGTGTGTGTGTGTGTGTGTGTGTGTGTGTGTGTGTGTGTGTGTGTGTGTGTGTGTATGCACGTGTGTGTATGTGTGTGTGTGTAAATTGATAGATAAATAAAAATTATAGATATATACACAGACAGACAGACAGACAAACAAACAAACAAACAGATGGATATATAGATAAATGGATAGATAGATAAATGGATATATAGATGGATGGATGGATGGATGAAGAGATAGGTAGATGGATGGATAAATACATAAATGGATAGATACGTGTGTGTAGTGTGTATTTGTGCGCCAGCGCCTGGAGAAAGAAATGAAGGTGACCAAAACTGTGAAGAACGAAGACAACTGAAAACAAAACAAACGAAACAAAACAAAAAGCAATAGATATGAAGGAATTTATTGAAAAAAAACTGAAAAGATTAAAGACACCTCCTGACAAATAGCGTGTATCCTTATACAATAAACGAAAACACCATAAACGAGAACATTTTACATCCACCCACCCACCCACCCACCTCCACAGACATATAGACAGACATACACACACACACACACACGCGCGCGCGCGCGCGTACACACCGACACACGCACGCAGACACAGATACACACAGACACAGACGCACACATACAGAGACACAGAC
>CM060306.1:116210703-116228203 GCA_030674185.1 Monoplex corrugatus | reverse complement strand
AATCATGAAAGCATTTCTTCAGGATTTCTCAGATGCGTTTTGGGAAAGGATACATCTGAAGAGGCAGTTGAATCATTTTGTGTGAAACTATTGCATATGCAATTCCTAGATCAAACCACGCTATATGGAGGTTCATCTTCTTTGCTTTAGCTGTTTGAATTGCTTCCAAATCGCCTTGGTATGCTCTACACAGTCAGGCACTTCCAGGAAACCTCTTTTCTGGAATGACACATCCGACTTCTCATTTTCTAAGAGGTGTTTAGGCTTGTTGCCTTCGACTTTCAGAAGTAATATTGGTCTAATCTGGTTGATGTGAATCGAATGTTCTTCTTTTTGAATGTACAAGCCATTAGCTATCAACATTTGGTTGCTGATTTTCAGATGCGTCCTTACTGATCTTCTCAGTTTCCGAGCCAATCAAGGACACTGGGACATTTCTTATACAGCAAGAAAGATATTCCGTTAGGCTCAAGTGATGATTTGGCTCTGGCTGTCTTAATCAGTTTCTTTACTTTATCCAGTGTTATTTTTTATTTCATCCAGTCAGTAAACATCTTCTCTGACGTTGAAACATTGTTCTGGAGATTCTATGCCCATTGTGAGTGTCTCAAATTGTAGCTGTTCGAACAGTTTCCTCGCAAAGTGACCAATCGCCGTGGTGTAGTGGTTATTGCAATGGACTACATACAGGAAGGTTGTACTTCGAATCTCCTTTAGTCCCTTCAAAAATCAAGTGGGATTTTTTTTACCCTAACCGGCTCCTGTCCAGAATTAAACGTGCTGTAGGCTCATTGGGAAGACTGGAACCACTCAGTCGAATCTCATCCTCTTCAGGGATGCGTCATTGAGAATGTTGCTCAAATCTTCTGACCAACGTCGCAGGCGTCTGTATCTCTCAGGCCTGGTTAACACCAAGATATATTATGATAGTAAGTGCATATTAAAGCCCTGTCACGCAGTCCCAATCATTTATGAAACTCAACAGTATCATAATTATTATTCTCATCGTCATCATCATCAACGCACTGTAAAAACTGTCCCAGGTTCTGTGGCTATTAAGATTGCACAGAAAGAGGGATAAAGAAGTTTCCTGGCGAAGTGTAAGGATCTCTGAGGAAGCAGTGTTGGATCTTATTCCATTTGCTCCTTCTTTTTCTTGCTGAGTTAACTGTGCTGAAGGCATATTCGTTTTTAGTCCTTTTTATATTTTTGCCCACTCCTTCCATTTCAATTTCCAAGGCATTTGCCTTTTCGGATTCACTTTTTGTTTGTGTCCGGTGATGCTGACGTCTGATTTCTGCGTGGTGTTTTCATTTTTGGCTGTTTTACTGCATAGGCGTCACTATATATTGCATTTTCAACACTGGATTTAGCTTGGTTGTGTCCCATCGTTCTCCTTCCTAGCAGTGCATTTAGTTTGTGGACTGTTTCTTCATACAGCCTCTCCCATTTTTCTTTTGCACTTGCAGGTGGCATGCTGAGGATTTGTCGCTTATTATCGAGAGCCTGCACAAATTCGTTCTTTGAACTATCGGTGTGGATATCCTTGGCGCTGTGGTTTGATTCCTGGCTTTGGTTTTCTGTTGTTTTATCTGTTGGTGCAGTGCGCTGCTGCTCATTCATCAGAATGTTCTAACAGCCCCTTTTAGTGCTGTAGATCTTCAAGCCACGCTTGGTAGAAAATCTTCTTCTACAGACACACTGGAATTCCATTTGTTCCACAGTCATAGTCCTTGCAGTGTTGCTTTTTAGTTAGTTTCAATGCTTGTCTGATTGAGATGGCTCCTTGTTTCCACAGCTAATTCCTTCACAGTTTCTCAGTCACTATGCCACGTGGTAACACAATTCACAATACTGACATTTTCTGGGTGGTATTTCAGTTTATGACAATTTTAGGTTTTATTATTTTGTTTTTTGGATATTTGTTTTTCGCCAAACGGTACATTTCATCATTTTTTAGTTTATCAGTTTAAGATTTCACGATTTTATTTTCATTTTTCCTCTTCTCCACAAATTTGTGCTTTTATTATTTGCAACACAGTATATTGAATAATGTTTATGTTATGTTCCAGTTTTGTGGTTTCACACTTTTACTTTCATCATTGTTTGTTTTCTCCATAAGCCTTCATCCTTTTGGTTCTTCTTCCAACCATACAGCATGTGGTGAATCAACTGATTCACTCGCCGACATGTACATTATCCCACTACACATTTAGCACATAAGGATGGCCTGGGTCCATCCGATCAGACATCGTCCACTATTTGACCTACGACGATGATTTCTGCCAGACCCTGCAGCCAGCAGACTTCTGGGAACCCTGCAACACACGGATAATAATCTCACCACGCTCTTTACGTTCTTCCGGGAAAAAAACATACCTTGATATCTAATATTTCAATTATCCAATGAGAACGCTGAGATACATCAGCCAAATGAAATTAATGTGATATCATTTTTCCGACTTCATTGCTGTCATAGTCATGCATAGAGCTCGTTACGATCCGAATCGTTCTCCTCCCCTTACGCCTTCTTTGCAGGTTCGTTTTAGTACAGCTGATCATGAACGCTTCCTTTTTCTTCAGTCCATGCACTTGTACAAGCCAGCTCTTTGTGTTTACCTCCAATATCCATATGCCCATTCAGCCTTTTCTCTGTGTACAGCCACGTGTATATGTGTGCATATTTTGATTCCTGTGAACTTTGGTTCAACTCTGAAATGCGAATTTGTGGGCAGTCTCTATCGCTACCCTTGACGCTACGCTGCACTATGACCCAAATACATACAGCACAGGTCTGGAATAAAACACCACCATCATCAAGTGCCCTGCTGCATGGCGTTGGCGATCATGGCCCTCCATATGTATCTGTCCCTTGCTGCCACAAGCATATCTTTCACCTTCTCCGTCCTCAGCCACCTTGCAAGTCCGTCCAATATTTCTCCCTGGATCTACCTGGTGCTCTCTTTCCCTCCACCTTTTCTATTGTGACCAAGTGCTCTAATTCCCCGTTCCTCATAAAATGGCCTATAAATGTTGCCTGTCTTTTCCTAATCTTCCAAATAAATGATATTTTTGTGTCTGCATCCATCAGGACTGTCTCGTTTGTTCTGGCTTCGCTTGTTGACTGTCCACGCCTCACAACCGTATAACATTATCGGTTCTACATAACATTCAAGAACTCTCTTCCTGATGTTACTTGACAGGCATTTGTTGGTAAGAATGCCTTTCATCTTCTTGAATGCTGTTTTGGCTTGGCCAATTCTGCTGGCTATTTCTGATGTGCATCTGCCGTCTGGTGAGATGATCGTCCCCATATATTTAAACTTATCAAATAAAACCAAATAAAGAAATCAAGCAAACAGACACTATAACGAACTTATTAACATACAAGTTTACAGCAAGCAAGCCACAAACAGACAAATAAACATTGTGATAATCTTCAGCATCCTTTCAACTGTCTTTTGAATTCCTTTACATTTCCTTTTTGTATGATTAAAAAGAACTCAAAACCTTTCCATTCTATGCTGAAGGAGTCTGCACAATGTTACCTTTGTGATGTTACTAATGTTTGTCTGATTGATGATGGTGAAGGGTTGAACCCACAATCCCTGCGTTATGGGAATGGCAAAGTAACAACTGAGCTAATATCAAAATTCACCGAAAAGAAGGAACAATTTCAGAATTGCAACTGTGTAGGCATGTCCATGAAACCATAAGCATTGCTGATACTGTTGATTGAATAGTTGATGAGTATGATATACATTGTTCAATTTCGTGATGAATCTTATGAACAGTATGGCCGTTGAAATGTGAATATCAACAAAAATCATGAACATTGTTCATGCTGGTAAGCGCAATGTTAATACAAGGAGACTTATCATACATAAGTATTATGAGCATTTTCTTATCTTTCAAGATATCAATGAAAATCATGTGCTGGGCAATATGTCTAAAGGCCCCTTGCAAAGAAGACGCTTTTGTTTTACAACTGTAGACGTGTGCAACATTAAACACTTACTGCCAAAACACATTTGACAGAAATCTATGATAATCACAGACATGACACAAACGACCACTAACAACAAGCGCAATTAACATCAACAGATGAATCAAACTTATGATAACAATGACGTCATGTTAACTGCAGCCTAAACTTTGTTGTGTCACCTTTTTCATCTTCACATAAATGTCATATTTAATGATCATTTTATGATTGCTTTGCTTCTGTATTTCATTATGCCCTCGCCCATATAACATGTATAAAAGGGACAGCATTCTCAAGTGGTGGCCGTGTCAGTGGGGACGATTTCTGGGAACTACGACAGCCACAACATCATCACCATGAACGCTTTGACGATTCTCTGCCTTGCTGCTGTCCTGGTGGCTGTCGCTTGGGCTGACGGGTGAGTAGTGTAGTGTGCTGGGTTTGTCTGTGACCTGTAGTCAACTGATGGGTGAGTATTGTAGTGTGTCGGGTTTGTCTGTAACATGTAGTCAATTGAAGAATAAGTATTGTATTGTGATGGATTTTTCTGTAACCTGTAGTCAACTGAAGTGTGAGTATTGTAGTGTGTTGGGTTTGTCTGTAACCTGTAGTCAACTGAAGGGTGAGTATTGTAGTGTGTTGGGTTTGTCTGTAACCTGTAGTCAACTGAAGGGTGAGTATTGTAGTGTGTTGGGTTTGTCTGTAACCTGTAGTCAACTGAAGGGTGAGTACTGTAGTGCGTTGGGTTTCACTGTAACCTGTAGTCAACTGATGGGTGAGTATTGTAGTTTGTTAGGTTTTACTATAACCTTAAGTCAACTGATGATGAGTGTTGTAGTGTGTTGGGTTTGCTTCTTGTAACTTGTAGTCAACTAAGTAAACACTATTGCACTTTTTCTGCTCTACCTCTAATGTATTGTCAACTTGGTTCATACAAATTCAAATTAAACGGCAATATCGGAAATGACATGCTAAGCAGGTTTACTTAAAATAAAAACAAAATTGATAACGGGATTTAGCGTAATGCGATTTTCTGTCTTCATGGGATTCAACGTAATGCGATTTTCTATCTTCAACTGATGCGATTTTCTATCTTCAACGTGATGCGATTTTCTATCTTCTTCAGCACACTGTCTTGGCACTTACAGAATGAAAAAAAAAGCACGTAGAGAAAATAAAAACTAAAACAACGAAAGGTCTCATAAAGTAAAAGTTCATTTTGACAGTCTCACTGTGTAAACTGGTGTCTTTCAGTACAATATCCTCTGAATTGTGAACTGTTCACCAATTATCAACACATTCCTAGACAGGCACCCAGTGATCCAGTTTGTGTGTATTTGCTTGTCCTATAGTGTTGACATGTATGCTATAATTCCATGTGGCTGACGGACAATTGTGTTAACATTAACATATATAGACAAAGAAATAGTTTTCCTAAACATATGAAATTGTACTAAAGCTTCAGAAAATGATTTCTGAAAGAACGGAGCCATTTTTTCCTTCTGGAAGCCACGATTGAAAGGTTGTCTACTGTTTGTTTTTGCGAAGTAATGTGCTTTTCCTCTTTATATGTCTTTTGTATACGCTTGAAAAAGACCAGTTGGAAAAAAATTTGCGCCTGTCATTAAAATCATGAGAAGCATATCAGGTGAGTTACTTTACTATTGTTTGAACATTATTTACAACTGTCGAGAAACAAAATATACACACATACACACACACACACACACACACACACACACACACACACACACACACACACACACACACACACACACACACATATTTACACACTCATACACACACAAATACACACATGCACACGCACGCACACACACAGACACACACACAGACACACACACACACAACATACACAACACACACACATACACACACACACACACACACACACACACACACACACACACACACACACACACACATACACAGATTGGATACTTAAAACTATTTTTCATTTATTTGCTAATTGTTGTAAATATTAGTATCTTATCAACCATGTTGTTTCGTTTGACATAGACACTGATTTAAAGTTTGATTATAGTTTTTATAGCATGCCAGTCCATTAACGTTGTCTATGAAGGACACAGTTTAACTTGGATAGGATTTCAAACACATTGGCTTCCTCCCCAAAAGAGAAATTAGTTCTGTGGGTGGATATGACAAAGTCTGACAATATCCATACATGTCCTCAGGCACACTGATGGGTTTGCAGATTTTTCTAGTTAGCAAGGGAAAAGGAATGTTTCAGTTTCATACGATGACACCTAAGAATAAATACAGAACAATGTACAGCAAGGGAGGCATGGAGAATATAAAGGAAACTAATGGTTCTAATGGAACTGACAGATTACGTGAACAATGAGAGGCTTGACTAACAATGAGGGACGTTTGTCAGAATTCATTAGGGAATATTAACCAGAAGAACACAAGAATAGGATTAGAATGTGTATCTGATATAACAAAGACAAGACAGGCGTAAATGTGCCAACGTGCCTTGGTCAAGCGTACACAAAAATCTACAATTAACAAATACACAACACTTAACAGAAAAAGAAACAGTATTTATCCCCCTCAAAGTCAGGTTAGAACATTTTTTTTTTTTCTGATAATTATTGTGCGTCTTGTTCTTTGCTGCCTTTTGTATATGCCTGACAAAGGCCAGTTGGCCAAAAATCTGTGTTTGTCTTGTGTTGTTATAATAAATACGCCTTCTGATTCTATTTTCGTACTTTTTCTGGTTTACATTTTATTGAAGTCTGGCAGTCACTTTCATACTGAATAATGGTTTCCAACGGTATTCTAAATAGAATGGCAGTAACTCAGATGACAGATGTAATTTCTCTACACCAAAAAAAGATACAATTTACTACTATCTATGATATAGCCAACACACAACAGATTTTTGAAAAAAAAACCCTCCCAAAACGTCTGAAACAAAACAAAACAAACAAAACAAAACAAAAATGCCAGATCTGAGCAAGACTCTCTTTTAACAGAGAATTAGTTTTCTTATCAGGATGAACAGAAACAGACGAAACAGTTGGCTTTGTGATCCTTTATGCTGAATGTTACATTTTTAAGGGTAGAATGCACAAAACTAAGCCTGATATAAGCATGTGTATTGAAGAGCTTAAAAGCAGATATGCAGCAGAAAAACGTTCACTTCCAGCAAATGGAATGTCAATATTCCTGACAAATTATTTATAATCGAAGATAAATAGGTGCAGTACCATTGATACACCTGTAGGACAATGTGTTGATTTTATATGAAATTCTTTGAGCAACGGGCAACCTGTGGAGAAAGTGAAGCAAAGGAGTGACATGATCATGCCTGTTTTTGCGAAGGGCAAGACAGGCAGTATGATTTTCATTGAAGGAATAAATATTGGATTATTACAATACCCAAACAAGTGAATATAACAGTAAAGCAGTATATTGCAAATACTACAGCCAGTGAATATTGGTGTTCACAAGTGTAAAGGTTTGTCTTAATCATAACTTGATTTTTGGTATCAAAAGAAATGATTGCTGTGCTATAGAGCCATAGCACGTATGTGTGAGCGTGCGGGCGTGTGTGTGTGTGTGTGTGTGTGTGTGTGTGTGTGTGTGTGTGTGTGTGTGTGTGTGTGTGTGTGTGTGTGTGTGTGTGTGTGTGTGTGTGTTGTCTATTTTTTCAGTGATTGTAGCTGTACATCAAACGAGATTGATCCTAGTGGATTTAGCACTTTATGTGTCTGGGGGAGAGAGAAAGAGAGCGAGAGAGAGAGAAAGAGAGAGACAGAGACAGAGACAGAGACAGAGAGACAGAGACAGAGAGAGAGAGAGAGACAGAG
Organism: Monoplex corrugatus; assembly: GCA_030674185.1. Classification (NCBI taxonomy): domain Eukaryota; kingdom Metazoa; phylum Mollusca; class Gastropoda; order Littorinimorpha; family Ranellidae; genus Monoplex; species Monoplex corrugatus. Next base: position 116,220,364 of record CM060306.1, on the reverse strand, counting down.
AGAGAGGGGGAGAGAGATTTGTTGAATTTTGTACATAAATTACGTGATGTTACGTGATTTATTTATTTATTTATTTATTTAGTTACTTATTTACAGCTACAACGATAAATCTGGCTACGCTGCTAATACCTATTCTGGACCTAGTAATCCTCATGCCAGTAGTTATGGTAAGAAACCCCATGGTGGTCGTGGTTATGGTCGTGGTCGTGGTCGTGGTCGTGGCTTTGGACATCATGGCAATGTTGGACATGGCTTTGGGCGTGGCCGGGGACGTAAACTGGCTCTGTTTGGGGAAGAACCGCTGACCATAGTGGACAAACTGTTCGAACGTGTCAAAGGTAAGATCATGAGTTACCTGCAAGAAGAGATGCATTGATGAATGGTTGCAAGAATGGCTGGCTAAATAATGGGTTTATAAATAGATAAACAAGGGGAAGCAATGAAGAATAAATGCCGAGCTTTTCAATTGTTAACTGACCCAAATGAGAATCACATAAAGAAAATCTAAGCTTATTTAATGTACGATAACGATATATGCAATTGCTTGCCCAGATGACACTTTGTGGTGTCTCTCAATGATCAGACAGGTATGTAGACGCACTAGTCTTTTATCGCCTGGTGTAGATCTTCATCCAACACCTTCATCCAACCCCAACTTCTTGGTCCATTCGCCAAAGGGAGAGTTGCGTCACCTCAGTATCATAACATCTGTTTCTGCTCAGTGTGTTGCCTTAATAGTTAATTTCGTCCTATGTCTTGATTTCCTTGTTGTTAAAAACAATCGGAGGTGGTGAAGCGTCAGACACCTGACATAATTATACAAAAACATAGCCTCTATCTTGCTGAGGCTATATCAAAAGTTCCAATCAAGACAGTGGTGTACTGGAGGTCCTCGTGTGGTGGTATTGCCAGCACACAGACATCTGTGCAGAAAAATTCTCACAGGACAGCTTTGATCACTTTTATGTTTGGGCTTGGAATCTCCCTAGCTTGAAGAGTTTTCCATCTAAATGGGATTGATGTATGCGTCCCTGTCACTGTCTCTGATTGCATCGATCAACATTACTATGAAGAGGACGGAGAAAAATGTGGGCATTAGAATGAATCCATGTTTCACTCTGTTCTGCACATAATGACATTCATTGGCAATCTTTATTTAAAGACTTAGTTTCCTTGCTGTACGATTTTACGCTTGACAGAGTCTGACCAAATATTTACACTTGCCTTTATGTCAGCCTAGTTGGAAAGATTCTTTTTTTTCTTTTTTTTTCTTTCTTATAGTCAAGTTGAAGAATTTTCGCAAGTAATACAGTCATGCTAAGATCATCCTGTTCTTAGGTTACGGTGTATCTCCACATCCAAATGACAAGGAGTGATACACTTATCAGCAAATTTAATATCTGTGACATATGTTTACAACATTATTATTCAGTTACGGTCTTTTAAAATCTTTAAATACTTTCTGCACAGTTTACTAACTTTTAAATAGTTTGAAATCGCTAAGAATATTTTTTTTATAAGAAATTAAAACTTCTGTTGTGCAAAGATCCAATTTGTATTCAGTTTTGTGCACAAATAAGTGTGCTGACGTTCGCGTGTATGAATTATCAGAGCTTCGCAAAGCTGTTCAGTATGTTAAAAAGTTCCAAGCTCTGTTGATTATAATTACTTATCAATTAATTATGGTGCTATTCTCTGAAATTGTTTCGCTCACAGCGCATTACACATTTTTCAAAATATGGAGTACAGAAAAACTAATACATCACGCATACACACACATCAGAATACACATACAAACATGCTTAAATGAATACATATCAAATCTCAGCTTGTACATGTACAATCTATAGTTAAAAACGCACGCAACCACGACTGACCACACGATACAAACACATCAATTACATGTATTGCAAGTTAAGGTGCTTTTTGGTGGATAAGCAGTTATGATGTCAACTGTGGAAAGCCTGGTTGAACATTAATATAAGTTTTCAACTGTAAAAAAATGCGAAAAGGTAGGCAGATCCTTGAATCAAATGGCAGTGAGTTTCAAATGAATGATATGATGAAACTGAAAGCACTCTTTCCCAGCTGATTTACTGACCCCATTTCAAAAGAAGAACAGAACAGAACAAAACAGAACAAATCAAACAAAACAAAAAAAACAAACAAAATAAAACTGATCTCTAGCTATCAACTACGTTTATTTTAAGATACAATTGTAAGCTGCTCTTTTCATTGCATAAATGCTGGATTTCGCTCATTACTAAAGTTCTCATTTCTATTTCTGTATTTCTTATTTTAGCATACTCATTATTAAAGAGATGTAGCCCAAGTAACCTCAAACGTCTGGCTATGTTTGAAACGCATTTGTCCAGAATGTACTGATCCCACTTCAAAAGCAGAACAACACAAAGCGAAACTGGTCCATAGGTATCAATTAAGTTCATGTTCACATACAACGCTGCAGTGACTTCCTCCGTTTTTAATGTGAACATTACGCACGTGAGTTGATATCACCTATTTAATCTTTTTGTGCTCTGTTATTTCTCTATCTATTCCTTTATTTATTTATTTATTCATTTATTCTGTATAGCTTGAAAACGCATTTACAGAAAATGGACAAATAAGTCACAGAAAACGTCAGTCTATGATGTAATTTTGTGCCAAATTTCGTTATTCATGTTTGATCCATCTTACGGTTCTGACTGTGTATGTCAAGGCCCTGTCAGACACTGATTTGAAAAATGGCAAAGAAAATGTCGTTTTCAACAGCGGATTATCGCAATTACATCAAGGTACGTGTCGCCCTCGGAAAGAATGCATACTTGTGGACATGAGAGCTTTAGGACAACCTTCTGCTCCTTCGAAAGGAACTGTGTTCAGATGGGTAAAACATTTTGCAAGTGGCCAGGCCAGCACTGAAGACAACAAGGGGAAAATGCGAAAAAGCAAAAAGTGCGATGAAAAGTTAGTGGCTAATGTGAAGGCAATGGTTGATGCTGATTCAAGAGTCAGCCTTGAAGAGATGGCTGATTGTCTCGACATTCATTTGTCGACTGCATCCAGGATCCTAAGAAATCAGCTTGACTACAGGAAGGTGTCATCAAGATGGATCCCTCATATTTTGACGTCAGAAAATAATGGGGGTAGGTTACGTTTCTGCCAAGGTATGCTGAACATTTACTAGAACTGCGACACTAAGCGGCTGGATGAAATTGTGACAGGTGACGAAACCTGGGTGTACATGTATGAACCTCGGAGAAAGTCACAGAACAAGGCCTGGATTCCTAAAGGTGGGATTCCTCCTCAAATCGCTCGTCATCAACGTTCGCAAAAGAAAGTGTTATACACCATCTTTTTCAACACAAAGGGGATCGTGCTTCAGAAACCATGTAAACAAGGAGAGACCATCACCGGAAAGTTCTACAGAGACTCAGTACTGTCTGACATTAAGAAGTTTTATGCAACTTCCCGACCAACCGCAGCATGAGAGGAATCAAGATTCTTCATGATAACGCACCTACTCACAAGTCAAGGCTCGTACGAGAATACCTTGCAAGCGAGAACATCCATACTTTGCCACACCCTGCTGACTCCCCAGACCTTGCATCCTGTGTCTTTTACCTGTTTCCACATCTGAAGAACTCACTGGCAGGAAGAAGGTTCAAGAGCTGAGCAGCCTTGGGAACGGCAGTTTTCCAGTGTCTTTCACATATACCCAAAGAAGCCTACAGAGCGGCATTTATACAGGGTATCGAGCGAACGCAGAAGTGTGTGGCAGCAGGAGGTGAATACTTCGAACAGATGAAATGAATCATTTTTTTTTGCTGGTGAGTCTTTGACGTATAAGTTCGTTGGTCTGTTTCTACTGGGAAGTACATGGCCGCCATTTCCCTCACTATGTGAAAGAAATGGATTATACTTTTCATTGACAATACAATATTTATGATGTCACTGTTGTGGAATGAGGATACCATATTTGTATCGTATTTCTCCTCCAGATACAAATGCATGCAAAACCATTTTCATGAATCTACCTCCAGCTAATGGGGTCGATTGGTTTTTTAAATTAACAGTATTCAGTTCAGGAGTCCTTCAGCACAAAATATTACATACGATGTTCTTAAAATGCTTGCTATTTACATCCCCGGTACAAATCTTATCAGAAATAGTTGATGTCACAGACACTTCAAATGAACAAGTGGTGACATCTCACACTACTCTTTGTGTGAAGACTTAAAGCATCTTTCAAGTCAAAAAGGCTTTGATATTATCCACATTTACATGTGTTCATCTGTCTGTCTCTCTGTTTGATAAATCTTTTGCCTGACTGTTGATGCCTGCTTGTCCCTCTGTCTGTTTGCCTCGCTCACGTTTATTGACATTGGTGTGATTTTAGACGTGCACGACCAGGTGAAGACATACTCGGAGCAAGTGGATGCTCTCCTTGCTCAGTTGTCCATTCAAGAAAAGAAAGTGAAGGAGCTTGTGCTGGTCACCATTGTGGAGCTGAAGGAAACTGATGCAAAACAGATTGCAAGCATGGACAAGCTGGACAGACACGTAAGAACAGTGTGAAAAAGCCATTTATAGCAAATGTGCCTCAATAGAAATGGCTTTGTTGTTAGTCGACATTCTGATTTTACTTGAGAAAGACATTAAAGTCGAAAATTTGACCCCTCTACAACAAGGTGTTTAGCTGTTGTGCACAGTAAGAAATAAATAAAAAATTGGATTAGTAATGAAAACGATTTTAAACTCAGTTGTTTTTATTATGACACATTTCACGTGTTTCGAACATATGTGTGGAGAATATTTATGTATAAAGATTTTTAAGCTTTTGCAATCATTGAGCATAATCCCACCATACATCTGTTGTATCCTTTCAGTTTAGCATTCTAGTTCAAGTAGGCATTTGATAGAATTGTAGGGTGTAAGCTTTAAACTTCTTATTGAACACGATTTTAGTAATGGGACAACTCCAGACTTTGTAACTTCTGATATATTATCCAATACTATATTTCAAGAGACCCATGTCATATCTCCCCATGACTGTCTAATCAGTTTTCAATCTGTGACTGTTGTAATTACAGCTGGCTCAGTTGTCACAAGACAACATCACTCTGTACGAACATGTCCACAGCCTGAGGGAACTGAACGACGACAACACCTATCTGCAGCATGACGCACAGGTTCTGTTTGCCACAGAACGCAAGGTGATCGTCTGGCAGGAGAGAGAAATCAACACACTGTACAAAGCCATTGATCATCTGAAACCCAAACTCTTTGAGGTCAGTCTTTTTCCTCACTCTTTCTGTCTATCTGTCAGTTTGTCTGTGTGTCTCTTTTGTAATAATGTCAACAACTATCAGAGACCACAAATCCAAACATATGCAAGGACTGCGTAGTGTTCAATTTCAAGTTCCTCAAAGGGTTATGCATGTGGTTGATGGACATTGTACGACATGTCAGCAGACGTATTGAGTATGTGTGATGTATACCAAAAGCTTATACTTAACCCTATGACAGGGCATATCTTGAATTTTGAAAACAATTGAAGGCCAAACTCTTCTATGCCAAACTTTTCTTTCACTCTCACAATGTCCTGGCCATCAGAGACTTCAACGACAAACCCATTCAGGTCACTGCCTAGTTCACTTTCAGATTACTCAAATGATCATGCATGTGGCTATTGGGCAATATACCACATGACAACAGCCCCATAAAATAGTTGTGAGATAATCACGAACATACGCCTAAACTATATGATAGAGAGTATCTTAAACTTCAAAAGTACCTTCAAATATGTATCCAAACAATGCGTCCATGCTTTGTATCCATCTGAGAAAGTTTCTGTTTCAGTTTTAGTTTCTCAAGACGCTCTGAATGAATTCCATATGCACTAACGTCACAGGTGCCATGTGCGTGTGATCATGGCACAAGCCTTAAGCCTGCACATAAACCCATGAGCTGGCCAGGTCCTGGGGCCTTATTTTGCCTATGTTATATCTAGTCTATATTTTTGTACAAGTAACATATCAGCCCATCATTGGAACAATCTTGGTTACATGTAAATGACATGTGTATCTGTGTATCTTATCTTCAAGAAAGGGAACAGATGTATAAAGTAAATAAATAAATAATTAAAGGGTCTGAATCACAGCACAACTAGCTACTCAGTATAATCCCGTCTCACATGACAGAAAGCCCCCCCCAAGTCAAAGCACAAAGCCTCAAGATGTCTATCAACTAGCCCCCCTCCCCCCCCCCCCCAAGTCAAAGCAGAAAGTCTCAGCTGTCTATCAACTACCCCCTCCCCCCCATCCCAAGTCAAAGCAGAAAGTCTGAGCTGTCTATCAACTAGCCCCCCCTCCCCCCCAAGTCAAAGCAGAAAGCCTCAGCTGTCTGTCAACTAGCCCCTTCCCCCAAGTCAAAGCACAAAGCCTCAGCTGTCTATTGACTAGCCATGCCCCCCCAAGTCAAAGCAGAAAGAGTCAGCTGTCTATCAACTAGGTGAAGACAATCTTTCCTTAGTCATAGCCCTCCAGTCTGTCATTCACTTCTGAGGAAAAAAAAGAGGAAACAGATTCGCAAGTAAGTAAGTAAGTAAGTAAGTAAGTAAGTAAGTAAGTAAGTAAGTAAGTAAGTAAGTAAGTAAGTATGTAAGTATGTATGTAAGTATGTATGTAAGTAAGTAAGTAAGTAAGTAAGTAAGTAAGTAAGTAAGTAAGTAAGTAAGTAAATAAATATAAATAAATAAGTGAAGGAGTATTTGATAAATAAACAAGTAAGAAATGTGAAATAACAAATAATAATAAATACATGCATATACAGTGATGCTTGCACACATACATACACACATGTATACATTCATACATACACACCTGTATCCACACAGCATGATGGCCGACAACAACAGCAATAACAACAACTATAATAACAACAACAACAGCATCAAAGAAGAAACACACATATATGACAAACTTACAGAAATATAGACAGCATTCAAGAAACAGCCCACAAACACACACACAATTCTTGTTCTCCAATTGTCTTTTGCTTTTCTTCACTTATTGTTTATCTCCATTTCAGGGAAAATCCTAACACCTTCCATTCCACGCTGTACGAGTCTGTGCAGTGTTACTTTTAAGATGATACCAATGCTAGTATGATTAATGATAGCTCTTGTTTTCCTTTCATACAAGATTTCTGGCCACTTTCGATATCTATTCTTTTTGGGTAAGACGTTTGATGGTATGATGACTCACGTTTTGTTCGCAAAGTACAATTTAAAGCGTCTGTGGACCTCAGACTTTCCGAGATGGAGAATTGTTGTTGTAGTGGCATTGCCTGCACGTTCGTCAGCCCGTTCATTTCTCTTAACACCAACGTGTCCAGGGCAGTAGATCCACATGAGATTTTATAGGTCGATAATGTTCATGGGTTTGTGCCATTCTGGGCTCCCTACTCCATTTTACACTTTATGAAGTAGATTTATCGAGTCAGTGAAGATGAAGGCTTGACTTCATTTCATTTTATCATCCAGGGAAGTTAATCATGGGAGTGCATGTGTCACTGCCTCCATTTCCATTGTTAGACCGGAGGTTGTGATATCATATGTAGCGTTTTCTTCATGTATGGTGTCTCCATTCTGTTTGACAGTGAAGCCCAACCCAGATGTGTTATTGGTGATTGAGCCATCCATGTATATGATTATATCTTTGGGGTTACAACTTAGTTGCTCAATGCGTAGCTGAATTTCTGTATGCTTTCCCTTCTGGCTATTCGCGATATTGTCTCCCTAGATATTTGGGTATAATAGTTTTGTACAGATTTTTGAAATGGTTTGCATGCTTTTCCCATTCATTTGTCCCTATGAGTTGAATGGGGTCTTCTGCCTGTCCCATCCATGATTTTCCACGTTGGAGTCTGTTGCCTTTTGCTCTTCTAACCATCTCGTGGAGTGGGTTTTCTGGGTTCTCCAATGCCGCCCTGAAATATGCCTTTACTTGTTATCTTTGTGTCTTGACTGTATTGAAGGAAGGTCAAGCAGGTACCACATAGACTCCGTGGGTGTGTCTTTTGTAGTTCTGGGATCACTCTTATTGCTTTGTTTTGTATTCTTTCTAGTTTTAGTAGTTTTGTCTGTGACAACATAGTGAGGCCCATCTATAATCGATGACACTCAATATTACAGCTTGGTAATGTTGAAAGTGATGACGTTGTTTAATACCTTTAGTCATCATTGCTTTCAGCAGTGAAAGGCATTTGACAAAATAGCGCTCTATGTATTACCCATTTCCTGATCACTGGTCTTATCAGGCCTCAACATTTTTTACTCTCATTCATCCCACCACTCTACAGCAGTGCTTTGTAACTGCTGCAATCTTTTGGGAGGGACTAAGCGTAGGAAGTGACTGATACTGGCACAGAGTAGGCCTATCGAATCTAGGTCAATCTGTAAGCCTATACTTCAATGTGTGCCTGTGGCCCACCACAGGATGGGTGAGGGTGGTGTGGAGAGGGGAAGGGAAAGACATGCGCGCTGTTAAATTAATTAGCTGGCAGGGCAGAACCAACAATTAGTGGCCAGCTAAGGTGGCTTGGATATGGGCGCCTTGGCGTGAGAGTGTGTGTGTGTTGTGTGCGTGCGTTTCTTCGATTCCGTGGATGACCGACGAATTTGTCTTTTATGATGTTGAACATTGTAATTGCTGTGAGGCGTGAGTGTGATTGTATGCATAGCCAAAACATTTTCCATGTGTCTGAGCACTGGGCTAAAATAAAATCTTGTTCCTGTTCTTCTCTTGTTTAACCTTGTCCTCTTAGTCTACATACTCATTTTATTGTATTTAACTCATTTTGATTTTAATGTGCATATCGCGTTGCATCTTTAATCAAATTTTTTCTATACCTACCAAAGTTATTTTTCAATGAGTTTTGCCCTTTTTGTCCATTGTTAAAAGTCCTGACCAAGGCATCTGACTCTTATGATGTGCTTTTTTAACCGTACATTTTTACATTTTTAGAATTAGTCATTATCTTTGATATTGTTTCGGGGGGAGAGAGATGAGGGGAGGGAGTGGTGAGAGAGGGGTGAAAGAGAGAGTGAGAGAGAGTAAGAGCATGTGTGTACATTTGTTTATGCGTTCTTGTGCCTATATGTATTTTAATGCGAATGCCAAAACAATTTCCCATTGTGATGCTTTGGGACTAAATAAAATTCTTGTATCTTGTATCTTGTATAACAATAAAAACAGAGCCAGTCTCCTGTCGTTCACTGTTTGATCCTGATCAGGGTCGGGTACCTATTTAAAGTTTGGTCGACTTCGACTTGTGGCTACGTGCATACAGTTCTCGTCAAACAGGCCTTGAACCCACGTAGTCAGATTGGAAGATGAGAGCTCTACGTTTACATTAACAAGCACAGTAAATCCAATTTTAAAGTTTATGTTGCCACACAGAAGAACCATTTCTACCAAGGACACTACTATAACACAGCATCAAACCACCACGTTCAAGAGAGAAATTATAGCTGTGTCATAATGGCAGTCACTGCAAACTTAACTTCCTCAGGCAGATCTCCCACCCAAAAGGAGTGACTGAGTAACTGAAACTGCCAGTGCAACTCAAATCTGAGTTCCATGTTGTGATAGACATC
>CM060306.1:116183203-116205703 GCA_030674185.1 Monoplex corrugatus | reverse complement strand
CAGTTCACCGTAGAAGAGCTGCTTTGGAAGCCTGTAATCCTGCATGCGCACGAGATGTCCAGACCATCTTACCGGAGACTGTGTTAGCAGTGCACCTATACTTGACATCTGAACTTGCAAAAGTACATTCACGTATGAGAATTTGTTGTACCATTCGATGTTTAAGATACGTCAGAGGCAGCGCTGGTGAAACTGATCTAGTAGCTTGACATGCCTACGGTAGAGAGTCCGGGACTCGCATCCATACAGCAATGCAGTTAGGACAACAGCTCTGTATACTGCTCACTTCGTCTCCAGTTTCAAGCCCCTTTCATTCCATACGCGGTCGTGGAGCCTGCCATAGGAAGCGCATGCCTTAACAATGCGAATGGATAGCTCCTTATCGAGACTGTCAGAAAAGGAGAGATTGCCACCAAGATAGGTGAAGGAGTCAACAATGTTAAGGAACTAAGAGTATTCTTTCAAGACTCGTCATTGGTCGACATCATTGACCATAATTTAGCAAGCATTCACGGATAGATAAAGAGTTGAGAACATTTTGGCTACACCTTTTTCTCTCAGACAGACACACGCATACCCGCACACAGAGACACACAATGACACACAGACACATACAGACACATAGATAGACACATACACAGACACATAGACATCCTTGGTCAGTATGAAATGTACTCCTTTTTAAAAGAAAGGGGTGGGGTGGGGAAACAAAACAAAACAAAAAAATTGTTGACATGGACGGAAACACGTCTATGCCCCAAGCATGAACAGAGTCACAGAGTGTGCAAAATCACAAAACCCATATCGCAAAATACCATCACCTGATAACACGACGGACACCCTCTAACTGCCCACCAACAGATCTGTTGTCTCTATCACCCCAACTATCCCAGTTCATCCTCCACCCCTGATCAGCAAAAAACAAACATAAATGAACAAAGAAAAATTAGCAAAACACCGAAGCCTACACAAACAAACACAACCACAACAACAAATTGTGTCTGCCAACCAGATCAAACCTCGCAGGCGCTCCAATTGTCCTTTCCGTTAAAAATATTTGATATCTGATTCAGGAAAAGCCCAAACATTTTCCATTCCAGTGTACAGTAGCATGGGACTCTTGGGACAGTTGGGTGAACAGCAGAAGGCTTTCAGACGAGAAACCCTCCTCAAATTCCTCACACTTTAAGGGAACCTGGCCACATCCAGGGAATGAAAACTGAAAGCATTTCTGCTGTAGAATTTTTTTCTTGGTTCGAACCCACGTCTTTAAGGCAATCAGGCATCTCTGATGTCATCCTTTTTACACCTGGATTTGAACCTGCACCTACAGAGTCTGAAGGCCAAGTCACACTTGAGACAGATATCTTACCCGCTTAAAGCTATCAAACACCTGCAGCATGTAGGGAAATTCCATACTTATTGAAGTTCTCCTTGACCAGATCCAGCTGGAAACCTTTACAGGGCTCCAGTACTCTTTTTTCCAAGAGATCGAGAGTTGTTTCATGAAGCCAAAGGCTTATGTGCCTAGCAATTACTTTGCTCTAACATCTGTGGCGAGGTCTCTGGCTTGTAAGCGGATTGTCCTCAAGTTGCTAGCTAGACTGGCATACTTTTCAGTCTTGTACATATGGGTTCCCCCCATTCCACTTTCAGACTGCACAGTGAGTTCAATCAGAATTATTTATTTTGATGGATGGGACAAAGACAAATCAAAAGCAGTTAAGGGATACTGGGCAGTGTCCGACAGAGTTTTGCTGGTCAAATTGAGAGGCAAACCATTTGATATCAACATCATACAGGTGTATGCACCAACATCCGCAAGTACTCAGGAAGACATCGACAACTTCTACGAAGTTTTAGAGATGGCCAAGGTCCAGTGTAAATCACAAGAAGTTATAGTCATAATGGGAGATTTTGATGCTAAAGTGGGACAGGATAGGGTGGAGGATATAGTTGGACCTCATGACCTTGGTACACAAAATGAAAGGGAGGGAAACTTGTAGAATGGGCACAGATGAATGAGTTCATAGTAGGAAACACCTGGTTTGAGCAGCCTAACAGAAGAAAATGGACTTGGATGAGTCCAGGAGATCATAGCAAAAATCAGATTGACTACATCCTGATCAACAAAAGATTTAGAAATACTTTACTGTCAGCAAAATCACTACCAGGCGCAGACTGCAACAGTGACCACAATCCTGTAGTGGGAAGGTTTAGGCTGAAATTGAGGAAAAGGAAACAGACCAAAAGCAACATCAAACTAAACCTTGGACTCTAAAAGACAGATGAAATGATACTAAAAAATTTAATGTACGTGTTCAAAATAAATTCAGTGCTCTGGAAGACGTTGGTGACAGTGAGGAACAATGGGCAAAGCTGAGAAGTTCGATAAATGAAGCTTGTGGAGAAATCCCTAAGGCAGATAGAAAAGCAAAAAAGAGCTGGATGACTAATGAAATTTTGGGCTTGATGGAGGAAAGGAGGAGGGCAAAGAGAAACGAGCAGATATACAGGAAGATAAACAAAGAAATCAGGTATAGGCGCAATGAAGCTAAGGAAGCTTGGCTGAACACAAAATGCAAAGAGATAGAAGAACGACACAAAATGGATCCTCAGGGTATGTACAGACGAATTGAAGAAATTGTCCACAGGAAAAATACATGCACATCAACTGGTTGCTTAAAATCGAAAGATGGCACGCTTATCATGGAAAAAGACAAAATACTGGACAGATGGGGAGAGTACATTAGAGACCTTTTCGAGTATGACAGAAACGAAGAACACATTATGAAAAAGAAATTTGAAGGACCACCCATAATGAAAGATGAAGTTAGAGCAGCACTGAAAAAGATGAAACCAGGAAAAGCCCCAGGACCAGACAACATTACTACAGAGATGATTGAAGCCCTGGAGGAATTTGGCATAGAAAAAATAACAGTCCTCCTGGGTGAAATTTATGACACTGGAAAAATCCCCATAGATATGTCAAAATCAATTTTCATTGCACTTCCAAAGAAGACAGGGGCTATAGAATGCGAACTCCATCGTACAATCAGTTTGATGAGTCATGTAACAAAAATCCTGTTAAGAATAATCATGATGAGGACAAGGAATAGAATCAAAAGAGAAATAGCAGAAGAACAGTGTGGATTTGTGGAAGGGAAAGGAACTATTAATGCCATATACATTCAAAGAACTATCATAGAGAGGTCAATTGAGATGAATAAGGATTTGTATTTATGCTTTGTTGACTATCCTAAGGCTTTCGATCGGGTTCGACATGAAGAATTGATCAACCAACTGGAGAGACTCAATGTTGATGGAAAAGATCTGCGAATAATCAGGAATATGTACTGGGAACAAACAGCTGCAATGAGAATAGAAAACAATATAAGCTCTTTCCAAAACATCAAAAGAGGAGTCAGACAGGGTTGTGTTTTGTCACCAGATCTGTTTTCACTTTACAGCGAAAACATCATGAGAAACCTAGAAGAAGACCCTGGATTAAAGGTTGGAGGGGAAATGATAAACAACATTCGGTACGCAGATGACACCGTGCTAATTGCAGAAAATGAAAGGGACCTACAAAACCTTTTGAATATAGTAGAAATAGAAAGCAAAGGTAAGGGGTTGGAACTAAACAGCAGGAAGACTGAAGTCATGATGATCAGTAAAAACATGAAATCCCCTCATGCAAAGTAACAGCAAATGGCACAACCTTGACACAGGTTGATAAGTTCAAATACCTGGGAACGGTCATTTCATCAGATGGCAGATGCACATCGGAAATAGCTGGCAGAATCGGCCAAGCCAAAACAGCATTCAAGAAGATGACAAGCATTCTTACCAACAAATGCCTATCAATTAACACCAGGAAGAGAGTTCTTGAATGTTATATAGAACCAATACTGTTGTACGGATGCGAGGCGTGGACAGTCAACAAGCAAAGCCAGAGCAAGATTGAGGCAGCCAAGATGTGGTTTCTCAGAAGAATGTTTAGAGTTCCATGGCAGCAAAGAAAACAAACGAGACAGTCTTGATGGAGGCAGACACAAGTAGATCACTCATAAGGAAGATTAGGAAAAGACAGGCAACATTTATAGGCCATTTTATGAGGAAGGGGGATTTAGAGCACCTGGTCACAACGGGAAAGCTGGAGGGAAAGAGAGCACCAAGTAGACCCAGGGAGAGAATGCTGGTCGGACATGCAGAGTGGCTGGGGACGAGGAGGGTGGTGGAGATGCTAGGGGCAACGAGAGATAGAGATGGTTGGAAGTCCATGGTCGCCAACGCCATGCGGCAGGGCACCTGATGATGATGATGATGGGAGTGAAGAACTGTATTGTTTCATGCCTGTCAAGCGGATGACCTCAGGCTGTGTGGTTTTTTTTTCATTCTGGAAAATCTGCTGAGCACTGCATTTTGAAGATGTCACAGCTATTTCAAGACACGTTTTAGTGCCTTCTGCCGTGTAGAAGGCTGCTAGAGCTCCTGGTGATATAGTTTGCCTCTGGCAATATGAACCACTTATGACATGATTTTTTACAGTTCTTGATACTTTGGGTTATCGCTACTGATTGTTCGCCCTGACAAAACAGGCACACAGGATTATCCGATTTTCCTCATATCTCTTTCGAGTGTAGGAGATCACATGCAGTTCTATGTATACAACTGATCCTGAGAGGGTTAATTGGCCTTGCCTGATTGCCTTCTGTATTCTTGTGGCATCCATAATTTTCATTCTCTTGTATTATCATATTTCTTTATTCCTTTCCGTAGGTTTTTGACCATCATTCCATTCTTGTTGATCCAGCCTCTGCATATTGGTTGTGTGTGTGTGTGTGTGTGTGTGTGTGTGTGTGTGTGTGTGTGTGTGTGTGTGTGTGTGTGTGTGTGTGTGTGTGTGTGTGTGAGTGTATGAGTGTGTGAGTGTGTGTATGTGTATGTGCATGTGCGTGTGAATGAGTGTGTGAGTGATGTGTGTGTGTGTGTGTGTGTGTGTGAGTGTATGAGTGTGTGAGTGTGTGTATGTGTATGTGCATGTGCGTGTGAATGAGTGTGTGAGTGTGTGTGTGTGTGTGTGTGTGTGTGTGTGTGTGTGTGTGTGTGTGTGTGATGTACCATTTCTCTGACCATAAGGCTTTCCTTCACTGCATCCACTGCCTGCCCAACTTTCCATTTTCTGCCAGTCCTCAACTTGGCCTGGACTGATCTCATAACCTTATCTCCTGAGTCTTCAAGCATGCTCAGAAGCCCAGATTGTCCCATCTTGCACCCCTGGACGATAGATTTTAGGGTAGCTTCAGTTTTTGCCTGGCTACAATAGAGCGCAACATCGATGAGACCAGTTGAGAGACCAAGCCATCTCCTTGTCCATTTGTTGATTTTGGCTTCCACTGATTCAACTATGCTTGTGCTGATATCGTATATCAGTAGAGCCCACAGAAACTTTGGGATCAGTATGAACTCCTGGCAGCATAGTTTTTATGTGCTAAGTGACTACACTGGTCATTTACATGCAGTCTTTCTTCTGTTATTTGTATTTTGTATTTTCAGCGAGTTACCATGCCATCTTCCGAGGCTATTGACTGGTTCTTCTGTCATCAGTGTTGGACTGGCTTGTTTGGCTGCAGTTAACATTACTGTTTGGTCTACTTTATTTTTTTCCCGCATTGAGAATCTCCGTGATTTCTTTGGTTAGAAACACACCTAGATGAGGCGACTATCCTATCCAAGCACTTCAGAATTTTGTGTTTCCTCCTCTTTTATGGAAAGCGCCGATATGTTATCTGGAAGTGCATTTAGACGGGGCACTTGGCATCCATTTCTGAGATCTTTTGGATCTGAACTGCTCACAGCTGCTTTCAAAATGATCTCCATTGCCAGCTCGAAAAGTACTGGAACTTGCACAACCAGTTGCTATGCCCACTTTCAAGCTCATGCAATCTGTCATGTATTCCTTTGTTGATAACCGTACTGTGAAGCCATGCATGTATTTCTTCAGCATTTGTCAGACGTGTTTTGGGAAATTACACATTTTAAGAGCCAGTTGAATAATTTTGTATGAAAGTATTCCATGTGCATCTTTGTTTTAGCTCTTTGGATTGCTCTCAAATCGTCTTGGCATGCTGCACGCAGCCAGACGCTTCCAGGAAGCCTCCTTTCTGGAATGACACATCCAAGTACTCATTTGTGTGTCAGGTCGGATAGATGTATCCGCTACTGGTAACCTGGAACCCAGTACTACCTGTCACAGGGTCGAACTGCTGGCGACTAAACCAGCACCCCCACCAGTCCTCTCAGGAGGATGGTGAGGAGGGTGGCTAGAAACCCTGGTGGAAATAAATTAGATCCATCAAAGGGCGCCAGCTCTGAAGAGCTACCCGAGGCCATCTAGCTAAGGGAGTAAACCCTGACAGTAAATCCGGTGTGGGGCCCCTAAGGCGGTTGGATGGCAAACTTTGTCACTTTCCGGCAGCTCCTGCGGCCTCGTTGGCACCAAAACGTAACAGCCCTGCTGTTCCTTTGGATCTGTCAGCGAGGTGGAGAGGGGGGACAAGTTGCATGGGCAACAGCCTGTCTTCCATATTACACTGCCCAGGCTTACATCCGTCCATTCATCCACAAACACTCTGCACCTACGACCTGGAGAGGACACTCCAGCCTCGCTACTAACACTAATGTCTGCACAACACTGGAAACAACAGATACCGGTGATAAGTCATTGCTCAACTGGCGTAGAGCTGACGCCAGGGGTTGCTTTTGACGTGGGAGAGACCTTCGTGTCTTACTGGACAGCTACCGCCCGCCTAAGCTGGGCAGCCCCCAGCCAATCAGGTGCTGTCCCGCCACGACCTGCCTTCTTCATTGGGTGCATGAAGATTAGGAGAAAATCTGACAAGCAGGTCGTTAACTACAGCACCAGGCAAAAAGAAAAATTCAAATTCAAGAAACGGATCAGGAAAAGGATCAGCAGTGAAACTGGGCTGCTAGAATGTCCGAACAATGATGCCTGGGCTCTCCCAAGATCTGCAAGACATCAGAGACGCCAGAAAGACCGCCGTCATAAACAGCGAGCTAAAGAGGCTCAATGTGGACATTGTCACTCTGCAGGAAACACGGCTGGCTGATTCAGGAACACTAAAGGAAAGGGACTACACCTTCTTCTGGCAAGGAAAGAGTTCTGATGCCCCAAGAGAGTACGGAGTAGGCTTTGCAGTAAGGAACAGCCTGCTGAACATGATTGAACCAGGCAGCAGCGGTTCAGAACGACTCTTGACTCTCCGCCTCAACACCACCGACGACTATGCACTCTCATCAGCGTTTATGCCCCAACTCTGTCCGCCTCTCCAGACGCCAAGGATGAGTTCTACGAAAATCTTGCATCAACCATAAGGAACATCTCCGGGACAGAACAACTTGTTCTCCTGGGCGACTTCAACGCCAGAGTGGGTGCAGACAATGACTCATGGCCCTTCTGCCTCGGTTCCTTTGGAGTGGGGAAAATGAATGAGAATGAACAGCGACAGCTTGAGTTTTGCGCCTGCCATGAACTGTGCATTGCCAACTCCTTCTTCAAGACAAAGCCTCAACACAAAGTCTCCTGGAGGCACCCGCGCTCAAAACATTGGCACCAACTGGATTTGATCCTAGTAAGACGTGCCGCTATCAAAAACGTTCTCCACACTCGCTCTTATCACAGCGCAGACTGCGACACAGACCACTCTCTGGTATATTGCAAGATCAGGCTGCAACCAAAGAAGTTCCACTGGTCAAAGAAACAAAGGAACCCTCGCATTGACGTCAGCAAGATGTCTCAGCCAGATCTTGTAGAACAGTTCGCAGAGGATTTTGAGAGAGAATACGATGCATTGCAGCCCAGAGACTCTGCCACAGAGAGATGGGAAACGCTACGAGACACCATGCACCGCATTGCTATGGCCACCTTTGGGAAGAAAACTGTGAAGTCCCACGACTGGTTTGAGGCCAAATCATCAGAGATGACTCCCACTGTTGAGGCCAAGACACGCCATCTCCACCAGCCATTACCATTGATGACTACGAGCTCGAAGCCATCCACCAATTCACATATCTTGGGTCCACCATCACCGATAACCTCTCCCTTGACACAGAGATCGACAAGAGGATCGGGAAGGCAGCCACAACACTAGCCCGCCTCACACAAAGGGTGTGGACAAATCCCAAGCTGACCACGAAGACAAAGATGGCTGTATACAACGCCTGTGTCCTCAGCACCTTGCTGAATGGCAGCGAGGCGTGGCCACGCATGCTCATCAGGAGAAAAGGCTCAATACCTTCCACCTGAGAAGCCTACGTTGCATACTCGGCATTTCCTGGCAAGACAAGGTGACCAACACCGAAGTCCTGAACCGCGCTGGCCTCCCAACCATGCATATCATGCTGAGACAGCGTCGGCTGCGCTGGTTGGGCCACGTTCGCCGCATGAAAGATGGTCGCATCCCAAAAGACATCCTTTATGGTGAGCTTGCCACAGGGCAGAGAAACATTGGCCGCCCACAGCTGAGATACAAAGACGTTTGCAAACGTGACATGAAGGCGCTTGAGATCAACACTGAGTCCTGGGAGGACCTCGCAGACGACTGCAACAGCTGGAGAACCACTCTCAAGAAACAGCTGCGTATTGGTGAGGACAAACTGTCAGCTGCTGCAGCAGAAAAGCGAGTTTGCAGAAAAGGAATGACAGCCAACAGACCAGCATCAGGATACACATGCGACCGCTGTGACAGAGACTGCCTCTCTCATTGGTCTCTACAGTCACAGGCGTCGCTGCTTGGACCAAGCAGACAGCCCATCTAGACATTAGAACGGATGTAATTTGTCCATGGTCAGCCATGGCCGAGGGAGGCCTACTACCTACTGACAACACTAAAATAGATCACACACACACACACACACACACACACACACACACACGCACGCACACATACCTGGCAAAAACTTACAAGACTACACTATGTACTCAACATAGAATATTTTGTTGCCCAACGATGACCTGACATATCTTTGATGCTACGCTGCATTGTGACCCAAACACATACAGCATAAGGCTGAAATGGACAACTACCTAACAACACGACATCATACTAAATAAAACAAAAAGCAAACAGACATCATAACAACCTTAGAAACACAAGTTTACAGCAAACAAACCACAGAGCACACAAGTCTACAGCAAACAAACAAACACTGTGACATTCTTCACTTTGTTTCCATTCCTTCAAATTTCCTTTATCTCTGATTTAGAAAAAGCTCAAACACTTTCCATTCCACACTGAAGGAGTCTGCGCGATGTTACCTTTGTGATGGTACTAATGATTGATGATGATGAAGGGTTGAACCCACAATTCCTGCATTATGCGCACGGCACTGTAACAACTCATCTAATACCAAAATTCACCGAAAAGAAGGAACAATTTCAGAATTGCAGCTGTGTCCGCATGTCCACGACAACCACGAGCATAGCTCATACTGGTGAATGAATTGTCGGTGAGTATGATGTACATTTTTCGCTTTTCTGATGAGACTTATGAATAGTATGGCTGCTGAAAAGTGAATATCAACATAATCATGAATTCTGTTCATGCTGGTAAGTGCTTTGTTAATATGAGGAGAATTGTTGTCATCCATAAATATTACGAGCATTTTTTTAATCTTTCAAGATATCAGAGAAAATCATGCTTCTGGGTAATACGTCTAAATGCCTCTTGCAAAGACGACGTTTTTGTTCTAAAACTACAAACACATACAACAATAAACTCTTACTATCAAAATACATTTTACGGAAATTGGTGGCAATCACAGACATGACACAAGTGACCACTAACAACATGTACAATGAACATCAACAGATGAATCAAACATGAAAAATAACGACGGCATAATGTCTGTAGAATAAACTTTTATTTTATCACCTTTTTCACCTCTCCATAACTGTCATATTTAATGATCATTTTATTCATGTTTTCCTTCTGCATTTCATTACGCCCTTGTCCACATTACGTGTATAAAAGGGACAGCATTCTCCAGTGGTGGTTATGTCAGTGGTAACGACTCTGGGATCTACGACACCACAACATCATCACCATGAACACGTTGACATCCTTCTGCATTGCTGCTGTCCTGGTGGCTGCTGCTTGGGCTGATGGGTGAGTATTGTAGTGTGTTGCGTTTGTCTGTAACCTGTAGTTAACTGAGGGATCAGTATTGCAGTTTGTTTGGTTGAAATATAATATGTAGTCAACTAATGCTGTTGTACTCAGTCATGTGTTATGGTACTTTACTGCGCCAGCTCTACCTCTAATCTATTGTCAACTTGGTACAGACAAAATAAAACTAAGCGCAATATCGGAAATGGCATGCTAAGCAGGTTTATTTAAATAGAAAATAAAACTGAGAAACGGGCTGCAAGATAAAACGATTTTACATCTTCTTTAGAACTCGTTAATTGGCTATTAAAGCAAAAAAGCATGTAGAGAAAATAACAACCAAAACCACGAAAGTTCTCATAAATGAAAAGCTAATTTTGATAGTTTATCTTTGTAAACTAGTGTCTTCCTGTACAATATCCTCAAAACTGTTCACCAATTATCAACACTCACCTAACCTTGCACCCTGTCATCCATTTGTGTTTATTTGCTTGCCTTAAGTGTTGCCATATACGCTATAATTCCATGTCGCTGATAGAATACTGTGTTAGCATAGAGAAGAAATACTTTTCCTAGATACATGACATTGTACTAAAACCCAAAAAATGTTTTTTACAAGAACTGAGCCATTTTCTCTTGCTGAAAGCCATGATTGAAAGGGTTTCTGCTGTTTGGGGGTGCTTTGTGTTGTTCATTATTTTATATTGTCTTTTGTATATGCCTGACAAATGCGATTTGGCCAAAAATGTGTGCCTGTCTTGATTTGATATATTACATAGGCATTCTAATTCTATTTTTGTTTTTCTGGTTCGTATTTCTTTGAACCCAGGAGCCATTTTGATTCCGATTTGAGAAAAATTATCAAAATTATGTGAGACATATCAGGTGAGTTATTTTAAGATGATTGGAACATTTATTCACAACTGTCATGAAACAACATATGTACACATATATACACACACGCGCGCGCGCAAACACACACACACGCACACACACACACACACACACACACACACACACACACACACACATACACACACACACAAAAGCACGTACTCACGCACACACACACACACACATACACACACACTTACACACACACACATACACACACACACACACACACACACACACACACACACAACACACACACACACACTGGACACTTAAAATTATTTTTCATTTATTTGCTAATTGTTGTATACATTACTAATATACCATTTTGTTTTATTTGACCAAAAACAAACAAACAAACAAACATACAAAAACAAACAAACACACAAACAAACATACAAAAACAAACAAACAAACAGAAAATAACTGATTTTGACTCGGCTTATAGTTGTAAACCACGTCAGTCAATTAATGTTGTATATAGAGGACACAGTCCAATTTGGATCGGATTTCAGACACACTACTTTCCTCCTCAAAAGAGAAATTAATTCTGTGGGTGGATTTGACAAAATTATAAATTATCCATACATGTTATCAAGCACACTGATGAGTTTGCAGACTATTCTAGTTAGCAATGGAAAAGGAATGTTTCAGTTTCGGACAATGACACCTAAGAATAAATACAGAACAATGTATAGCAAGGGAGGCATGGAGAATATAAAGAAAACTAATGGTGCTAATGGAACTGACAGATTACGTGAACAACGAGAGGCTTGGCTAACAATAAGGGGAATTTTGCCTGCTGCAACGTCAGTTTGTTCATGTCCAGTCGAGTTCAAAACATAGAGACTGCCTCAGCAAGTGGCAACAGTTGTTTCCTTCTGTTCAAATGCTGTTGTGCTCAGTCATGTATTATGGTACTTTCAGTCTATCTTTCTTTGCTGCTTTCTTGTTTTTCATATGTATATTATATGTATATGTACACACACACACACACACACACACACACACACACACACACACACACACAAACACATACACGCACGCGCGCGCGCGCACGTGTGTGTATGTGTTTTGTATGTGTGGAGGACAGGAGGACAGCTGGGCAGAAGAGTGAATATCGCTGCTGAGCACAGAGACGTCTTTAAGCTAGACTTGAAGGAAGACAGAGTGTGTGACTGTCGAATATACGGGGGAAGATCGTTCCTATTGTATGGAGCAGACACAGAAAAAGAATGGCGACCGACTATGGTACATATGTATCGATGGATTTGTGTACAGCTGGTGTCAGAAGTACAATGGAGAGGTTGGCCAGGCCTGTACATTCGGAGATGGTCATGAAGATAGATAGGCGCAGTACCACTGATACACTTGTAGCATAATGTGTTGATGCTGTTGAAATTCTCTGAGAAATGGGTAGCCTGTGGAGAAAGTGAAGCAAGAGCAAGACAGACTGAACGATTTTCATTGAATGAATAGAAACTGAATTATTACAATACCAATAGGAAGTGAAAATAAAAGTTTAAAAGTGTATTGTAAACACAACAGGTAATGAATATTGGTCTTCACAAGTGTAAACGTTTGTCTTAATCAAACTTGCTTATTGGTATCAAAAGAAATGACTGGTGTGCTATAGAGCCATAGCAGTTTGAGTATATGTGTATGTGCGTGCGTGCGTACAAGAGCGATTGAAATGTACATCATTATGTGCATGTGGAGAGAGCGAGAGAGAGAGAGAGAGAGAGAGAGAGAGAGAGAGAGAGAGAGAGAGAGAGAGAGAGAGAGAGAGAGAGAGAGAGAGAGAGAGTTGAATTTTGTAAACAGAATACATGCTTTTTATCAGATCTTTGTATTTTTTTCGAAAGTGTTTTATTTCAAAGAAAACAACTTTTGATACAAGGAGAAATAAAACGATAAAAAGAAGTCCCTTTCTTCACTTAATTTTCAATATTATCGTTTGCTTTTGAAAAAGTAGATTTTTTAAATTGTGCAGCAACCATGATTTTCCATGCATTGGTTTACATTTATTTATTTATTAGTTCATTTATCCACTTATTTCTAGCTACGACGCTAAATCTGGCTATGCTGCTGGTCCTCATGCTCCTCATGCTCCTCATGCCGATGGTTATGGTACGAATCCCCATGGTGGTCGCGGTTATGGTCGTGGTCGTGGCTTTGGACATCGTGGCCGTTTGGGACATGGCTTTGGGCATGGCCGGGGACGTAAACTGGCTCTGTTTGGGGAAGAACCGCTGACCATAGTGGACAAACTGTTCGAACGTGTCAAAGGTAAGATCATGAGTTACCTGCAAGAAGAGATGCATAGATGAATGATTGCAAGGATGGCTGGCTGAATCATTGGTTTATAGATAGGTAAATAAAAGGAAGCAAGGAAGAATACATGTTGAGCTTTTCAATAGTTAACTGACCCAAATGAGAATCACACATGAAGAAAATCTGAACTTATTTAATGAACGAAAATGACATATGCAACTGCTTGCCCAGATGACACTTTATGATGTCTGGCAGTGATCAGACAGGTATGTAGACGAACTGGTCTTTTATCGTCTGGTGTAGGTCTTCATGTGGGATATGACCAACCCCTACAGCACATGTTCTTCCATGGGAGCTGCATGGGAAAGGGCCCTGCAGCCCTAGGTTATGTTTCCATCAGTCTCCTTTTGTTGATCAGCAGCTGTTCTACACTGTTCACATAATTTTTATGATTGTGCTTTGAGTCCATCGCCATTACCGAACTGCTCTGTCATGGGCAGTGTTAACCCAGTTGATGGCGTCTATGCCAGGCTCATGAGGCTGGCACTCAGCGTGTCCTTATATCAATTTTAGTAGTCTTCCTTTAGGTAGATATTCTTGCTTCAGCTCTCAATGCCAAGGCATCTCTGGGATGTAGTTCTCATCTATGTAGATGATGTGTCCTGTCCAACAAAGCTGGCATCTGATGAGTAGAAAGCCAAAACTTCGCAAACCACACTTCTGTTGACCTTAAGGGTTGGACACGCTATCTTGCCACTTGATGTTGCATATCTTGCGTAGACAACATTGCTTGAACCATTCTATGTGTTTAAAGTGCTGTCGATAAGTTGTTCAGGTTTTGGAGCAATACAACAGGTTGGTCAAAGACTGCTGCTCTGTACACAGCAATCTTTGTGGCAATTGTGATGCCATGGTTTTGACACAACTTCTTGGTCCATTCGCGAAAGGGAGAGTTAGAGTCACCTCAGTATCACAACATCTATATTTGCTCAGTGTGTTCCCTGAATAACTACGTTCGTCCAATGTCTTGATTTCCTTGTTATTGAAGACAATCGGAGGTGGTGAAGTGCCAGACACCTGACATAATCATGCAAAAGCATAGCCTCAATCTCGCTGAGGCAATATCAAAAGTTCCAGTTTAGACAGTGGTGTACTGGAGGTCCTCGTGTGGGGTATCACCATTGCACAGACATCTGTGCAGAAAAATTCTCACAGGACAGCTTTGATCCCTTTTGTTGGGGCTTGGAATCTCCCTAGCTTGAAGAGTTTTCCATCTAAATGGAACTTGATGTATGCGTCCCTGTCACTGTCTCTGATTGCATCGATCAGCATTACTATGAAGAGGACGGAGAAAAATGTGGGCATTAGAATGAATCCATGTTTCACTCTGTTCTGCACATAATGATATTCATTGGCAACCTGTATTTAAAGACTTAGTTTCTTTGCTGTACGATTTTACGCTGACACAGTCTGACCAAATGTTTGCACTTGCCTTTATGTCAATCTAGTTGGAAAGATTCTTTTTTTTCTTTTGTTTTCTTCTTTCTTATAGTCAAGTTGAAGAATTTTCGCAAGTAATACAGTCATGCTAAGATCATCCTGCGCTTAGGTTACGGTGTTTCTCCACACCCCAATAACAAGAAGAAATACTGCACAGTTTACTCACTTTTAAATAGTTTGAAATCTCTAAGAATATTTATTGATAAGAAATTAAAACTTCTGTTGTGCAAAGATCCAATTTGTATTCAGTTTTGTGAACAAATAAGTGTGCTGACGTTCGCGTGTATGAATTATCAGAGCTTCGCAAAGCTGTTCAGTATGTTAAAAAGTTCCAAGCTCTGTTGATTATAATTACTTATCAATTAATTATGGTGCTATTCTCTGAAATTGTTTCGCTCACAGCGCATTACACATTTTTCAAAATATGGAGTACAGAAACACTAATACATCACGCATACACACACATCAGAATACACATAAAAACATGCTTAAATGAATACATATCAAATCTCAGCTTGTACATGTACAATCTATAGTTAAAAACGCACGCAACCACGACTGACCACACGATACAAACACAATCAATTACATGTATTGCAAGTTAAGGTGCTTTTTGGTGGATAAGCAGTTATGATGTCAACCGTGGAAAGCCTGGTTGAACATTAATGTAAGTTTTTAACTGTAAAAAAATGCGAAAAGGTAGGCAGATCCTTGGATCAAATGGCAGTGAGTTTCAAATGAATGATATGATGAAACTGAAAGCACTCTTTCCCAGCTGATTTACTGACCCCATTTCAAAAGAAGAACAGAACAGAACAAAACAGAACAAATCAAAACAAAAGAAAACAAAATGAAACTGATCTCTAGCTATCAATTACGTTTATTTTAAGATACAATTGTAAGCTGCTCTTTTCATTGCATAAATGCTGGATTTCGCTCATTACTAAAGTTCTCATTTCTATTTCTGTATTTATTATTTTAGCATACTCATTATTAAACAGATGTAGCCCAAGTAACCTCAATCGTCTGGCTATGTTCGAAACGCATTTGTCCAGAATGTACTGATCCCACTTCAAAAGCAGAACAACACAAAGCGAAACTGGTCCATAGGTATCAATTAAGTTCATGTTCACATACAACGCTGCAGTGACTTCCTCCGTTTTTAATGTGAACATTACACACGTGAGTTGATATCACCTATTTAATCTTTTTGTGCTCTGTGTTATTTATCTATTTATTCTTTTATTTATTTATTTATTCTGTATAGCTTGAAAACGCATTTACAGAAAATGGACAAATAAGTCACAGAAAACGTCAGTCTATGATGTAATTTTGAGCCAAATTTCGTTATTCATGTTTGATCCGTCTTACGGTTCTGACAGTGTATGTCAAGGCCCTGTCAGAAACTGATTTGAAAAATGGCAAAGAAAATGTCGTTTTCAACAGCGGATTATTGCAACTACATCAAGGTACGTGTCGCCCTCGGAAAGAATGCATCCGAAATACTTGTGGACATGAGAGCTTTGGGACAACCTTCTGCTCCTTCGAAAGGAACTGTGTTCAGATGGGTAAAACATTTTGCAAGTGGCCAGGCTAGCACTGAATACAACAAGGGGAAAATGCGAAAAAGCAAAAAGTGCGATGAAAAGTTAGTAGCTAATGTGAAGGCAATGGTTGATGCTGATTCAAGAGTCAGCCTTGAAGAGATCGCTGATTGTCTTGACATTCATTTGTCGACTGCATCGAGGATCCTAAGAAATCAGCTTGACTACAGGAAGGTGTCATCAAGATGGATCCCTCATATTTTGACATCAGAAAATAAAGGGGTTGGTTACGTTTCTGCCAAGGTATGCTGAACATTTACAAGAACTCCGACCCTAAACGGCTGGATGAAATTGTGACAGGTGACGAAATCTGGGTGTACATGTATGAACCTCGGAGAAAGTCACAGAACATCTTTTTCAACACAAAGGGGATCGTGCTACAGAAACCATGCAAACAAGGAGAGACCATCACTGGAAAGTTCTACAGAGACTCAGTACTGTCTGACATCAAGAAGTTTTATGCAACTTCCCGACCAACCGCAGCATGAGAGGAATCAAGATTCTTCATGATAACGCACCTACTCACAAGTCAAGGCTCGTACGAGAATACCTTGCAAGCGAGAACATCCATACTTTGCCACACCCTGCTGACTCCCCAGACCTTGCATCCTGTGTCTTTTACCTGTTTCCACATCTGAAGAACTCACTGGCAGGAAGAAGGTTCAAGAGCTGAGCAGCCTTGGGAACGGCAGTTTTCCAGTGTCTCTCACATATACCCAAAAGAAGCCTACAGAGCGGCATTTATACAGGAGATCGAGCGAATGCAGAAGTGTGTGGCAGCAGGAGGTGAATACTTCGAACAGATGAAATGAATCATTTTTTTTTGCTGGTGAGTCTTTGACGTATAAGTTCGTTGGTCTCATTCTACTGGGAAGTACATGGCCGCCATTTCCCTCACTATGTGAAAGAAATGGATTATACTTTTCATTGACAATACAATATTTATGATGTCACTGTTGTGGAATGAGGATACCATCTTTGTATCGTATTTCTCCTCCAGATACAAATGCATGCAAAACCATTTTCATGAATCTACCTCCAGCTAATGGGGTCGACTGGTTTTTTAAATTAACAGTATTCAGTTCAGGAGTCCTTCAGCACAAAATATTACATACGATGTTCTTAAAATGCTTGCTATTTACATCCCCGGTACAAATCTTATCAGAAATAGTTGATGTCACAGACACTTCAAATGAACAAGTGGTGACATCTCACACTGCTCTTTGTGTGAAGACTTAAAGCATCTTTCAAGTCAAAAAGGCTTTGATATTATCCACATTTACATGTGTTCATCTGTCTGTCTCTCTGTTTGATAAATCTTTTGCCTGACTGTTGATGTCTGCTTGTCCCTCTGTCTGTTTGCCTCGCACACGTTTATTGATATTGGTGTGATTTTAGACGTGCACGACCAGGTGAAGACATACTCGGAGCAAGTGGATGCTCTCTTTGCTCAGTTGTCCATTCAAGAAAAGAAAGTGAAGGAGCTTGTGCTGGTCACCATTGTGGAGCTGAAGGAAACTGATGCAAGACAGAATGCAAGCATCGACAAGCTGGACAGACACGTAAGAACAGTGTGAAAAAGCCATTTATAGCAAATGTGCCTCAATAGAAATGGCTTTGTTGTTAGTCGACATTCTGATTTTACTTGTGAAAGACATTAAAGTCGAAAATTTGACCCCTCTACAACAAGGTGTTTGGCTGTTGTGCACAGTAAGAAATCAATAAAAAAAATTGGATTAGTAATGAAAACGATTTTAAACTCAGTTCTTTTTATTATGACACATTTCACGTGTTTCGAACATATGTGTGGACATTATTTATGTATAAGCATTTTTAAGCTTTTGCAATCATTGAGCATAATCCCATCATACATCTGTTGTATCCTTTCAGTTTAGCATTCTAGTTCAAGTAGGCATTTATAGAATTGTAGGGTGTAAGCTTTAAACTTCTTATTGAACACGATTTTAGTAATGGGACAACTCCAGACTTTGTAGCTTCTGACAGTATTATCCAATACTATATTTCAAGAGACCCATGTCATATCTCCCCATGATTGTCTAATCAGTTTTCAATCTGTGACTGTTGTAATTACAGCTGGCTCAGTTGTCACAAGACAACATCACTCTGTACGAACATGTCCACAGCCTGAGGGAACTGAACGACGACAACACCTATCTGCAGCATGACGCACAGGTTCTGTTTGCCACAGAACGCAAGGTGATCGTCTGGCAGGAGAGAGAAATCAACACACTGTACAAAGCCATCGATCATCTCAAACCCAAACTCTTTGAGGTCAGTCTTTTTCCTCTCTCTTTCTGTCTATCTGTCAGTTTGTCTGTGTGTCTCTTTTGTAATAATGTCAACAACTATCAGAGACCACAATCCAAACATATGCAAAGACTGCGTAGTGTTCAATTTCAAGTTCCTCAAAGGGTTATGCGTGTGGTTGATGGACATTGTACATGTCAGCAGACGTATTGAGTATGTGTGATGTATACCAAAAGCTTATACTTAACCCTATGACAGGGCATATCTTGAATTTTGAAAACAATTGAAGGCCAAACTCTTCGATGGCAAACTTTTCTTTCACTCTCACATTGTCTTTGTGTGTCTGTTTCTCTTTCTCTTCCTCTCACAAAGTCCTGGCCATCAGAGACTTCAACGCCAAACCCATTCAGGTCACTGCCTAGTTCACTTTCAGATTACTCAAATGATCATGCATGTGGCTGATGGACAATATACCACATGACAACCGCCCCATAAAATAGTTGTGAGATAATCACGAACATACGCCTAAACTATATGATAGAGAGTATCTTAAACTTCAAAATTACCTTCAAATATGTATCCAAACAATGCGTCCATGCTTTGTATCCATCTGAGAAAGTTTCTGTTTCAGTTTTAGTTTCTCAAGACGCTCTGAATGAATTCCATATGTACTAACGTCACAGGTGCCATGTGCGTGTGATCATGGCACAAGCCTTAAGCCTGCACATAAACCCATGAGCTGGCCAGGTCCTGGGGCCTTATTTTGCCTATGTTATACCTAGTCTACATGTATATTTTTGTACAAGTAACATATCAGTCCATCATTGGAACAATCTTGGTTACATGTAAATGACATGTGTATCTGTGTATCTTATCTTCTAGAAAGGGAACAGATGTATAAAGTAAATAAATAAATAATTAAAGGGTCTGAATCACAGCACAACTAGCTACTCAGTATAATCCCGTCTCACATGACAGAAAGCCCCCCCCCCCCCCAAATCAAAACACAAAGCCTCAAGCTGTCTATCAACTAGCCCCCCCCCACCAAGTCAAAGCAGAAAGTCTCAGCTGTCTATCAACTACCCCCCCTCTCCCAAGTCAAAGCAGAAAGTCTCAGCTTTCTGTCAACTAGCCCCTTCCCCCAAGTCAAAGCACAAAGCCTCAGCTGTCTATCGACTAGCCCCCCCCCCCCCCCCGAAGTCAAAGCAGAAAGTTTCAGCTGTTTATCAACTAGGTGAAGACAATCTTTCCTTAATCATAGCCCTCCAGTCTGTCATTCACTTCTGAGGAAAGAAAAGAGGAAACAGATTCGCAAGTAAGTAAGTAAGTAAGTAAGTAAGTAAGTAAGTAAGTAAGTAAGTAAGTAAGTAAGTAAGTAAGTAAGTAAGTAAGTAAATAAATAAATAAATAAATAGACAAATAAATAAATGAAGGAGTATTTGATAAATAAACAAGTAAGAAATGTGAAACAAGAAATAATATAAATACATGCATATACAGTGATGCTTGCACACATACATACACACATATATACATTCATACATACACACCTGTATCCACACAGCATGATGGATGACAACAACAGCAATAACAACAAGTACAACAACAACAACAACAGCAGCAAAGAAGAAACACACATATGTACATATGACAAACTTACAGAAATATAGACAGCATTCAAGAAACAGCCCACAAACACACACACAATTCTTGTTCTCCAATTGTCTTTTGCTTTTCTTCACTTATCCTTTATCTCCATTTCAGGGAAAGTCCTAACACCTTCCATTCCACGCTGTACGAGTCTGTGCAGTGTTACTTTTAAGATAATACCACTGCTAGTCTGATTAATGATAGCTCTTGTTTTCCTTTCATACAAGATTTCTGGCCACTTTCTATATCTATTCTTTTTGGGTAAGACGTTTGATGGTATGATGACTCACGTTTTGTTCGCAAAGTACAATTCAAAGCGTCTGTGGACCTCAGACTTTCCAAGATGGAGAATTGTTGTTGTAGTGGCATTGCCTGCACGTTCGTCAGCCCGTTCATTTCTCTTAACACCAACGTGTCCAGGGCAGTAGATCCACATGAGATTTTATAGGTCGATAATGTTCATGGGTTTGTGCCATTCTGGGCTCCCTACTCCATTTTACACTTTATGAAGTAGATTAATCGAGTCAGTGAAGATGAAGGCTTGACTTCATTTCATTTTGTCATCCAGGGAAGTTAATCATTGGAGTGCATGTGTCACTGCCTCCATTTCCATTGTTAGACCGGAGGTTGTGATATCATATGTAGCGTTTTCTTCATGTATGGTGTCTCCATTCTGTTTGACAGTGAAGCCCAACCCAGATGTGTTATTGGTGATTGAGCCATCCATGTATATGATTATATCTTTGGGGTTACAACTTAGTTGCTCAATGCGTAGCTGAATTTCTGTGTGCTTTCCCTTCTGGCTATTCGCGATATTGTCTCCCTAGATGTTTGGGTATAATAGTTTTGTACAGATTTTTGAAATGGTTTGCTTTGCTTTTCCCATTCATTTGTCCCTATGAGTTCTGGTGGTTGACACACTTGTTGAACAGAGTCTTCTGCCTGTCCCATCCATGATTTTCCACGTTGGAGTCTGTTGCCTTTTGCTCTTCTAACCATCTCGTGGAGTGGGTTTTCTGGGTTCTCCAATGCCGCCCTGAAATATGCCTTTACTTGTTATCTTTGTGTCTTGACTGTATTGAAGGAAGGTCAAGCAGGTACCACATAGACTCCGTGGGTGTGTCTTTTGTAGTTCTGGGATCACTCTTATTGCTTTGTTTTGTATTCTTTCTTGTTTTAGCAGTTTTGTCTGTGACAACATAGTGAGGCCCATCTATAATCGATGACACTCAATATTACAGCTTGGTAATGTTGAAAGTGATGACGTTGTTTAATACCTTTAGTCATCATTGCTTTCAGCAGTGAAAGGCATTTGACAAAATAGCGCTCTATGTATTACCCATTTCCTGATCACTGGTCTTATCAGGCCTCAACATTTTTTACTCTCATTCATATAACAATAAAAACAGAGCCAGTCTCCTGTCATTCACTGTTTGATCCTGATCAGGGTCGGGTACCTATTTAAAGTTTGATCGACTTCGACTTGTGGCTACGTGCATACAGTTCTCGTCAAACAGGCCTTGAACCCACGTAGTCAGATTGGAAGATGAGAGCTCTACGTTTACATTAACAAGCACAGTAAATCCAATTTTAAAGTTCATGTTGCCACACAGAAGAACCATTTTTACCAAGGACACTACTATAACACAGCATCAAACCACGTTCAAGAGAGAAATTATAGCTCTGTCATAATGGCAGTCACTGCAAACTTAACTTCCTCAGGCAGATCTCCCACCCAAAAGGAGTGACTGAGTGACTGAAACTGCCAGTGCAACTCAAATCTGAGTTCCATGTTGTGAAAGACATCCTGAGACCATTCTATAAACATAACCAAGCAATCCGTAATTTGTACAGTAATCATCTCAACAAATTATGATAATTGTTATCATATTGATATATTGAAATCACTGTCTATGTCTTTTTCAACAGGTCAAGGAGAACAGGTTCGAGGTCTTCTTCGACGCCATTCAGAGATACACCACCTTGTTGGGCTCTATCAGGAAGAGGGAAACCCGTAGAATGTGTAAGTTGTCTGTGTCTGTGGATGACTTCAATACCTGCAACATGAATATTGTTGTTCTAAAGTGTCAGTGTCCTCATCCCTCTACCTTCCAGTGTAT
>CM060306.1:116173203-116178203 GCA_030674185.1 Monoplex corrugatus | reverse complement strand
TCGATAACCCTAAATATTTCACAATTGTCCAAAATCAACTTCAATGTATTTATGTTATTATTATTATTATTATTATTATTATGAACATTTAGTACGCCTAATCAAATTAATGCCCTAGGCGTTTACAATGGCAAAACATATAACCAGAATCACAAGCACACACACACACGCCCACAGAAGCACCCACACACACACAAACACACACACACACACACAAACACACACACAGCATGACATGCAAATACAATGACACATTGACACTAAGACACTATAATGTCACCATTACATTACATGGGGGGAAGGGGGCAGAGATTACCAGTTTTGGGAAACAGGTGAGTTTTGAGGGAGCGTTTGAATGTGGACAGAGAGGGTGAGTATCTAAGAGAGCGAGGTAACTGATTCCAGATGGTTGGAGCTTGATAGGAAAAAGAACGCTGCCCAAACCTTTTAGTGCGGACTATGGGGATACTATAGAGACGGGTATCAGATGAGGACCGCAAAGCTCGAGATGGCGTGTAGAGATGTAACAGATGGGTGAGATACTCAGGACAGGAAGACTCAATAGATTTGAAGCAGAGGCAGGCAATCTTGTAGGATATTCTTTGCTGAACAGGGAGCCAGTGGAGAGAACAGAGCAATGGCGTAACATGGTTAAATTTTGAAGAGCGGAAGATGAGACGGGCAGCATGATTTTGAACTTTCTGAAGTTTGTTAATGAGATGAGAGGGGGAACCAGAAAAAAGAGCATTACAGTAATCGAGACGGGATAGAACAAATGCACAGACAAGAGCCTTTGTCGTGTCTTCTGAGAGGAGGTGGCGGATAGAAGCAATTCGGCGGAGTTCAAGAAAACAAGTCCGACAGACGTTGCTCACATGCTGGTGGAAGGACAGGGTTTGATCAAGAGTTACACCAAGGTTACGGGCAAAATGGGAGAGAGGGATAGGTGAGTCAACAAGTGTGACAGAGGTTGGAAGAGAGGGGTGATTTTGGAGTTTGGGTGGGGTGATCAAGATCAATTCGGATTTCTCTTCATTTAATTTCAGTTTGTTTTCAGTCATCCAATCCTTCAGGTCAGCTACACAAGATTGGGTTTTCTGGATCATGATGGGAAGGTCAGGGAGAGGCCCAGAGACATACAGCTGATTGTCATCCGAGAAAGAATGATGCTGAAGCAGGTGTTCTTGGACAATAGAGGAGACAGGGTAGGTGTAGAGAATGAAAAGTAGGGGGCCCAGAACAGATCCTTGTGGCACTCCGTAAGTCAGACAGGAAGGATTAGAAGAAAGACCATTGACAGAAACTACTTGCAGACGATTGGTGATGTAAGAATGAAACCAGTTCAAGACAGTATCATGGAGCCCAAAAGAGTGATGTAGACGGGAGAGAAGGATAGAGTGGTCAATAGTGTCAAAGGCAGCAGATAGGTCCAAGAGAGTCAAAAGTGATACGTTGTTAGAGTCGAGAGTAGTCAGTAAGTCGTTGCAGATTTTGAGAAGAGCAGTTTCGGTACTATGTCCAGAACGGTAAGCAGACTGAAGGGAATAGACAAGGTTATTGGAATGAAGGTGGTTTAACAGCTGGTCAAGAACAACTTTCTCTAAGACCTTGGAAAGAAAAGGAAGATTTGACACAGGTCTATAGTTTTTCAAATTCTCAGGGTCAAGAGTCGTCTTTTTTAGAAGAGGTCTTACAATTGCTGACTTGAAAGAAGAAGGAAAGGAGCCAGTTGAGGGGGAATGGTTAATGATATTGGTGATGTGAGGGAGAAGAGTATCGAGACAATGGGTGAGAAAAGAAGCTGGCAATGGGTCGAGTTCACAGGTTTTAATGCTACCGACCAATACGCCCACTCCTGACAATTTCTCACCTGGATAAAAAATCGTGCTGTATTAGAAGTCGTGTCGTCATAGCCCGTCTTTAGAAATAGAGACTGAAAGCTGAAAAAAAAGAGATTTTTTTAACATGGAAGAAGAGTGCAGATTTGTCCAAGGGAAAGGAACTATTAATGCCATACACATCCTAAGAACTATCATAGAGAGGTGAACCGAGTTGAATAAGGATTTATATTTATGCTTTGTTGATTATACCAAGGCTTCGATCGGGTAAGACATGATGAATTGATCAACCAACTAGAAAGACTCAATATTGATGGAAAATATCTTTGTATAATCAGAAATATGTATTGGGAACAGATAGCTGCAATGAGAATAGAAAACGATATAAGCTCTTTCCAAAAATATCAAAAGAGGAGTCAGACAAGGTTGTGTTTTGTCACCAGATCTGTTTTCACTTTACAGCGAAAACATCATGAGAAACATAGAAGAAGACCCTGGATTAAAGGTTGGAGGAAAAATGGTAAACAACATTCGATACGCAGATGACATCGTACTAATTGCAGAAAGTGAAAGGGACCTACAAAACTTTGTGATATACTAGCAATAGAAAGCAAAGGTAAGGGGTTGAAACGAAACAGCAAGAAGACTGAAATCATGGTGATCAGTAAAAAACATGAAATTCCCTCATGCAAAATAACAGCAAACGGCATAACCTTGAGACAGGTTGATAAGTTTAAATATCTGGGAACGATCATTTCACCAGATGGCAGATGCACATCAGAAATAGCCAGCAGAATCGGACAAGCCAAAACAGCATTCAAGAAGGTGATGCCTATCAGGAAGAGAGTTCTCGAATGTTATATAGAACCGATAATGTTATACGGTTGTGAGGCGTAGACAGTCAACAAGCAAAGCCAGAACAAGATTGAGGCGGCCGAGATGTGGTTTCTAAGAAGAATGTTGAGAGTTCCATGGACAGCAAAGAAAACAAACGAGACAGTCTTGATGGAGGCAGACACAAGAAGATTATTGATAAGGAAGATTATGAAAAGACAGGCAACATTTATAGGCCACCTTATGAGGAAAGGGGAATTGGAGCACCTGGTCACAGCAGGAAAGCTGGCGGGAAAGAGACCACCAGGTAGACCCAGGGGGAAAATATTGGACGGACTTGCAGAGTGGATGAAAATGGAGAGGGTGGAAGATATGCTTGCGGCAACAAGGGATAGAAACAGAGGGAGGGCCATGATCGCCAATGCCATGTGGCAAGACACTTGATGATGATGATGATGAGCTATGGCGAAGAGGTGAATTTCAACCTCGTGACAGATTCTGTTTTAAGAACATCAAACAACTTTGCTGTTTCCTAATGTCGACCAGTGAGTAAACTTTCATTGGAAACAACTGAAGTTAACTGTATTGTAATTATTTCTATACACTTCCATGTGCAGTTCTCTATTTCAGTATTGGTATTTGATAAATCTATGTACGCATTTCAGTTCTTGTGTATATAATGATGTGCTTTCAAGTGCATGTTCTGTCTTCATTGTCCTTACTGTCAAATATCACCACTACTGATGTCATTGTGGCCCACTGTTGTCATCTTCATCAAACAACACAGAAAACCATGGGTCTAACAGGCAGAAGAATCCACTCAGCAAGTATGCCAGATGACAGAATACCAAGGGACAAAAGAATGGGAAAAATTATTCAAACTGTTTCAGATACATATACAAAAATAATTACACTGAAAACTTTTACAGAGACACTTTCACGAATGGCCATAACGTAAAGTCGACGCACAAATCAAACTACTCATCGAGCAACTAAGCTCAGTCGCAAAGATGTGATTATATTTTGCATGGATGGCTCAGTCACCAATACCAAATCTGGAAAAGGCTTTGTTATCAGACAGAACACAAACACAATATATGTAAAATAATGCTATATTTGATATCACGACCTCCAGTTTAATACTGGAAACTGAAGAGACTGTGCATGCTCCATAATGATCAACTTCAATAAATGATGAGATAAAAGAAAGTAAAACCTTCATCCTGACTAATTCGCCGATCTTACTTGAAAAATGGAAAGTGGGGAGCAAAAAGTGAATCAAAAAGTTTATTAAAATGGAAAATGGACTAGGCAAGACTGGCACAAGCAATGAGTTGTATCAACCTACAAAAGCTCACTTGATCTACTTTCTGGACACGGTGCTGTTAAAAGAAATAAAACGAGCTGACAAATTTGCAAGTGAAGCCATTACAGAAGGAATCTTCAGACATTTCAGATCGTATTTTCACAAACAAAATCTGAATCTTCATGTCGTCGATCGTCTCACTCAGAAAACGAACGCTTAATTAAAGGAAGTGGCTGAAAATGGATTAAGAACAGAAAACAGGAGCCATCATCAATCAGACAAACATCGGTATTATCACAAAAGAACATTGCGCAGACGTCTACATCAAGAAATGGAGAATGTTTTGGCTTTTCTGAATCAGAAACAAAAGAAATTAAAGACATGAAAAAGTTAATCGAAGGGATGGTGAAAAAGAATGTGGTAGGCATATTTTGTTCCATTATATCAAGGACAGGAAAGCTGAAGGGAAAAAGAGCACCAGGTAGACCCAGGGAAAAAATACTGGACGGACTTGACGGACTTGCGGAGTTGATGAAGGCAGAGAGGGTGGGAGATGTACTTGCAGCGACAAAAGAAGATTCGTATGGATGGCCATGATCGCCTACGCCATGCAGCAGGACACATGATGATGATAATGTTTCAAGGTTTCTTTTCCGTGAAAGTAAGTACATATTTGCCTGATTCAAAGCAAATGTGTGCATTCTACCGGTGAGTTAACATTAAACACACTGTGCTAACACTTTGATCTGATATTCATGAAAGATATGAACGAATACAAGTTACGTCCTTTCTTTACAAAATTGAAAGATGTAAAGGAATCTCTCTCTCTCTCTCTCTCTCTCTCTCTTTCTCTCTCTCTCTCCCTTTATACATATATATGTACATAACATATATATATATATACATATATACACACATATATACATACACATATATTTCCAGTCAGCCTACCGCCAGTGCCATAGCACTGAAACTGCCCTGCTACACATTCTCAACAATCTCCTCCTTGCAACTGATACTGG
>CM060306.1:116098203-116168203 GCA_030674185.1 Monoplex corrugatus | reverse complement strand
ATAGAGCTTACCCTGCTAATCTGAGTGCGTACTTTGAAGGCATGCTTGAAGAAAATGGTAGGCATGTAACCGTAGGTTTACTTGCTTTGAATGCGTATCTGACCCTGATCAGGATCAACAGTGGAGGACGGGAGACTGGCTCTTCGATTATAAGAATGTCTATAAGAAAAGCTGAAGGTTGATAAGACCAGTGATCAGAAACTGAATGACACACAGGTTGATAGTTCAACAGAGAGATAAGAAGCATAGGTGTATTCTTTGGATGAGTATTTGAAAAGCAAGTAGACATTCAAGGTATGACCTACCATAGGGTTCGAGTATAAGCTTTTCATCATCACCAGCGTCATCTTGTGCCATGCTGCATGGCGTTGACGATCATGGCTTTCCATACGAATCTATCTTTTGTCCCTGCAAGCATATCTCCTACCATTTCTGTCCCCATTCACTTTGCAAAACTGTTTAATATTTTCTCATCGGTCTAATTGTTGCTTCCTCTAGCTGTCATGTTGTGACTAGGTGCTCACGTTTCTCTTGTCTCAGAAAATCTTCTAGAAAGGTTGTTTATCTTTTCCTAATCTTCTTAATCAGTGTTTTGTGCGTGCGTGCGTGCGTGCGTGCGTGCGCGCGTTTGCGTGTGTGTGCGTGCGTGCGTGTGTGTGTGTGTGTGTGTGTGTGTGTGTGTGTTTGAGTCTTTCAAGACTGTCTCGTTTGTTTTCTTCGCTGTCCATGAATTCTTCGCATTTTTCTTAGAAACCACATTTCAGCTGCCTCACTCTTGTTAATTGTCCAGCATTCGCATATGTCAATAAGACCGCTGTCGTGTGGTACAATGTCTACCAACCACATTCATGACCCTTTGAGGAACCTGAAAGTGAACAAGGCAGTGCCTGGATAGGTTTAGATTTGCTGTCTGTGATAGCTGTGGACATTGTGTACGAAAACGACAGACAGACAGACAGCTGGACAGACAGACAGGCAGACAGCTCGGACATACAGACAGGCAGACAGACAGACAGACAGACAGACACAGTAAGAGTAAGGGAAAAGCCTAACCTCGAAGAGCTTGGGTTTCAGATGATCAATGGCTTTGTACAGTGTATTGATTTCTCTGTCCTGCTCGACGGTCACCCTGCGTTCTGTGGCAAACAGAACCTGTGCCTCAAACTGCAGATAGGTGTTGTCCTCGTTCAGTTCCCTCAGGTCGTGAACGTGGTTGTACAGAGTGATGTTGTCTTGTCCCAGTTGAACCAGCTGTATTGACAAAATCACATGTTGAAAGCTTGTTAGAGGTCATTGGAAGATATGACGGTAGTCCACTGAAATACAACATTGCATGATAATGTTACAAATAGTGGGGTCTGAAAAGTGTCTCGTTATTGATATCGTGTTTAATGTTTCTCGTTACTGATATCGTGTTCAGTGTTAAGTACAAAGCTCTCCTCATAACATTCTTGCAAATGCCTGCTTGAACTGTAATGTTTAACTGTAAGGGCAAGAAGATATTGGCATTATCTCGAAGACACAAGAAAAGTACTCATGAAAATGATCTCCGCGTAATTGTTGGAAATACTTGAAATGCAATAATGATGTAAAAAAATTAACTGAAAATCCATTTCAAAATTAATCTTAGTGTTCCTATGCATTATATTGGTCTTTCATTGTTCTCACCTGTTTCTCCAGCCTGGTGATGCTTGTATTATGTATCGTGTCAGTGTCCCTCAGCCCCACAAAGGTGACCAGCACAAGCTCCTTTACTTTCTTTTCCTGAATGGACAGCTGAGCAAGGAGAGCGTCCACTTGTTCCGAGTATGTCTTCACCTGGTCATGCACGTCTAAAAATACAACAACATCAGCAGCAGGTGAGAGAGGATGGGAGGCAGAGGGACAAGCATACAGAAACCATAAGACAAATAATAAGCAGGCTGACAACCAGACAGATAAACACACATATATACAGTTCAATAAATCTCGAAACACAGTACAATGTAAGATGCCACCACTTGATGATGGTTTCGAAATATATGATATCAATTATTTCTGAAGGGATTTGTACCTGGGAAGTAAATAGGAGACATTTTAAGAACGCTGTATGGTATGATACCATGTGTGGAAGAAACGTGAGTATCCTTTAGTATCTCGTTCATCAAATACTGTTACTGTTACTGACTGATTATACCCACGGATTCATGAAAAGCATATGAACATGGGGAAGAAATACAAAAATGATCTCCTCATTTCGGACGCACACAAATTTTCATAATATCGTATTGTCAGTAGAGAGTATTATCTATTTTTCACATAGTGAGAGAGAGGATAGGGTCAATTAGAACCAACATCATCTTATCTTGTTGTCTTGTGTACCCTTGTATTGAAAGCGTAATTAGAAACACAATAACACCACCGGGTAAAGTTGCAATAACACATTTGTACTTCTATATTTAGGTATATCTAAGGAGTTATATCTCAAAACATGGTCAGAGGTCCTGTAGACAGGTCAGAGGCTGTCTTCCGCTACTGTCCTCTAGCCACATGGGGAAAGTGATCCCAACAAAACATCTGACTTAGACAATATTGGGATCCAACAGTTTCAACTTGCCCAAGACGCACTGTGACAGG
The DNA here is from genome assembly GCA_030674185.1 of Monoplex corrugatus. Classification (NCBI taxonomy): domain Eukaryota; kingdom Metazoa; phylum Mollusca; class Gastropoda; order Littorinimorpha; family Ranellidae; genus Monoplex; species Monoplex corrugatus. The sequence goes on along the minus strand of CM060306.1, from coordinate 116,165,587 downwards.
AAAGAGTAAAATCCATACTGGATCAGCCATGGCCCGGGTCACTTCTGACCTTGCCTTTCGTCGACCTACACCAGGCAGAAGCGAAAAAATGTGCGATTGGAGAACAAATACAGAACATCCTCGAAGAAACATCCTAACTTTTGCCACCTGTAACGCATAATCACACAGGAAGGCTGGAATACTGAAAGTATTTACATGTGAGATGGACAGATAATCGTAGCACTGTCCTGGGCTCTGCAAAGTTAGATGGAAAAACAACAGATAAAATAAGACACAAGAAGGGCATGTCCAGCACTATAGTGCAGAAGAGACAAACATGCACATAGAGTCAGTTCTGGGTCAACATAGACATAACAAACACTGTACCTGGATTCAGCCCTATTTCCAGCAGGATCATGACCATTCATTTGAGAGTGAAACTTTTCAACATCACGGTAATGCAAATAAATGTTTCCAATGAGACTGTAACAGCGACTGGATTCTTCAACATCCAGCTTCAAACAGTCATCAATAAAATTGATAAGACAAACATTCTGGTTGTTAAGGATGACTGGAATGAATGGAATAATGGAATGACAAAGTTGATATAGATACCTAAGAGGCTGAAAAAAATTCTGTGGCCTCTATTGCAATGAGAATACCAATATATGGCATCATACATGCTAGCATTTGCCAGCAATGATGACTTGGTTCCCTCTAATACTTTGGTGAACAAAAGCATTCAAATGATGTACATTGCATTCCCTAAATTGTCAGTATCGCAGTAAGGAAAAACTTAAAGAGGTAAGGCAATAGTGGAGCTAAAACAAGAATGTTTCCAGGTACTGAATTTAGCTACCATCTGCAATAAAATCTGGTACACAGGTGGACTCAATTGCTAACTGTTACCATTCCTAAACAACAACAACAAAACAGCAACAACAACAACAACAACAAAAACAACAATAATGATAACAACAACTCCAACATTGCACGAACTACGGCACTATCGATCACCCTTGTCAGCAAAGTAATGCTCATAATCATTTTGAACAGATTACAGCCACAAGAAGACACGAATACTGCTGCAGAACAGGCTGGATTCAGCAAAGACACAAGTACCGACAAACAGATCTTTAACATGCGTGCCCTTTGTGAAAAAATACCATCAGCACCAGAGAAAATTCTACTAAGTCTTCATGGACTTCAAGCAGGTCTTTGACAAAATCTGGCAGAAGGCACTGTTGGACACACACACACACACACACACACACACACACACACACACACACACACACACACACACACACACACACACACACACACACACACACACACACACACTCACACTCACACACATACACACACACATACACGAGAGAGAGAGAGAGAGAGAGAGAGAGAGAGAGAGAGAGAGAGAGAGAGAGAGAGAATTTCCCACAACAACATAAAGTTTAAAGTTTGCCATTTGGTGGGGCAAGCTTAGAAGTTTCAATTCGCCGTAGTTCCTAATGTTTTTAAACTAGTCCATAGGAATCAGCCTTGCAGAGAGTACCTGAAGATAAACGTCTTGATGTTTTTAAGTTTTTTAAAAGGAGTAAGCTACGCAGAGAGTATCTGGAGATTTAGAAGTACTGTAACTGAATGATTGAATATTGTAAACATATGAAATCGATTTTCTGTGGAGGAACACTGTAATCCAAGCACTGGTTGGCATTAGCACGATTGGAATACTTGCTAACGTTGTACAACTTGTTCACAGAAAAAAAGTAATATCTCTAACAAGATCAAAAGAACAAAGGAAGGTGTAAACTGTGACGGATGTGCTTTTACTATTTTTTCACACTGTTGTGTAAGTTTTTTTTGGCTCATTTTTCTTTTGTGGATTGGAGCACCCAAATGTTGTTTTCGATGTCTTTGTTCTCATTGGCTGAGGTGAGAAATGTTTTGGGACTGGCTGTGAAGTTAGGGCGTGGAATGCGTGTTGAAAAATCTGTGAACTCAAATTCAGTTCTACGGAGATTGCGAGGTTCAGCAGTTGCGTTTCCTTGCTGCCTGAAAAGAACTAAAGAGTCTGGTTTTTTTGGAAGCTGCTAATGTGTGAATCTTTTATATTTTTGAGATTACTAATGTTTGAACGAAAGTTTCCTTTCGCAACATTAATTTACCTTCGGATTTGTAGAGTGTTAGCATGAGAAATCTACTTTGTCAAAATTTGAGACTTGTAAAGATTATGAAGGAGCTAATTGAATTGGCCTATTGTGATACAAGTTATAGGAAAGTCTGGATTCATGGAAGAATGCTAAAGGGAAACAATTTGTTGTAAGCTTTTGAGATGAAGAAACGTAATTGTGTAAAAGTGAAGTGAAATTAGTATCTTGGCAGTTAAGAGTTGTATTGAGCTGTAGTTCTTGACTTAATGTTTTATGAATGACTGTTTTGGGGTTTTGATCTTCGAATGATGTACAGTCAGTGTAAAATTTTATGGACAATTTTATGTATTGAGAGTTTGGACTTTTGAAACATGAATGGCGAATTTTGTATTAAATTCTTTATTGTAAGATATTTTTTGTTTAATGGATATGAAGTTAAATTAGTGGTCATCGTTTGGAAATTGAGTTAGTGTAGAATATTTTTCTGTATGGCACCGTGACTGTATTTGCCTCTGAGCTTTTAAAAGGCAAACAGTAATATTTTGGGATGGATGTCCATCTGCCATATATTTGGATATGGTGCGGCCATTGACCCCATGCATTTTATTAGCATTTTCTAAGATGGAATTACTTAGCAAATTCTGTCCTATCTACAGCTTCTGACACGGAGAGCTGTCTGGTCTGACTGGTTCACGAGGGAGCCACATCTGTACGTGGACGTGGTTTGAGGGGTGGATGCCTGATCCAGTCCTGGTCCTAAGCTGTTAGGACTCTGCTGTATACCTGGGCGTCTCCGTTTAATGACGCCTCCGTGATTCGTCCTGCTCATGGGATTGTGCGGTAACAAAAATATATTGACATACAGTGATGAACTGAGTGCTGAACAATATCGATGCTGTGAAACTTGAATTGTGAGAACTGTCCGGGAAGTGTTGGTGCAGTGAAACTTTCCTTGTGAAGGAAAAATAACTGAACTGAGTAAACGATTACCTGCCTTCTTTTGCACAGTGGACGTTGAACATTATATTATGTTTGTTGATCTGGCTGGATAAAAATGAACTGAGAATTCTGATTGATTATAGAATATTGAAATATACTGCTTTGTTTACAGAGGTTGATGAGGTGACTGAATGGGGGGTTGTGTGTGATTGGGGAGAACACGTGGAGCACGCACCTACACACATACAGTTTGCATCATACCCCTAGTCTACTTTCATTCTCTTTCTTTGTCAGTCACTCATAAAACCGCCTTCTGTCACATAAACATTTGGCCAAATAGGTTGTCAACCATAAAATCATAAAGCAAGGACACTTAGTATCATTTATAGATCAATAACGAATGACGAGTGTGCTGCCTATCCACACTTTTATCAGAATCCGTTGGACTAAGTAATCAGACACGACACAATTGAATCTGGATTAAATGATGTCATTGCTTGTCGATTGTATGTCCTGAATTTGCTGATCTTGTTTATTTGTTGTCCATCTTACATAAACTTAATAAATGCTGTCGGGAAAAAAACTTTCATGCATTGTTTTGTTTGATAATAAGTTGATCTTTCTTTGTGTGTGATTTTTTTATTGAAGTCAGTTGAATAATTAATTTACGATTAAGAAAAACTTATTCAAAAGCTCCACATCTATTCATCTTTCCCTCTATCTATCTATTTACCCATTATTCATCCATTCTTCCATTCGATCCATCTCCTGATGCAGGTATATTGTGATCCTACCTTTTACACGTTCATACAGTTTGTCTACTATGGTCAAGGGTTCTTCTCCCAACAGGGATAGTTTATGTCCCGGCCACGTTTAGAGCCCAATCCATGTGGTCCATGATGTCCATGATGTCCATGTTCATAGCCACTACCAGCGTGAAGATCCTTACCGTAACCAGTGTCATGAGAACCGCTGTAGCTATCTCCAGAATAGCCAGGTTGGGGGTAGTAGCTATGAATACATAAATCAATCAATTAATTAACAAATACGTGTATAAATACATAAACAATGCAAAATAGATGAGATAAATTAATCAATAAACGAATAAATAATGAACCAATGAATGGATGACTGACTGACTGACTGACTGAATGAATGAATGAATGAACGCACGAGCGAACACGAACGAACAAATGAACGAACGAACGAACGAACGAACGAACGAACGAACGAACGAACGAACGAACGAGTGAATGAATGAATGAATGAATAGATGAATGAATGAATGAATGATGAATGAATGAACGAACGAATGAATGAATGATAACTGAATAGATAAACGAGTAAACACACATATACAAAAATGAATGAATAAAATCCAGTGCACTGAGAATCATGGATTCTACATGTACACAATATCGATACAAAACAAACAAACAAACAGCCAAACAGTTTTATTTTTTTAAACAAACAAAATAATATTAAAAGAGATGTAGAAAAAGAAATGTTTTACCATTTAAAGAAATCTTGTTTATTATTTCATTTCCCCAAGCATCGAATGTTCTTTTCTTTGAATTCAAATACATCTTACAAAATACAAAGCCAAACGTCTGGACTCTAAGAATGAGTCACGACACATGTAGCATCAACACTAGCTGATGTCAAGCAACAGTCTGAACTTGTAGAAATTATGTAACTGTATACTGTATCAAGAGATGCAAATGATTCTCTCTCTTTCTTTCTCTGTCTCTCTTTCTCTGTCTCTGTCTCTATCTGTCTGTCTGTCTCTCTCTCTCTCTCCATCTCCCTTACGGCACACGCACATATTGTCTTCTAAAACCATTAGAATCTATCTTATTTGATGTACAGTTGCCATCATCAAATAACAAAACAAACAAAAAACAAAAACAAATAAAAAAGAAAAAGAAGATGGCCCTATATTACACAAACATTTCTTTTGACACGACTAAACGAGTTATGATTTAGGAAGACTTTTGCACACATGAACATCAATATCTATTACCAGTTCTGTTTATAATACACTGAACTTTCATCCTCATTTCCTTCGGTGTTGTAGTAATTTGATGTTTTCTCCAAAAGAAAATCATAAGGTATACATTATCTCAGGAATTCCTGATAGTGCATTTACTGGTGGTAAATGTATTTTTCATTTGCATATCTGCAGTTGAGGTCCCCCCAAATCAAGCTTTTATTAGGCTTAGTATTGTATTAACACTAAACACCTGAGGGCACTGGTTGGATCCCATGACAAAAATGTCTCACCACTGATCGGACATTCACCTCCCAGCTCCCAACGCCAAACAGTAGCCATTTGGTCTACTTTGTGGCATCGGGATTTTATGCTTATAAATGATGAATTGTGCAGAAAGCAGTAGACTATATAGTCAAGCGTTTCTCTACTATGGTCCATTTATCCACACTTATGGAACTTAGTCAAGCACTTTTTATTTGCTTTCGTCGATTCATCTGTGCCACATAGAACAAATTATGATATGAAAGATAGTCTTCCACATTTCTTATATTTTCTTTCAGACGTTTTTGAAGTGTTTTTCCAAACTTGATGTGAATTTGGTAATTTGGCAATAGCATATAAAACGTTGAATGATGCCTTTTTGTCCTTTTTATTTAATTTATTTATCTGTTGTTACTTTTTTTGGTATTACAGATATTGCATCTGACATTTTAAGTTATAGTCATTCTAATCAAGATTTGATTAGAAACAGAAATCCACAACAAATTCTCAATTGAAACCATTTTGAGTCTTATTTCCTTTATTTCCTTGTTAGTTTTAATGCCATCTATATCTGCTACTCTCTCCATTTTAGAAAAGGTCTAGTATCAAAGATTTCAACTGATCAAGTAGTCTTTCATGGTAAACGTTTGATCTGGCAATTATTCTTTGTAATGATTCGCTAATTTCTTTGATGCTATTGCATTCAATATTTTACTTTCCTTTTGTACGTCAGGTTTAATTGCGATTATACAGCTTAAACAGGTTAGATACGTTATTTTATTCTCCATTTTCTTGTAACATTTTCACAGTCAGCGAGTAGCTATTTTCATCTGATAGATCACTTCCAAAGAACACTTTCCTTACTATCCAAAATTTAAAGCAAAATGCATTGTTGGACATTTTAGAATTGTCGTTGCAGAAAATAAGTTCTGATACAACCCCTCTACTGTAGTACTGTTACTTAAATTGTCATACGCTAAGAAAACTTGCTTCCCAAATTTATTGCATATACATTTGATAAACCGTTTTTTGTTCCAAAACAGTTTAAATATAGTATTGCGTTTGCAGGTGAAGTGATTATAATATATAATTTTCAATTTTTGAATGCCTTTGGGGTGCATTCTCATCCTTTAAATGCTTGTGCTAAAGTTTATGTGTTCCGCGTTCCTATTTTCTAAAAATAATATATTGTCACTGAATATCACAAAGAAGAATACAAAGCAAAAATGACATGGAAATTGCATATCTTTAAAACAGAATGGTTGCCTACCTCCCGTTCTTAACAGTTGAAACTTACGTTATTTATTCAAAATAGAATATACGTATTGTCAATTTACGTATGAAATATGATAGTGAGTCTGACTTCTTAACAATTACCCGTGTATGAGAGAAATGTTTTGACTTCAAGGAGAAGAGCGGCAGAATGGTTCAGTCGTTCGCCTGCCAATAACTAAACTCGAGTTTTCAGGGTTCGTTTCTCATTGAGGCCTCGCTTTTCTTTCCTTAGTTTCACCGGAAAATTCAATTGAAGGCTACTCCTTCGGAAGGGGACGAAAAACGAGTCAGACCTATGTGCCTTCTAGCCTGAGCGCGCAAAAGATCCCATGGCAGTTGGAAATCATGAAAAGAGGAGCTTTCGCCCAGCAGCCCTGGTATAAAACATTGGAGAGATAGATTAATTTCCCAGGTACCTCCCCTTGAAGGCCAATTAGCCTTTTAGCCTTTCTGAAGTCTTGGTTAAAAGAATTGGGTGACCCTCACAATGTGAATTTGTTGAAGGGAAAGAAACTGTTAATGCCACACACATGTTAAGAACTCATAGGAAGATCAGATGAGTTGAATAAGTATATATATATACATGTATATATAAAATATATATATATATATATATATATATATATATATATACAATATATTATGTATATGGATATGTATATACATATATATATATATATTGTGTGTGTGTGTGTGTGTGTGTGTGTGTGTGTGTGTGTGTGTGTGTGTGTGTGTGTGTGTGTGTGTGTGTGTGTGTGTTGTTGTTGATTATACCAGGCTTTTGATCAGGTAACAAATGAAGAATTGGAAAAGTCCATATTGATGGGAAAAATCTAAGAATGATAAAGAATAAGTATTGGAACCCCCCCCCCCCCCACCAAGAACAAGAATAGAAAATGATATAAGCCCTTTTCAAACTATCTAGAGAAGGGTTCGACAAGGATGTGCTCTGCCATAAATTTGTTTTCACTTTACAATGAAACCATTATTAGAAGCCTAGAACGCCCTGGGATAAAGGTTAAAAGAAAAATGATAATCTTCGTTGTGCAAATGATGCTGTCTTTTTTGCAGAAAAAGGAAAAGACCTAAAACATCTTGTATATGTAGTAGATTTGAAAAGCAAAAATAAAAGGCTAGAGCTGAATGGTGAGAATACTTCAGCAAAAACAAACAGAAACAAGAAACAAGAAACAAAGAAAAAAAGAAACAAACAACAACAAACAAACAAACAACAAACAAACACAGAAATCCATTCATGTAAAATATCAACAACTGGCACACTATTGAGGCAAGATGATAAGTTTAGATATCTGGGAACAACCATCTCACCTGGCAGCAGATGCACATCAGAAATAGCCAGCAGAATAAGCCAAGCTAAAACAGCATTCAAGAAAATGCAAAGAGTTGTAACGAACAAATGCCTAACAATTAACTACAGGAAGAGAGTCCTTCAGTGCTGTATAGAACTAATACTGTTGTACAGATGTGAAGCCTGGACAATCAACAAGATTGAGGCAGCTGAAATGTGGTTTCTAAGAACAATGTTAAGAGTTTCATGGACAGCAAATTAAACAAACAAAATGGTCTTGAAAGATACAAACATGAGAAGAATATTAATGAAGAAGATTAGGAATAGTCATGTAACACTTATAGGACATTTCAATGGGGAAAGAAAAACTTAAGCACCTTGTCACAACAGGAAAGCTGGAGGGTAAAAGAGCACCAGGCAGACTCAGAGAGAAACTATTAGGCAGTTTACAGTGTTGATGAGAACAGGAAGGGTAGGAGATATACTTGCAGTGACAAAATATAGATTTATTTGGAGGGCCATGATCGCTTAGGCCATGTGGAATGGCACATGATGATGATAACGATGACTATGAACACAATGGGACAAGCAAATGCACACACATACTGGATGACTGGGTGCCAGTCTATATTTTTGTGTTAATAATTGGTAGTTAAAAGGATAGTTAATGGCGACATTGTCAAAATAACTCTTACTTTAATTGCATTTCCTTTATCGTTTATGGCCTTAATAGCTAATCAAGACTTCTGAAAAGATGTAAAACTCGTACTTCATTTCATCTGGAGTCCGTCCACAGATTTTCGTTTAGTATGTCGTTTCGGAATTCTGTTTTGTATGTAAAAGGTTTACAAGAGACCAGAGCACATAAAAAGTTTGCAAGAGACCAGAGACAGACGCAACAGCTAAATATTCATCCTTCAGTTGATTACAGGTTAACAATACTTACTCGTCAGCCCAAACGGCAGCCACCAGGATAGCAGCAAGGCACAGAGATGTCAACGTGTTCATGGTGATGATATTGTTGCTGTTGCAGTTCCCAGCTAACGATGCCACTGACACAAGCAACACTCGAAACTGCTGTCCCTTTTATACACGTAACGTGGGCGAGGCTTGATAAAATACAGACAGCAAGGCACGAGTCGATTCAATTTTTAACTGTGACACTTTCGGAAAGGTTAAAAAGGTGATACAGAAAGGCTTATCCTATAGACAATATGCCGTCACTGTTGTCTGAACGTTGACTCATCTCATGATTTTAATAGGACGCGCTGATAGTAGTCACGTGTCACGTCAGCAAGTATCATAGATTTGTGTAAAATATATTTTGGCACACCACGCTTACTGGCTTACTCTGATGCATGTCTAAATTTTTGGAAGAAAATGCGGTCTTTGCAGGGGGCATTTAAACACATGTTACTCGGCGACATGGTTCTAATGATATTTTCGAAGATAGATAATGCTCATGGTACTGACTGACGATTAATCTACTCGTATTAAATATCTACTCACCAGCGTGAACACTGTCAATGGTGAAACAGAAAAAAACAGTGTGAGAAGTGGAGGAAGCAGCAGGGAAGTTTCAGTCTTTTTTTCTCCTAATCTTTGTATTTGGTGCTTGTTTATTTGTGATCTTACGCTTGACAAAGGCCATTTGGTCGAACATTTGCGCTTGTCTTGTCTGGTTGTATTAAATACGCGTTTTGATTGTTTTTACGTGGTATTTTTTCTGGTTCCTGTTTACTTCAACGCAGGCAATCACACTTGTTTGGGATTTAGTGTCAGTGATGTCTACTGATATTCGTTCTTCAGCGTCTATACAGTTCATAGTCGTTGTCGGCCTCTTTACATCTCAGGAGATGATAGTCTGCACCAGGAGGCTTTGTGGTCATGACGTGCACTTTCTGCTTTCATAGTATTCCTCACTTAACCGAACAATTTTTATTATATTCACTGATCGTTCATTCATCAATATGAACAAAGTTCACTAATATTTATGACTTAAGCGAATTATACACATGTATATATATCATATTGACTGACTGTTCATTCACCAATATAAACAATGTTCATGGTGCTCAATGCTGATTATTCATCAGAATAATGTTCATGATACTGATTATGCACTAATCACTGAGATCAGAACACATTATTCTAATAATTCGCCCCAAAGTATAAAAGATTCTCATAACACTCATGGAAAGTCCTCACCAAAGGAAACAGTCTGCATGATACTCACTGATACTCACTTCCCAAAGGGAACAGTGTTAATGGTATTCATTGACAATTATCATCACCACCACCACCACCACCACCCAAAAATAGCAGTGCTCATGATTTTTTGATATGACACTATTGTTTGTGTAGCTTTTTTATGAAGCATTTATTTTTTAATGAACTCAGAATGCATTTGATAAACTTGGCTTACTTGAGTCTTTTAATTTCTATGTTATGTTATGTTATGTTATGTTGTGTTGTGTTTGTGTTATGTTGTGTTGTGTTGTGTTGTGTGGTGTGGTGTGTTATGTTGTGTTCTTGTGTGGTGTTGTGTTGTGATGTGTTGTGTGGTGTGGTGTGATGTGATGTGGTGTGGTGTTGTATTGTGTGGTATTGTATTGTGTTGCGTTGTGCTGTGTTACGTTGTGTTGTGTTGTGTTGTTACAGCGCCATGTTGAAAAGCAGTGGTCGTAGGTTTGAACCTCAGATGGGCCACATTGTTTTCACGCGTGCTGACTGATTCTTTTGATGAGCCATGGACTCAAGATCTGATATCGCGAGTTTGATCACAGCCAGTAACATTAAAATCTGAAACCAGAAAAAAAAAAACCCACACACGAATATAGAATCAGAACGCATCTTTAACACAACCAGACAAGACAGTCGCACATTGATTTCTCATGCCTATGTTTCAAAAATCAGTCTGGTGGTGTTAGCTTAGTGTCTCATAGGTTCCTAGTGTCATGTCGAGTCGAGTTGACGCCTTTGGAGCCGGAGCAGTGTCGGCTCTGGCTGGTAAGGCCGATGTGGGATAGGCAGTCATTGTTATAACTATTCTTATTGTTATTGATATTGTTACCATTGCTGTTATTGTTGTTATATTATTGTTATTTTTGTTATATTATTATTATTATTATTATTATATTTTAAATAATCATTATTATTATTATATAGTATTGTTAGTTCGATTTATATAGTGCAAAAAGTCCATGTCATAGCTTGTTTTCTGCACTTCTTCTTCCTCTTCTTCTTCTCCTCCTCCACATCATCATCATCATCATCATCATCATCATCATCATCATCATCATCATCATCAGCATCATCATCATCATCATCATCACTATAATTACTACTACTACTATTCTTCTTCTTCTTTTTCTTTTTATTATTATTATTATTATTATCATCATTATTATCATTACTATTATTATTATTGTTGTTGTTCTTATTTCGATTTATAGAGTGCAAAAAGTCCATGTCATAGCTTGTTTTCTGCACTTCTTCTTCCTCTTCTTCTTCTCCTCCTCCACATCATCATCATCATCATCATCATCATCATCATCATCATCATCATCATCATCATCACATCATCATCATCATCATCACTATAATTACTACTACTACTACTACTATTCTTCTTCTTCTTTTTCTTTTTATTATTATTATTATTATTATTATTATTATCATCATTATTATCATTACTATTATTATTATTGTTGTTGTTCTTATTTCGATTTATAGAGTGCAAAAAATCCGCATCAAAGCTGGTTTGCTGCGCTTTTTACAGAGAAATAAAGGAAGTCAGGGGGGGGGGGGAGAGGGGCTGGAGATCACCAATGCCCATACAATAATCAGTATAAACACAATATGACTCACACATCAGTAAAGCATAAATATAGTTCATCAGATATGACAACAGATCATAACACGAAATCAGAAATTGGTAGTAGTGACATTAGTCTACATAAAATATACATTCGTATTCATAATCATATTTATATTCATATCAATATTTATATTCACATTCATGTCTTTTGTCACAGCGGATTTACCCTGTGAAATTGAGGTGCTCTCCCCTTGAGAGCGCGTCGCTGCAGTACCGCGCCACCCCATTGTTATCATCATACTTATTATCAAGGATTCAAAACGGATGAATCTCATTGTCTCTCTGTTTGACAGCCTGCAGGGAACAGTGCAGTTTGAAAGGTTGTACCATCAGAGCCATTCCCCATTCAAAGCGGAGTGAAACTGGGTTGCATCCTTACTCCATCGTTCTCAGGAATCTCTTTCTCCCTCATACTGTTGTACACTGCCAGAACATCTGATGGCGACAATGGAGTGTATTCCCATTGCAAACTCTTGCAACTCGCACGCTGCGTCAGAGCAAAAACCAAAGTGTGTGAGATCATGATCCAGGACCAGGAGATATTCTTCGCTTATGACAACTGCCTCGAAATGTGACCACATCCTGGTCTCCAGAGGCTAGTCAGCCCCACAGCACACGTTTGCCAAAATTTGGCCTCATAAGCAGTCTGATAAAGACAGAGGTTATGGGGCAGTGTCAGCAAATATTTTAACATCAGCATCGACTATCACCCCTTCAAGTGGTAAATGAATTCACCTACTTAGGATCAACAGTCTCCAGCAAACCTATCCCTCGACCCTGAGCTCAATAGAAAGGTAAGGAAATTTAATGCTGCCATGGCCAAGTTCTCACCACAGTCACCAAAACTGGAGTGTACAGAGCCTCCATACTGAGAACCCTTCTCAACGGCAGCGAGAACTGGACAAAAGTACGTCTGCCAAGAGCACTATTTCAACAGCTTCCACTCGCAATGCTTGAGCTGGATTTTAGGCATTTCCTGCAAGGATCGTGTGCCAAACAAGAACATCCTGTACCAGGCCAGCATGCATAGCGTGCATGCTCTCTTCATACAACGACGACTACATTCATCATCGTCAAGTGCCGTGCCACATGGCGTTGGCGATCACGACCTTCCATGTGTTTCTATCTCTTGTTGCCTCAAGCACCTCTTCCGCCCTCTTTGTCTTCAGCCACTCTGCAAGCCCGTCCAATATATCTTCTCCCTGGGTCTACCTGGTGCTCTCTTTCCCTCCAGCTTTTCTGTTGTGACCAGGTGCTACAATTCTCCTTTCCTCATAAAATGGCCTATAAATGTTGCCTGTCTTTTTCTAATCTTCCTTATCATTGATCTTCTTGTGTCTGCCTCCATCAAGACTATTTCTTTGTTTTCTTTGTTGTCCATGGAACTCTGAACATTCTTCTTAGAAACCACATCTCGGATGTCTCAATCTTGTTATGGCTTTATTTGTTGACTGTCCACGCCTCACAACCGTATATCATTATCGGTTCTATATAACATTCAAGAACTCTCGTCCTGATGTTAATTGATAGGCACTTGTTGGTAAGAATGCTTTTCATCTTCTTGAATGCTGTTTTGGCTTGGCCAATTCTGCTGGCTATTTCTGATGTGCATTTGCCGTCTGGTGAAATGATCGTTCCCGGGTATTTAAACTTATCAACCTGTCTCAAGGTTGTGCCATTTGCTGTTATTTTGCATGATGGGATTTCATGTTTCTTTCACTGATCATCATGGCTTCAGTCTTCTTGCTGCTTAATTCCAACCACGTACCATTGCTTTCTATTTCTAGTGTGTTCACAAGGTTTTGTAGGTCATTTTCTGCAATTAGCACGGTGTCATCTGCGTATCGAATGTTGTTTATCATTTTCCCTCCAACCTTTAATCCAGGGTCTTCCTCTAGGTTTCTTATGGTGTTTTCGCTGTAAAGTGAAAACAGATCTGGTGACAAAACACAATCTTGTCTGACTCTTTTTTTGATATTTTGTAAAGAGCTAATATCGTTTACTATTCTCATTGCAGCTGTTTGTTTCTGTTTGATGACTGCATTGGCCTGGCCGTATTCGCTGAACACAAAATGATTGCATCTGAAAAGATATTCTGTACAGAAACCTTGTTACTGGAGCCTGCTGCTGTAATATAGTGACGTTTGAAATGTGACCTCAAGTCTGCTGAGATCTCTGTGGACATCTAGGAAGAAACAGTTACACATTGCTTTGCCTGTCGACTGGCTGTACTTGCAGGCAGAAACGAACTCGACTGTGGTTGGAGAGAAGAGAGAAGGAAAGCTGTGTTTGAGACCACCATCAGCCAACAGCCTTCATGTGCGTCAGGTGTGCCAAGGAATGCCATTCAAAAAGCACAGCCACAGCCGACACTGTGTCCACATCCAACTGAATCCTTAGTCGAGCAAATCCAGTGCCTGATCAAAAAGACGGAACTGTTATTGTCCACTGTGGTATACTTGCAGCAGATCATGAATAACATTTAAAAAAAGTATCTGCAATATGGCCGTTTAAAAAGGCTGATTGAAACGGTTTATTACTGGCTTCTGGGCGACTCATCCACTGTGAGAAGACGTTCCTCTCAAAGACCATGAATAAAAGTTGAACATTAGAAAAGACTAATAGCTTTTTTTAAGATCATGGGGATGTAGACTCCACTTTGTGGACAGACAGGGGATTAACTAAATCATGTTTAAAGCTCAGTGACATGATACCTGTCCAGAGAGATATACATCATTTCTGTTAGAATTAGAGAAATATCTTGAATTTTTTTACGAAACAATATGATACAATACGACACGATACGATATGATAGATACAATATGATACGATACGATATGGTACGATACAATATGACACGATACGATATGATGCCATACGATATGTTACAGTGCACAACACAACACAACACAACACAACACAACACAACACAACACAACACAACACAACACAACACAACACAACACAACACAACACAAACACACGAACACTATACCTCACCACATCAAAATCACACACCATATAACACCACACCACACCACACCAAACTAAGAAAAACAAACCAACCCGCAACACCACACAACACCACGGAACAACAAAACACCACACAACACAATGCAACATGACACAATATAAGAAAACAAAACACAACACACCATACAACACAACACTACACCACATCGAACAATAAACAAACATAGCACAACACCACAACACAGCACATTACACAACACCAGACCACACCACACCGCACCATACCACATCACACCAGACCAAACCACACCACAACACACCACACCACAAAACACCACATCACATCACACTACACCACACCACAACATATCATACAATTCAACAAATACAACAACCACACAAAACACACCATAAGACACCACACCACACCATACCACACCACAGACCACACAATACAACAAAACACAATGCTTCACAACGGAACAGAACAAAACACAACACTAAACTACACCACACAACAACCAAACACAAAACACCACAACAAACATAACAAACACAAAACAACACAACACAACACTCAACACAACAAACACAACACAGGTTCAATTTTGGTTTCTCAAGATAACGTCTCCACGCTTGGAATAAATTCCATATGCACTAATGTCACGGATGCCATGTGATGGAAAACACCCAGAATGATCATCGCACAAGCCTTAAGCAGGCACATAGATCGATGAGCTTGCCAGGTCCTGAGGTCCTACGTAGCCTATGAGTTTCATGTCTTATGCTAGTACTGTTTCAGCCTATCACTGGAACAATCTTGGTAACATTATAATGACGTGTATATCTGTGTGTCTCATCTTCAATATAATAATAATAAAAAACAAATACGAGAAATACAGAAGTAAGCAAATAATCAAATAGAAATCAAAAATAAAAAAGACAACCAAAACACAACAAGCCACTAACATAGACTTGTCTCATATCGCAGAACTCCACCCCCACCCAGACAGAGAGACAGAGATGGAGAGACAGAGAAAGAGAAACAGAGAGAGAGAGAGAGAGAGAGAGAGAGAGACAGACAGAGAGAGAGAGACAGAGAGAGAGACAGAGAGAGAGACAGAGACAGAGAGACAGAGAGAGAGACAGAGAGAGACAGAGAGATCTGCACAGCACGATGGCTGTTAACAATGTAATGAACCACACAAATATAAGAGACCACAACAGAACAGAACAAAACAAAAGGAGAAAACAAAACAAACGTAAACGAAACAAAAATAAAAAGCAGAAAAGAAACAAACAAACAACCCCCCCCCAAAAAAAAAGAAACAAAAAAGGTGTAACACATATGTACACGAACATACACATGTACACACATACACCAACCAACACACACACAAAAGAAAACAGACAGAAATAGACAAATATCATGACAAGCTTAAAAATATACAAGACAACATCCAAGAAACCGACTACAAACACATACACAAACAGTATGACAACCATCTCCTTACTCCAGTTGTATTTTTCCCTTTCTTCACCTTTGCTTTATCTCTGTTTCGGGAAAAGCCCAAACATTTTCCATTCACGCTCTAATAATTTACGCATTGTTGGTTTTGAAATGGTACTAATGTTAGTATGATTGCTGATAGCTCGTTTTTTGTTGTTTTTGTTTTTGTTTTCATTGCACATTTTCAGCCACTTCCTCTGTCTACTCCTTTTTGAGTAAGACGATCAATGATATGATAACTCACAATTTGCTCGTGAAGGTATGATTGTAAGCGTCTTAGGATTTCAGACTTTTCAAGATGGAAAGTTTTTGTTATAGTTGCATTGCCTACAAGTTTATTGGCACGTTCACTTCCCTAAACACCGGCGTGCCCAGGGCAATAGATCCACGTGAGATTTTGTACGTCAATAGTGTTCATTGCTTTGCGCAATTCTGGGGTCCAACTCAGTTTTGTACTTTTTGGAGTAGGTTTATTGAATCACTTAGAATGAAGGCTTCACTTTTTTTCGTTTCATCATCCAGTGAAGTTAACCATTGAACAGCATATGTGATTGCTTCAGTTTCCATTGTTAGACTGGAGGTTGTGATATCATATGTAACGTTTTTTTTAATGTATGGCGTTTCCATTTTGTTTGACAGTGAAGCCCCATCTAGATTTGTTATTGGTGACTGAGCCATCTATGTATATGATTGCCTCTTTGGGTTTGCAGTTAAGTTGCTGTATGAGAAGATGGATTTTTGCGTCAACACTATGTTGTGGCCATTTGCGATATTGTCTCCCTAGATTTTTTGTATGATTATTTTGTACATGTTTTTAAACTGATTGGAGATTTTTCCATTTCTTTTCTCTTTGAGTTCTGCTAGTAGACATACGTGCTAAATGTATTCTTCTGCCTGTCCAATCCATGATTTTCCGCGTTGGAGTCTGTTGCCATTTGCTATTCTGACCATCTCGTGGATTTTTATTTATTTGTTTGTTTGTTTGTTTTTGGGGGGTTTCCATGCCCAGAAATATGCTTTCATTTGTTCTGTTTTATGTCTTGACTGTATTGAAGGGAGGTCAACCAGGTATTTCATAGTCTCATTCTGTGTATTTTGTGTTTCTGAGGATTACTCTCATAACTTCATTTCGTAATCTGTCAAAGTGTTAAAAGTATTTTCTGTGACAGCTTGTGAGACCAAGTTCATGTCGATTACACTCACTATTATAGCTTGGTGCTCCGGGTCCCATCCACACCTTCGTGGTGTTTCTTGTTAATTTCGGCGTGTGGCCTGGCCACTGGCTTCAGGTAATCAGGCCTAATGAACACAGGGAAAGACCTGCTGGCTGCTCGGAAAGACGCCAAATTTGAGATCCTGTTCGGGGCATGTCAGACCTTGCTGAACAGCAAAATGGGCTGTGTTTGGAGCATTATGCCTGGCCCCTGTCGCGACGGTTCACACATCCCCTGTGGTTGAAGTAAGACAACGTTGGGAGCTTCTGACTGCTAACTGTCGAGACTATAGATGGTGAAGGGGAAAACGCTGGCAGCCATGCGAGCTGGTGGCAGGGCGGGCTGCCCGAAAGAGAGATAAGACCTGAGTGGGGCGAGAGAGGGGTCTTCATTCTCTCTTGGTCCGGAGGCTGGGCTGGACCTGGTTGCTGCTCATTGTGTGGCTATTTCCCAGGGTTTGTCATCTCCCCACCTTGTCATTCGGTATGTCAACAAGGTAACTGATGACTGGATCCTAATGGGTCATGTAATACATGGACAGCCCCCTTTTGCTTGATGAAATGACTATCAAGTGGCGTCGGGAGCTCGGTAGGTGATTGTCCAGATGGTGCCAAGGCATTGCTGCTCTGGGTTCCATCCGCATCCTAGCGGTGTTTCTCGTTAACTAGCTTGGTATAGCTGAAAGAGATGACGTTGTTCATTGCCTTTACCCGCCATTGTTTTCAGGATTGAAAGACCCTTTTTACATTTGAATGTAATGGTTTCTGCATGTTTTTCAAAGGTAAGCATTCTATCAAGCTGATGCCAAGGTAGCGTAAATTGTTTCTTTGCTCGATATTGGTTCCTGTAAACGTAAGTCATCATCATCATCATCATCATCATCATCATCATCATCATCATCATCATCATCAAGTGCCTTGCCACATGGCATTGGTGTTCATGGCCTTCCATCTGTTTCTATCCCTTGTTGCCTCGAGCGTTCTTCCACACTCTTTGTCTTCAGCACTTTGCAAGTCTGTCCAATATATTCTCCCTGGGTCTACCTGGTGCTCTCTTTCCCTCCAGCTTTCCTGTTGTGACCAGGTGCTCCATTTCCCTTTCCTCATATAATGGCCTATAAATGTTGCCTGTCTTTTCCTAATCTTCCTTATGGATGATCTTCTTGTGTCTGCCTCCATCAAGATTGTTTCGTTTGTTTTCTTTGCTGTCCAAGGAACTCTCAACATTCTTCTTAGAAACCACATGTCAGCTGCCTCAATCTTGTTCTGGCTTTGCTTGTTGACTATCCACGCCTCACAACCGTATAACATTATCGGTTCTATATAACTTTCAAGAACTCTCTTCCTGATATTAATTGATAAGCATTTGTTGGTAAGAATGCTTTTCATTTTCTTGAATGCCTCCAACATTTAATCTAGGATATTCTTCCAGGTTTCTCATGATGTCTTCGCTGTAAAGTGAAAGCAGATCTGGTGACAAAACACAACCTTGCCTGACTGCTCTTTTGACATTTTGGAAAGAGCTTAAATCATTTTCTATTTCATTGCAGCTGTTTGTTCCCAATACATATTTCTGATTATTCGTAGATCTGTTCCATCATAGTGAGTCTTTCTAGTTGGTGGATCAATTCTTCATGTCTTACCCAATCGAAAGCCTTGGTATAATCAACAAAGCATAAATATAAATCCTTATTCAACTCGACTGACCTCTCTATGATAGTTCTTAAGATGTATATGGCATTAATAGTTCTTTTCCCTTCCACAAATCCACACTGTTCTTCTGCTGTTTCTTTTTCATTCTATTCCATGTCCTCATCATGACTATTCTTGATAGGACTTTTGTTACATGACTCATCAAGCTGATTGTGCAATGGAGTTCGCATTTTATAGCCCCTCTTTTCTTTGGAAGTGCAATGAAAATTGATTTTTACGTATTTGGGGATTTTTCCAGTGTCACAAATTTCATTTAGGACTGTCATTTTTTTAATACCAAATTCCTCCAGGGCGTCAATCATCTCTGTAGTAATAATGTCTGGTCCTGGTACTTTTCCTGGTTTCGTCTTTTTCAGTGCTGCTCTAACTTCATCTTTCATTATGGGCGGTCCTTCAAAGTTCTTTCTTATAATGTGTTCTTAGTTTCTGTAATCTTCAAAAAGGTCTTTAATGTACTCTCCCCATCTGTCTAATATTTTGTCTTATTCCATGATAAGCGTACCATCTTTTCATTTTAACCAACCAGTTGATGTGCATGTCTTTTTCTTCTGGACAATTTGGACTTTAATTTGACAACGCATTGATAAGAAACTGAATTTGAAAAGAAAAACATTGAGTGGCATATTGTTTGGGGTACTTTTGTTTTTACATTTGATTGAATGGCCTCAGTTTTCAAACTTATGAAATATTTCTAAAATTAAAATTAACTGAGCTTTTTTAAAATTTGTATGACATTATTTCCTTTGGTTTTTCTTTTGTGTGAAAGAGACGTCTTATCAAGTCGTCTTTGTGCACATACCTACATGTATGCATGCAAGCGCTGACATTCGTTAATAACAACAATAATAATAATAAGAATAATATGATGAAAATAATAATGATGATGATGATGGTGATTATCATTATTATTATTGTTATGATAACAGTAATATAGTAATGTACGTTTATGATGCGTTTAACATCGCTCTAGACGCTTACATTTCTACAGTTCAAAAACACATGAAATATGCATGCATCATAATTCCACTGATTTTGCCCATTACTATCATGCAAACACTGTCAATAACGTCCGTAAACCACACAACAAGAACAGACTAAAACAGGTTGGGATAGGGTCAGTATAACAAACGTTAATTCAAAAAGAAGGATTACAAAAAAGATGGGCTTTATGTTGGGCCTTAACAGAGGAAACGTTAGGTGAATTTCTCAGATCAAATGGCAAATTATTGCATAGAAAAAGTCCCAGATGGGCAAAAGATCGGAAGTCATAAGTTGGGCGTCTGTATCATGGGATTTTGAGCAGTCGAGTATCAGAAGAAGAGCAAAAAGTATACGAAGGAGAATCGGCATGGAGAAATTCAGAGACAGAAGCAGGAGCAGTACCCAGAGACAATATTGTAGCACATACAAGTAGCTTTGTATATAATACACTGTTGAATAGGAAGCCACTGGAGCGTACAAAGAAGGGATGTTGAACTCTCTCATCGAGAAACTTTAAGATCACTCGTGTGTGTGTGTGTGTGTGTGTGTGTGTGTGTGTGTGTGTGTGTGTGTGTGTGTGTGTGTGTGTTGTGTTTTGTGTTGTGTTTATGTGTTATGTGTTTATGTGTGTATGTGTGTATGTGTTTGTATGTATGTGTGCGTGTGTATGTGTGTGTGTGCGTGTGCGCGTGCGTGTGTGTGTATGTGCGTTTGTTTGTAAGTGTGTGTATGTGTGTTTGTATGTGTGTTTGTGTATGTGTGTGTGCGTGTGTATGTGTGTGCGTGTGTGTTTGTATGTGTGTATGTGTGTGTATGTGTGTGTGCTTGTGTGTGTATGTGTGTGTGTTTGTGTATGTGTGTGTGTGTGTGTGTGCGTGTGCATGCGTGTGTGTGAGTGTGATTTATGGTATTATATTTAACGTGAAGTCATTTGTAATGAGAGGCCATTTTTATAATAATTTACTTTTTTTTATTTATTAATGTGTTCCCTTATATGTTGGATTTATTTGTTGTTGTTTTTGCTATTGTTGTTGTTGTTCAATTTGCTTTGTATTCTGTCATTCCCCACAAATTCACTTACGTGTTTTTCTTTCTATACACTCACACACACACGCACACACGCTCGCACTCACGTACACGAACGCGCATACACACACACGTGCGCGCGCACACACACACACACAGAGGAGCCACGAATGATGCGCCTTTCCTTTTTTTTTTTATTTAACATGAGGATCGCTCAGCATGATGCATTGAATGTAAACATGGCATGTTTTCATAGCACCACACTAGAGCCAGTCTTCATGATGTACAAGCAATATTCATAGTCCGTGGACACCAAGACTTCAACATCAGCTGAAGTGAAAGACACGTTCAAACCGTCAACTTCATGTACATGAATTCTTATTCAATCAGGATCATGTACTCGACTCATAAATAAATTGATGCTTCATCATAACCAGACTTGCTTTTTCCTTTCCTTCTTCTTGGTATGAGACAACATGTTTTTGAAATTAATTTCACGCGTTATTTTGCGATTTTCAAAACAAACGTTCACGATGTATTGTGTTCTATTTTTCTTATTTTAATGTTTGGGCTTCTGTTTCTTCATCTTCTGTTCTAATACAGGCGAACAGCAGTACTGAGATCTGTTATTCTGAGTTTTCAGAGATCATCTTTAATTTTGTACAATTCTGTATGATTTCAACAGTTTAGTGGAAATAATTAAAATACACACATTTTAACAGTAATGTCAGTGCTTACACAGACTATCTATGAAGTCTTCAGAAAATACATCTTAGGTAATTAAAAAATTATCTTTTCCTTGGACACTGACTGCACTTCAGAGACAAAGAAAATACCGACCTTTTTTTTTACTCAGAACAAATTGGTGCATTGCTTTATAATGAGGTGTTCAACGTAGTTCGTGCTGTACCAGGAATAAAAGTTGTCTTCTTCAGCTGAAGTGACACCTTGTTGTCCTGTTTTGTTCGGTCCAAGTCGTGATGATGTACATGTATAGCAGTCCCAGAAAGGAGAAGAGCAGAACACTTAGTGCTTGACAGGATCGGTGCCAGGACCAATGGTACAGGCCTGGAAGGCCACACTCACTCTGAGCAGGCTGGTGTCCCCAAAGCTGTAGTCAAAGACCTCCACAATGAGACCAGTCTTTGTGGAGTAGGTGTTGGCATAGACACCGACGGATTCGGGTTCCTTGGGAGGATAGCCATAACCATAATGAGCTGGGTCTTCTCTGGCATTGAGGTCGAAGTAAATGGCACTCAGGCCTGCGATATGTCCTGGTTTGATGTCGAACCAGTTCTGGTACTGGTATTCAATGCGACGTTCGTCAGCATCCAGGGTGACCTCGCCAACTTCACCTGCATCAAGAGATTAGGATGGGACATTAATGAATTCCATAGTGAAACATCTGTAAGAGAAGAGGAGGAAAAGACTAAGGATTCATAGGAGTAAAGAGATAAGTAATGCGGTATATTTGGTAGGTTTTAGTGACTTATGCATAAGAAATAGAAACATTGATTTCATGATCCGCAGTCTGCGAGCACTGACTAATGTCTGATACACTGGAAGGTAGAGGGATGAGGACACTGACATTTTAGAAAAACAATATTCATATTGGAGTTATTGAAGTCATCCACAGACACAGACAACTTACACATTCTACGGGTTTCTCTCTTCCTGATAGATCCCAACAAGGTGGTGTATCTCTGAATGGTGTCGAAGAAGACCTCGAACCTGTTCTCCTTGACCTGTAGGAAAAGTGAGTTTCAGATGAGAGCACAATGACAATAGCATGTTGACATCACTGCAATGCAAATGAAAGCTAGTTGGGTTATGTTTACAGAATGAACCTGATATACGTACAATAACATGGAATTCAGGTTTCAGTGGCACTGGCGATGTCTGTCATAGAGTGGAAATATGTGTGTAAACTAAAACGGAGATGGTATTGGAGAATTTAAGCTTGCAGTGATGGCTACCATAAAAGAGGTGCACTATTTCTCTTAAGCTTGGACATTTTGTGTTCTGATATATGGCTTTTGGAAGATAAAGGGCTCTTCTGATTTTCAACATGAACTTTGAAGTTTGATGTGTTGTACTGGTGAAGTCTAAACAACGTACAAGTCTCTGCAAGAATATTTCCTACCCTTTCTGTCCCCATTCACTTTGCAAAACTGTTTATTTTCTTACCGGTATAATTATTGCTTCCTCTAGCTGTCATGTTGTGACTAGGTGCTCACATTTCTCTTGTCTCAAAAAATCTTCTATAAATGTTGCTTGTCTTTTCCTTATCTTCTTAATCAATGTTTTTTGTTTGTTTGTTTGTTTGTGTGTGTGTGTGTGTGTGTGTGTGTGTGTGTGTGTGTGTGTGTGTGTGTGTTGTGTGTGTGTGTGTGTGGTGTGTGTGTGTGTGTGTGTGTGTTTGAGTCTTTCAAGATTGTCTGGTTTGTTTCCTTTGCTGTCTATGAGCTCTTGGCATTTTTCTTAGAAACCACATTCAGCTGCCTCAGTTTTGTTCTGACTTCGCGTGTTAATTGTCCAGCATGCACATTTGTCAATAAGACCGCTGTCGTGTGGTATAATGTCTACCAACCACATGCATAACCCTTTGAGGAACCTGAAAGTGAACTAGGCAGTGCCTGGATGGGTTTGGATTTGCGGTCTCTGATAGCTGTGGACATTGTGTACGAAAGAGACAGACAGACAGACAACAAGAGACACAGTAATAGTAAGGGAAAAGCCTAACCTCGAAGAGTTTGGGTTTCAGATGATCGATGGCTTTGTACAGTGTGTTGATTTCTCTGTCCTGCTCGACGGTCACCCTGCGTTCTGTGGCAAACAGAACCTGTGCCTCAAACTGCAGATAGGTGTTGTCCTCGTTCAGTTCCCTCAGGTTGTGGACATGGTTGTACAGAGTGATGTTGTCTTGTCCCAGTTGAACCAGCTGTCATGACAGAAATCACATTTTAAAAGCTAATTAAGGGGTCATTGGGAGATTGACGGGAGTCCACTGATATAAACAATGCATGATAATGTTACAAGCAATGGGATCTGAAATTGTCTCGTCATTGGTATCGTGTTTAATTTTCTCGTTACTGATATCGTGTTCAATGTTAAGTACAAAGCTCTCCTCATAACATTTTCGCAAATGCCTGCTTGAACGTAATGTTTAACTGTAAGGACAAGACAGATATTGGCATTATTTCGAAGACAAAAGAAAAATACCTATATGAAAGTGATCTCCGCGTAAATGTTGGAAATACTTGAAATGCAATAATGATAATAAAAAAATTAAACTGAAAATCCATTTCAAAATTAATCTTAGTGTTCCTATGCATTATATTGGTCTTTCATTGTTCTCAACCATGTTTCCTCTCCAGCCTGGTGATGCTTGTATTATGTATCGTGTCAGTGTCCCTCAGCCCCACAAAGGTGACCAGCACAAGCTCCTTTACTTTCTTTTCCTGAATAGACAGCTGAGCAAGGAGAGCGTCCACTTGTTCCGAGTATGTCTTCACCTGGTCATGCACGTCTAAAAATACAACAACATCAGCAGCAGGTGAGAGAGGATCGGAGGCAGAGGGACAAGCATACACAAACCATTAGACAAATATTAAGCAAGCTGACAACCAGACAGATAAACACACATATACAGTTCAATAAATCTCAAATATAGTACAATGAAAGATGCCACCACTTGTTCATGGTTTCGAAATCTGTGATATCAATTATTTCTGAAGGGAGTTGTACCTGGGAAGTAAATAGGAGCCTTTTTAAGAACGCTGTATGGTATGATACAGTATGTGGAAGAAACGTGAGTATCCTTGAGTATCTTGTTCATCAAATACTGTTACTGTTACTGATTGATTAACTGCGGATTCATGAAAAGCATATGAACATGGGGAAGAAATACAAAAATGATCTCCTCATTTCGGATACACACAAATTTTCATAACATCGTATTGTCAGTAGAGAGGATTATCGATTTTTCACATAGTGAGAGAAGATGGGGTCAATTAGAACTACTGCTCTATCAGTTCGATCACCCTTGTCAGCAAAGTAATGCTCATAATCATTTTGAACAGATTACAGTCACAAGAAGACACGAATACTGCTGCAGAACAGGCTGGATTCAGCAAAGACACAAGTACCGACAAACAGATCTTTAACATGCGTGCCCTTTGTGAAAAAGTACCCCCAGCACCAGAAGAAATTCTACCAAGTCTTCATGGACTTCAAGCAGGCCTTTGACAAAATCTGGCAGAAGGCACTGTTGGACACACGTGTCCACACACACACACACACACACACACACACACACACACACACACACACACACATGAACACACACATACACACACACACACATGAACACACACATACACACACACACACATACACACACATATACACACACACACACACACATACGCAAAGAATTTCAACACTGGGTAAAAACTGGTCAAAACCATCAAGTAACTATACTCTAAAGGAACCAGTGCGGTACATACACAGGGTGCTATTGGAGAGTGATTCATACGCCAGTTGGAGTTCATGGGGGCTGACTTTTTGTATCTCCCATACTATTTAACATATTCTTGGAATACATCAGTAGTAAAACATTGGAAGGTCATTTGAGCACTGTCACATTGGAGGAAAAACCATCCCAAACGTTTGCTTCCAAAATGACATTTGATAGCCTAATGGGCATTGAGCAAGAACTCATGAAGCTTAATAGCAGACTAGATGAAATATTAATGATGTCATCAACAACATCGTGTGCCGTCCTGCAAGGCGCTGGCGGTCATGGAACTCTACACGAAACTATCTTTTGTCACTGCAAGTACATTTCCCACCCTTTTTGAATTCATCCGCTCCGCAAATCCGTCTAATATTTTCTTCTTGGATCTACCTGGTGCTCTTTTCCCTCCAGCTTTCCTTTGTGACTAGGTGCTCACATTTCTCTTACCTTATAAAACGTGCTATAAATGTTGTCTTTTCCTTATCCTTTTCATTTACATTCTTTTTGTGTTTTGTTCTTTCAAGATTGTCTCGTTTATTTTCTTTGCTGTCCATAAATAAACTCTTAACATCCTTCCTGGAAAACACATTTCAGCTGCTTCAATCTTGTTTGACTTTGCATGTTGAATGTCCGCGCTTCGCATCTATACAAAAGTACTGTAGCTCAGAAAGACTCTCTCTTTTGATGTTAATTGACAGACGTTTGTTGGTAAGAATGCTTTTCTTTTTCTTGAATTCTGCTTCAGCTTGGCCAATTCTGCTGGATATTTCTAATATGCATCCACCGTCTGATGAGTTGACTGTTTCCAGATATTTCAACTTATTAACTTGTCTCAATATTGTACCATTTCATGTCATTTTAAATGAGGGGATTTCTTCTTTTTTAATGAATGCCATTACTTCAGTCTTCTTGCTATTTAGTTCCAGTCCATTATTTCTGCTTTCTATTTCTATTATACTTGCAAGAGTTTGTTGGTCTTTTTTGTTTTCTGCGATTAGAACGGTGTCATTTGCATAACGAAGATTATCTATCATTTTCCCTGCAACCTTTATCCCAGAGCAGTCTTCTAATTTTCTCATGATGGTTTCGCTGTAAAATGAAACAAATCTGGTTACAGAACACATCACTATCTAATCTCGTTTTGGATATTTTGGAAAGAGCTTATATACCTTTCTACCTTCATTGCAGCTGTTTCTTCCCAATACATATTCCTGATTATTCTTAGATCTTTTCCATCACTATTGAGCTTTTTTAGTTGGTTGGTCAGTTATTCATGTCTTACCCGATCAAAAGTCATGGTACAATCAGAATTTCTTTTGCGAACAAATGGACTTGAAAAACTAAAAACAAAGCTCCTGAATCTATTTTCTGTGATGAACAATTCAAAATCGAACATAGTTATATCTTATGAGACACAGACATTCAAAACATATTTCAATGAAAGACATTATACGAAAATGGAAACGTTTAGGTTACCAAGTTTTACACGAAGGTTTGCTACACTAATATGAAGACAATAAAAGGGTATGCTAAAAAGCGAAACACATTAATAGACAGCAGTCTTAGTAACGAGAAAACCCCTGCGTTGTAATCTATAAGTAGTGTAGTTTATGATATTAGGAGCCACTGTAACATTACAACAGAAAAAGTAGTCAATTAATATCGAAGTTTTAGTCTGTTGATAAAACCAAATGTAACTCTCAGATAAAGTGGGTACATATACTCAAACGAATCAAGTATCTATAGAAATAAAAACAAAGAGTTCCAACTTAGATCTTGCAACAAAAACGCATTTTGAAAAACAAGGGCACTGTTAACAGCGATAAATGTAATTTTTCTGATGCATCAGAGGATTCAGTCAGTACTTATGGGTGTGTCTAATCTCGTATTCTTTTGGAGATGAATTACAAAGTAATTGAAAAGCGCGCATTCAATGCAAAGGACCGTCCTTTATTGTCTGCATAATTCCATTTGCTACGGATAAAAAGAAAGAACTAAACAACAAACAAACAAACAAACAGAAAAATGTTTAAAAAACCAGGTGTTTGTTTTATAAGGTTTTGGAGAATTCTTCATTTACAAATGTGGAATCAATAACAAATAAGATAAAAAACAAAAAACTTAGAAAGATTTATTTTCTGGACAGTTGAATGCTACATATATTTTTAAATCGATACATATTGAACTGAAATGTAGTCCGTATGACTGGATACGAAATATCGGCAAACCTTATAGACACAAAAAATGATTCCTTTATATTGGATAATATAAAAAGAACTGAAACCACTTTCACTGCAGAAATATATTCATGTTTCAAAAAGCAGCATAGTACATGTATGTAACTTCTGTTTCCTTATAGCAAAAATTCCGAAAGTGCCAAAAGGTAGTAGCACATGTAACAAATAGGGTAGTGAGCATGTTTTCAGTATCATCGTGCCATTTGTTTGGAACTAATTGCTGCTGACACAAAGGATCTATCCATCTTTTTTGTATTTAAGTCACAACTTATTTAAAGAAAAAAGGACATCTCCAACAAGACCACAGGAATACAAGAAGATGTAAACATTTGGCCAAATAGGTTGTCAACCGTAAAATCATAAAACAAGGAAACTAAGTATCAATTATAGATTAATAACGAATGACAAGTGTGCTGCCTATCAATACTTACATCAGAATCCGTTGGACTGAGTAATCAGACACGACACAATTGTATTTGGATTAAGTGATGTCATTGCTTGTCGATTTTATGTCCTAAATTTGCTGATCTTGTTTATGTGTTGTCCATCTTTTATGAAATTAATAAATGCTGTTTGGACAAAAACCTTCATGCATTGTTTTGTTTGATAATGAGTTGATGTTTGTTTTTGAGTGTGATTTTTTACTGAACTCAGCTGAATAATTAATTAACTATTTTCAACAACAACAACGAAAATTCAAAAGCTCCACATCTGTTCATCGTTCCCTCTATTGATCTATCCATTTACCATTATTCATCCATTCTTCCATTCGATCCATCTCCTCATGCACGTAAATTGTGATCCTACCTTTTACACGTTCATACAGTTTGTCCACTATAGTCAAGGGTTCTTCTCCCAACAGGGATAGTTTATGTCCCGGCCACGTCTAGAGCCCAATCCATGTGGTCCATGTTGTCCATGTGGTCCATGTTGTCATGATGTCCATGTCCATAGCCACTACCAGCGTGAAGATCCTTACCGTAACCAGTGTCATGAGAACCGCTGTAGCTATCACCAGAATAGCCAGACTGGGCGTGATAGCTATAAATAAATAAATCAATTAATTAAAAAGTACGTATACAAATACATAAATAAATACATGTAAATGAATCAATAAATGATTGAATAATGAACCAATGAATGAATGAACAAACGAATGAATGAACGAATGAACGAATGAACGAATGAACGAACAAACGAATGAATGATGAATGAATGAATGAATGAATGAATGAATGAATGAATGAATGAATGAATAAATGAATGAATGAATGAATAATTATTGATTAGATAAACGAGTAAACACGCATATACAAAAATGAATGAATGAAATCTTGTGCATAGAGAATCATGGATACTACACAAATTCGATTAAAAAATATGTATATAAAACAACCAAACAGTTTCATTTTTTAAACAAAATATATCATGTTAAAGATGTGTAGGAATAGAAATGTTTTATCGTTTAAAGAAATCTTGTTTATTATCGAATGTTCTTTTCTTTGAAACCAAATACATTTTACAAAATACAAACCAAACGTCCCGGACTCTAAGAATGTATTACGAAACATGTAGCATCAACACCAGCTGTTTGTCAAACAACAGCCTGAACTTGTAGAAATCATGTAACTGTATACTGTATTAAGAGATGCAAATGATTCTCTCTCTCTCTCTCTCCATCCCCCTTTCGGCACACGCACATATTGTGTTCTAAAACAATTTAAGTCTATCTTATTTGATGTACAGTTGCCATCATCAGGTAAAAACAACAACAACAACAACAACAAACAAACAAAAAAACCCCAAAACAAACAAACAAGAAAAACAAGATGGCCCTATAGCACACAAACATTTCTTTTCACACCACTAAACGAGTTATGATTTAGGAAGACCTTTGCACATATGAACATCAATATTTATTAGCAGTTCTGTTTATAATATACCAACCACTGCATTTTCATACTCATTTCCTTTGGTGTTGTAGTAATTTGATGTTTTCCCCCAAAAGAAAATCATAAGGTATACATTATCTCAGGAATTCTGATTAGTGCATTTACTGGTGGTAAATATATTTTTCATTTGATATCTGCAGTTGAGGTCCCCCCAAATCAAGCTTTTATTAGGCTTAGTTTTCTTTTAACAATAAACACCCGAGGGTACTGGATGGATCCCATGCTAACAATGCCTCACTACTGACCGAACAATCACCTCCTAGCTCCCGACGCCAAACAGTTCCCATTTGGTCTACTTTGTGACATCGGATTTTATACTATAAATTTAGAATTGTGCAGAAAGCTCTATTACAATCAAGCGTTTCTCTATTGTAGTCCATTTATCCACACTTATGAAACTCAGTCAAGTATTTTATTTGCTTTCGTCGATTCACCTATGCTACATAGAACTAATTATAATATGACAGATAGTCTTCCACATTTCTTGTATTTTCTTTCAGACGTTTTTGAAGTGTTTTTCCAAACTTGGTGTGAATTTGGTAATTTGGCACTAACACATAAAATGTTGCACGATGCCTTTTTTCTTTTATTTATTTACTATGACATTTTTGGTATTACAGATACTACGTCATTTTAAGTTATAGCCATTCTAATTAAAATTTGATTAGAAACTGAAATTCCACAACAAATTTTCAATTGAAACCCTTTTGAGTCTCATTTCCTTTATTTCCGTGTTAGTTTTAATGCCATCTGTATCTGCTACTCTCTCCATTTTAGAAAAGGTCTAATATCAAAGATTTCAACTGATCAAATAGCATTTCATGGTAAGCTTTTGATCTGGCAATTATTCTTTGTAATGATTTGCTCATTTCTTTGATATTATTGCATTCAATATTTTACTTTGCTTTTGTACATAAGGTTTAATTGTGGTTATACAGCTTAAATAGGTTAGATTAGTTACCTTTATTCTCCATTTTCTAGTAACATTTTCACAGTCAGAGAGTAGCTATTTTCATCTGATAGATCACTTCCAAAGAACACTTTCCTTACTATCCAAAATTTAATAGAAAATGCATTGTTGGACATTTTAGAATTGTCGTTGCAGAACATAAGTTCTAATATAACCCCTTTACTGTAGTACTGTTATTTCAATTGTCATGCGGTGAGAAAACTTGCTTCCTAAATTTAGTGCATATACATTTGATAAACTGTTTTTGTTCCATAACCGTTTAAGTATTGTACTGTATTTGCAGGTGAAGTGATTATCATATATAATGTTCAATTTTTGAATGCCTATGAGGTGCTTTCTTATCCTTTTAGTGCTTGTGCTAAAGCTTATGTGTTCTGTTTTCTATTTTTCCAAACAGAACTTCTTGCCATCGAATATCACGAAGAAAAATACAATGCAAAAATGATGTGGAACTTGTGCATCTTTAAAACAAAATGGTTGCCTACCTCCCATTCTTAACAGTTAAAACTTACATTATTTATTCAAAATACAACATATGTATCGTCAATTTACGTATGAAGTATGATAGCAAGTCTGACTTAACAATCTACCTGTATGTGAGAGAAAGGTTTTGACTTCAAGGAGAATGGTTCACTCGTTCGCCTGATAATAACTAAACTCGAGGTTTCAGGGTTCGTTTCTTTTTGAGGCCTGGATTTTTCTCCTTAGTTTCACCGGAAAATTCAATTGAAGGCTACTCCTTCGGAAGGGGACGAAGAACAACTGGGACCTATGTGCTTTCTGGCCTGTGCACGCAAAAGATCTTACGGCATTTGAAAATCGTGAAAAGCGGGACTTTCGCCCAGCTGCCCTGGTATAAAACATTGGAGAGATAGATTGATTTCCCAGGTATCTGCCCTTGAAGGCCAATTAGCCTTTTAGCCTTTCTGAGTCTTGGTTAAACAAATTGGGTGACCCTAACAATGTGGATTTGTTGAAGGGAAAGGAACTGTTAATACCATATACATCTTAAAAACTCATAGGAAGATCAGATGAGTTGTGTGTGTGTGTGTGTGTGTGTGTTGTTGTTGATTATACCAAGGCTTTTGATCAGGTAACACATGTAGAATTGATCAACCAACTGGAAAAGTCCATATTGCTGGAAAAAAATCTAAGAATGATAAAGAATAAGTATTGGAAAGAAAACAGCAATAATGAGAATAGAAAATGATATAAGCTCTTTTCAAAATACCAAGAAAAGGGTTCGACAAAGATGTGTTTTGCCACTAAATTTGTTTTCACTTTACAATGAAACCATTATGAGAAACCTAGAATGCCCTGGGATAAAGGTTAGAAGAAAAATGATAAAGAATCTTCGTTGTGCAAATGACACCATCCTTGTTGCAGAAAATGGAAAGTACCTATAAAATCTTATATATGTAGTAGAAGTATAAAACAAAAATAAAGGGCTAGACCTGAATGGTGAGAATACTCAGTAAAAACAAACAAACAAACACAAGCAAACAAACACCAGAAATCCATTCATGTAAAGTAACAACAACTGGCAATATATTGAGACAAGTTGATAAGTTTAGATATCTGGGAATAGTCATCTCACCAGGAAGCAGATGCACATTAGAAATAGCCAGCAGAATTAGCCAAGTCAAAACAGCATTCAAGAAAATGCAAATTGTAACGAACAAATGCCTATCAATTAACATCAGGAGGACAGGTTTTCAGTGCTGTATAAAACTAATACTATTGTACAGATGTGAAGCCTGGACAACCAACACGTAAAGTCAAAACAAGATTGAGGCAGCTGGAATGTGGTTTCTTAGAACAATGTTAGGAGTTTCATAGATGGCAAAGTAAACAAACAAGACAGTCTTGAAAGATATAAACATGAAAAGACTATTAATTAGGAAGATTATGAAGAGTCAAGTAACACCTAGAGGACATTTCATGAGGCAAGAGAAATTTAAGCACCTAGTCACAACAGGAAAGCTGGAGAGTAAAAGAACACCAGGCAGACCCAGGGAGAAATTATTAGGCAGTTTTACAGTGTGGATTAGAACAGGAAAGGCAGGAGATATACTTGCATTGACAAAACATAGATTTATGTGGAGGGCCATGATCGCTTAGGCCATGTGGCATGGCACATGATGATGATAACAATGACTATGAACACAATGGGACAAGGAAATGCACACACATACTGGATGACTGGGTGCCAGTCTATATTTTGAGTTAACAATTGGAAGTTAAGAGCATAGTGAACAGAGACAGAATGTCAAAATAACCCTTACTTTAAGGGAACTTCCTTGGCTTTAATTGCTTTTTCTTTATCGTTTATTGCCTTGATAGCTAATCAAGGCTTCTGAAAAGATGTAAAACTCATATTTCATTTCATCTGGCGTCCGTCCGTAGATTTTCGTTCAGCATGTCGTTCCTGATTTCTGTTTTGTGAGTAAAAGGTTTACAAGAGACCAGAGCACATAAAAAGTTTGCAAGAGACCAGATGCAGATGCAGCAGCTAAATATTCACCCTTCAATTGATTACAGGTTACAGACAAATCCAACATTTAACAATACTCACCCATCAGCCCAAACGGCAGCCATCAGGACAGCAGCTAGGCACAGAGATGTCAACGTGTTCATGGTGATGATATTGTTGCTGTTGCAGTTCCCAGCTAACGATGCCACTGACACAAGCAACACTCGATACTGCTGTCCCTTTTATACACGTAACGTTGGCGAGGCGTGATAAAAATACAGACAGCAAGGCACGAGTCGATTCAATTATTAACTGTGACACTTACGGAAAGGTTAAAAAGGTGACACAGAAAAGCTTATCCTATAGACAATATGCCGTCACTGAAGTCTGAAGTTTGACTCATCTCACGATTATAATTGCACGCCCTGTTAGCAGTCACTTGTGTTACGTCAGCAAATATCATACATTTGTGTAAAATATATTTTGGCACACCACGTTTACTTGGCTTACTGTTATGCATGTCTAAAGTTTTAGAAGAAAATGCGGTCTTTGCCGGGGGCATTTAAACACATATTATTCGGCGAAAACGGTTCTAATGATATTTTGGAAGATAGATAATGCTAATGATACTGACTGACGATTAATCTTCTCGTATTAGATTTCCACTCACCAGCATGAACAGTGTCAATGATGAAACAGAAAAAACAGTGTGAGAAGTGGACGACGCAGCAGGGAAGTTTCAGTCTTTTTCTCTCCTAATCTTTGTATTTGGTGCTTGTTTATTTGTGATCTTACGCTTGACAAAGGCCATTTGGTCGAACATTTGCGCTTGTCTTGTCTGGTTGTATGAAATACGCGTTCTGATTCTTTTTTCGTGTTTTTTGTTCTGGCTCCTGTTTGCTACAACGCAGGCAATCACACTTGTTTGGGATTTAGTGTCAATGACGTTTACTGATATTCGTTCTTCAGTGTCTATACAGTTCATAGTATTCCTCACTTAACCGAACAATATTTATTATATTCACTGACCGTTCATTAACCAATATGAACAATGTTCATCTATATTCATGACTTAAGCGAATGATATATTTTATATTCAATGAATGTTCATTTACCAATATAAACAATGTTCATGGTGCTCACTGCTAATTATTTATCAGAATAATGTTCATGATACTGATCATGCATTAATCACTGAGATCAGAACACATTATTCTAATAATTCATCCAAAAGTATAAAAGATTCTCATGACATTCATGGAAAGTCCTCACTAAAGGAAGCGATCTGCATGATACTCACTGATACTTACTTCCCAAAAGGAACAGTGTTAATGGTACTCATTGACAACTGTCACCAAAGCAAGCAGCGTTCATGGTGCTCTTTGATGTATGGCACTACTGTTTACGTAGTTTTTTTTTTATTAGGACGTTTATTTCAAGAGAACTCAGAATGCATTTGATAGACTGTGCTTTTTATACTATTTTTTTAATTGTTGTGTTGGTTTTGGTGTTGTTGTTGTGTTGGTGGTGGTGTTTGTTTTGGTGTTTGTCTTGGTGTTGATGTTTGTGTTGGTGCTGGTGTTGGTGCTTGTGTTGGTGTTTGTGTTTGTGCTTGTGCTTGTGTTTGTATTTGTGTTTGTGTTTTGTTGTTTTGGGTGTTTGTGGTGTGGTGTGTTATGGTGTTGTGTTGTGTTGTGGTGTGGTGTGGTGTGGTGTGGTGTGGTGTTGTGTGTGTTGTGATGTGGTGTGGTGTTGGGGTATGTTGTGTGTGTGTGTTGTGTTGTGTTGTGTTGTGTGTTGTGTTATGTTGTGTTGCGTTGTATTGTATTTATTGGTTTGCTCGGTTGGTTAGAGCGCCATGTTTTAAAAGCAGTGGTCTAGGTTTGAACCTCAAATGGGCCACATTGTTTTCACGCGTGCTGACTGATTCCTTTGATAGAGCCATGGACTCAAGATCTGATATCGCGAGTTAATCACAGCCTGTAACATTAAAATCTGAAACCAGAAAAAAAAAAAAAATGATCAGAACGCATATTTAATACAACCAGACAAGACAGGCGCAAACTAATTTCTCATGCCAATGTTTCAATTAGTCTGGTGATGTCAGTTTAGTATCTCATAGGTTCCTCTACCACCCTCCCCCCCCTCATCATTCCAAGATGTCGCCATCGCATAGGGTTTTGTCAGGGGCAACTGTTTTGTTGTCCTGGATTCCCTAACGTGCACTGAATGCATGCTGCACTCGTAATCTCGGTTCATTGTCTCATCCAAAAGACTAGAACACACACCACTACTTCAGATCTAGTGGACAGGGAAGAGAAAAAAGATATACCTCGTGATCTGTGATCAGAGTTGTGCTTCTTTCATCCTAGTTTGTGTTTAAATCATTAGGCCACACACACTAATACTAATACAACGCAACATGATACATCATAATACGATGCAACAATAATCACATCAACAATAATAGTAGTAATGACTTCTTTATCAAAAGTGCAACAAACGAGTTTTGACATGAACTTTTTACATTATATACATCGAAATGATGATGATAATAAATAATAATAATTAATAATAATAATAATAATAATAGTAGTAGTAGTAGTAGTAATAACAACAATAATAACAATAATGATAATAATAACAGTAATAATAGCAATAATGGTAACAATAATAATAACAATAACAGTAAATGAATAAATAATCATGATAATAATGGAATAATGTAATAGTATTGATGATAGTAATGATAATAGTAATAATAATAATGGACATAACTCTTGAGAGTCACGTAGGAATTATCTCCCATGTTGTGAAACTTCTCAAATCTATCATATTTTGCGCTACCCATTCAGCTAGCATAGAAGCAGATACAAAGCACAAAAACTGTACGCTCAGTTTTGTATCTGTTTTGTATGTGCTTTGTATCTGCTTCTATGTTAGCTGAATGGGTAGCGCAAACTATGTTAGATTTGAGAAGTTTCACAACATGGGATATAATTCCTACCTGACTCTCGAAAGTTTACGTCCTTTGGTTGATTATTATATAAATTCTCCCTGCTTCCCTCTTATTTCTTTGGTATTAATGATAATAATGTTAAACAATGATGGTAAAAATAACAATAACAATAAACAAATAATGATAATATAACGATAATAACGATGATAATAATAATAATGATGATGATAAAATAATAATAATGATAATAATAATGATAATAATAATAATAATAAGAAGAAAGAAGAAGAAGAAGAAAGAAGAAGACGACGATGATGATGATGGTAACGTAAATTTGTATGTGTGTCTGTGTGTGTCTGTGTCAGTGTGTGCCTGTATGTATCTGTCTGAGTGCTTGGTTGTAGGCCTATTGTGTGTATTCGTCTATACATAGGTGTGCATGAACGCGTGTGTGTGTGTGTGTGTGATTTATGTACGTGAGTTTGAGCACGTTTAATATTCTTCGACATATGAAAGGGAGACTTGATTATATTATTCATTTTTATTGCTTTTTTTTACCACAGTATTCGTACATTTCATCTGTTTTCATCATGACGGTAGGGGCTGACGTATGTTTGCCTTAGATGAGTCTACCATGGTCTGTCATACTTTTGTGAAGCCCTTAGGGTGCTTATGTATAGCGCATGAACATGAAGTCGTTATTGTTATTGCTATCATTATTATTATTATTATTGGTATCATTATTTTTGTATTGTTATATTATTATTACAATCAGCATTATTATTACTATTGTTATCATCATCATCATCATCATCATCATCATCACTATTTAATTGTTCATAGCAGACCTCCGTCAGTTGATGCCTGTCATGGATGATGCGCTCCAGTGTCGTGTCTAGTCGAGCTGACGCCTTTGAAGCAGCGTCGACGTCGGCTCCGGCTGGTAAGGCGGATGTGGGATAGGCAGTCATTGTTATAGCTATTGTTATTGATATTGTTACTGTTGCTGTTACTGTTGCTGTTATTATTATTATTATTGTTATTATTATTATCATTATTATTATTACTATTATTATTTTTGTTATTATCATTCTCATTATATCGATTTATATAGTGCAAAAAAGTCTATGTCACAGCTTGTTTGCTGCACTTCTTCTTCTTCTTCTTTTTCTCCTTCTTCTTCTACTTTTTCTTCTTCTTCTTCTTCTTCGGTTTCGTCCTCTCCTCCTCCACTGCATCATCATCCATCATCATCATCATCATCATCATCATCATCATCATCATCATCATCATCATCATCATCATCATCATCATCATAATTGGTACTACTACCATAACTACTACTACTAATACTACTACTACTATAATTATTATTATTATCATAATGATACTTATTGTTATTATTATTATTGTTATTATTATTGTTGTTGTTCTCATTGTTGTTGTTATTGTTCTTATTTCGATTTATAGAGAGTAAAAAGTCCATGCCAAAGCTGGTTTACTGCGCTTTTTACGGAGAAATAAAGGAGATCGGGGGGGGGGGGGGGGCTGGAGTTTGCCATGCCCATACAATAAGGCAATATGAACACAATACGACTCACACTTTAGTAAAGCATAAACATAGTTTATCAGATATAACAACAGATCATAGCACGAAATCAGAAATAGGAAGTAGTGACATTAGTCTACATAAAATACATATTCATATTCATATTTATATCCATATTCATATTCATGTCTTTTGTCACAGCGGATTTACCCTGACACTTGGGCTGCTCTCCCCTTGAGAGCACGTCGCTGCAGTACTGCGCCACCCCATTGTTATTATCATACTTTTTATCAAGGATTCAGAACTGATAAATCTCATCGTCTCTCTGTTTGACGGCCTGCAGGGAACAGTGCAGTTTGAAAGATCGTACCATCAGAGCCATTCCCCATTCAAAGCGGAGTGAAACTGGGTTGCGTCCTTCCTTCAACGCCCTTAAGAATCTCCTTGACCCTCATAGCGTTGTACACGGCCAGAGCATCTGATGACGATGATGGAGTGTATTCCTACTGCAAACTCTTGAAACTTGCCCACTGCGTCAGAATAAAAACCAAAGTGTGTGAGATCCTGATCCAGGACCAGGAGATACTCTTCGCTTATGATAACTGCCTTGACATGTGACCAGATTCTAGTCTCCAGAGGCTAGTCAGCTCCACAGGACACGTTTGCCAAAAGTTTGGCCGAATCGTTAGTCTGAATAAGACAGAGGTTATGAGGTATAGCGTCAGCAAGGACTCCAGCGTCAGCATGGGCTTTCACCCCCTTCAAGTGGTAAATGAATTCACCTACCTGGAATCGACAGTCTCCAACAACCTATCTCTCCATCCTGACCTCAATAGAAAGATAACAAAGCTGCTACTGCCATGGCCAAGTTCTCACCACAGTCACCAAGACTGGAGTCTACAAAGCCTGCATACTGAAAACTCTTTTCAACAGCATCGAGAACTGGACAAACTACGTGTTTCAAGAGCACTGCCTTAATAGCTTCTACCTACAGTGTTTATGCCAGATCCTGGATATTTCCTGGAAAGATTGTTTGCCAAACAAGAACGTCCTGTACCAGGCCAGCATGCACACGATCACCACACTGGTTTATCCATGTCTGCCTAATTGCAAAATGGCTGCATCCGAAAAGATATTCTGTACCGAGACCTTGTGAGAGGGCCTGCTGCTGTAATATAGTGACGTTTGAAATGTGACCTCAAGTCTGCTGAGATCTCTGTGGACATCTAGGAAGAAACAGTTACACATTGCTTTGCCTGTCG
Organism: Monoplex corrugatus; assembly: GCA_030674185.1. Lineage (NCBI taxonomy): Eukaryota > Metazoa > Mollusca > Gastropoda > Littorinimorpha > Ranellidae > Monoplex > Monoplex corrugatus. Next base: position 116,126,461 of record CM060306.1, on the reverse strand, counting down.
ACTGGCTGTACTTGCAGGCATCGTCATTACAGAGCAGAAACGAACTCGACTGTAGTTGGAGAGAAGAGAGAAGGAAAGCTGTGTTTGAGACCACCATCAGCCAACAGCCTTCATGTGCGTCAGGTGTGCCAAGGAATGCCATTCAAAAAGCACAGCCACAGCCGACACTGTGTCCACATCCAACTGAATCCTTAGTCGAGCAAATCCAGTGCCTAATCAAAAAGACAGAACCGTCATTATCCACTGTGGTATACTTGCAGCAGATCATGAATAACATTTGAAAAAAGTATCTGCAATATGGCCGTTTAAAAAGGCTGATTGAAACGCTTTATTACTGGCTTCTGGGAGACTCATTTACTGTGAGAAGACGTTCCTCTCAAAGACCATGGATAAAAGTTGAACATTGGAAAAGACCAATAGCTTTTTTCTTAAGATCATGGGAATGTAGATTCGACTTTGTGGGCAGGCAGAGGATTGACTAGGTCATGTTTAAAGCTCAGTGACATGATACCTGTCCAAGAGATATACATCATTTCTGTAAGAATTAAAGAAATTTCTTGAAGTTCTTACGAAACAACATGATACAATACGATACGATACGATATGATAGACACAATATAATACGATACAATATGTCACGATACGGATATGCTGCCATACGATATGATACAGTGCAACATAACACAAACAACACAACACAACACAACACAACACAAACAACACAACACAACACAACACAAACACACACAACACAACACAACACAACACAACACAACACAAAACGAACACTATACCTCACCACATCAAAATCACATGCCATACCTTACCACACCACACCGCACCACACCACACTATGAAAAACAAACCAACCCACACGACACAAAAAACCGCACCAAACCCACCACACCACACAACACCACGGAACAACAAAACACCACACAACACAACACAACACAATACATCAAAACAAAACAGAACACACCAGTCAACACAACACTACACCACACCGCACAATAAACAAACACAGCACAACACCACAGCACATCGCACTACACCACACCAGACCAGACCACACCACACCATACCACACCACACCACACCACACCACACCACACCACATCACACCACACCACACCACACCACAAAACACCACACCACACCACAACACACCACAACACAACACATCATACAATTCAACAAATACAACAACCACACAAAAACACACCATAAGACACCACACCATACCACACCACATTCCACACAACTCAACAAAACACAATGTATCACAACGGAACAGAACAAAACACAACACAGAACTACACCACACAACAACCAAACAAAAGACACCACAACAAACATAATAAACACAAAACAGCACAACACAACATTCAACATAACAAACACAACACAGGTTCAATTTTGGTTTCTCAAGATAACGTCTCCACGCTTGGAATAAATTCCATACGCACTAATGTCCAGATGCCATGTGATGGAAAACACCCAGAATGATCATCGCACACGCCTTAAGCCAGCACATATATCGATGAGCTCACCAGGTCCTGAGGTCCTACGTAGTCTATGGGTTTCATGTCTTATGCTAGTACTGTTTCAGCCTATCACTGGAACAATCTCGGTAACATTATAATGACGTGTGTATCTGTGTATCTCATCTTCAAAAATAAAAAAAAGATCAAATAAGAGAAATAAAGAAATAAGCAAACAAACAAATAGAAATAAAAAAAATAAAAAGGACAACCAAAACACAACAAGCCACTAATATAGACTTGTCTCATATCGCAGAACTCCACCCCCCCTCCAGTACAGTCACTACTACACATAACCTCTGCTGTCTATTAGCATAATGAAAATAATATCTCCTTAATCATAACTTTCCCGGTCTCTCGTACATTTTGGAGGAAAATACATAAAGAAAATAAGGCATAGATAGATAAATAAACACGTAAGAAATAAGAAAATAACAAATAATAGTAAACATAGAGAGAGAGAGAGGGAGAAGAGAGAGAGAGAGAGAGAGAGAGACAGACAGAACAGAGAGACAGAGACAGAGACTGAGAGACAGAGACATAGAGAGAGAGAGAAAGAGAGAGAGAAAGAGAAAGAGAGAGATAGAGATCTGCACAGCACGATGGCTGATAACAATGTAATGAATGACACAAATATAAGAGACCACAACAGAACAGAACAAAACAAAAGGAAAAAACAAAAGAAACGTAAACGAAACAAAAATAAAAACCAGAACAGAAACAAACAAAAACAACAAACAAAAAACAAAAAAAGGTGTAACACATATGTACTGGAATATACACATGTATACACATATACCAACCAACACAGACACAAAAGAAAACAGAAATAGACAAATATCATGACAAGCTTAAAATATACAAGACAACATTAAAGAAACCGACCACAAACACATACACAAACAGTATGACAACCATCTCCTTACTCCAGCTGTCTTTTCCCTTTCTTCACTTTTCCTTTATCTCTGTTTCAGAAAAAGCCCAAACATTTTCCGTTCATGCTGTACTAGTTTACGCAGCGTTGGTTTTGAAATGGTACCAATATTAGTATGATTGATGATAGCTCGCTTTTTGTTGTTGTTGTTCCTTTTTTTTCATAGTATATTTTCAGCCACTTCCTCTGTACTATTCCTTTTCGAGTAAGATGATTAATGGTATGATAACTCACAATTTGCTCGTGAAGGTACGATTTTAAGCGTCTAAGGATTTTAGACTTTCCAAGATGGAAAATGTTTGATATAGTTGCATTGCCTACAAGTTTATCGGCACGTTCACTTCCCTTAACACCGGCGTGCCCAGGGCAATAGATCCACGTGAGCTTTTGTAGGTCCATACTGTTCATTGCTTTGCGCCATCCTGGGGTCCAACTCAGTTTTGCACTTTTTGAAGTAGGTTCATTGAATAACTTAGAATGAAGACTTCACTTTCTTTTTTTTTTCATCATCCAGTGAAGTTAACCATTGAACAGCATGTGTGACTGCTTCAGTTTCCATTGTTAGACTGGAGGTTGTGATATCATAAGTAACGTTTTCTTCGTGTATGGCGTTTCCATTCTGTTTGACAGTGAAGCCCCATCCAGATTTGTTATAGTTGACTGAGCCACCTATGTATATGATTGCATCTTTGGGGTTACAGTTTAGTTGCTGCATGAGTAGATAGAGTTTTGCCTCAGCATTCACTTGCGTCCATTCGCGATAGTGTCTCCCTGGAGTTTTTGGTATGATTTATTTTGTACATGTTTTTGCAGTGGCTTGGATGTTTTTTCCATTTCTTTTCTCTTTGCGTTCCGTTAGTTGTTACACGTGGTTAATGGATTCTTCTGCCTGTCCCATCCATGATTTTCCGCGTTGGAGATTATTGCCTTTGGCTATTCTGACCATCTCGTGGATTTTTTGGGTTTTTTTCCAATGCCCAGAAATATGCCTTCACTCGTTCTGCTTTATGTCTTGACTGTACTGATGGGAGGTCAAGCAGGCATTTCATAGTCTCCTTGTGTGTGTAGTTTATGTTTCTGAGGATTACTCTCAATGCTTTGTTTCGTATTATCTGTCTAGTGTTAAAAGTATTATCTGTGACAGCGTTGTGAGGCCAAGTTCATGTCGATTACACTCACTATTATAGCTTGGTGCTCCGGGTCCCATCCGCACCTTCGTGGTGTTTCTTGTTAATTTCGGCATGTGGCCTGGCCACTGGCTTCAGGTAATCAGGTGTAATGAACACAGGGAAAGACGTGCTGGCTGCTCGGAAAGACGCCAAATTTGAGATCCTGTTCGGGGCATGTCAGATCTTGCTGAACAGCGAAATGGGCTGTGTTTGGAGCATCATGCCTGGCCACTGTAGCGGCCGTTCAAACAAGAACTGTGATTGAAGTAGACAACGTTGGGAGCTTCTCACTGCTAACTGTCGAGAGTATAGATAGTTAAGGGGAAGGAACTGGCAGCTATGCGAGCTGGTGGCAGGGCAGGCTGCCCAAAAGAGAGGTAAGACCTGAGTGGGGCAAGAGATGGGTCTTCCATTCTCTCTTGGTCCGGAGGCAGGGCTGGGCCTGGTTGCTGCACATTGTGCGGCTATTTCCCGGGCTTTGTCATCTCCCCACCTTTTCGTTCGGTATGTCAACAAGGTAACTGATGACTGGGTCCTAATGGGTTATGCAACATCATGGACAGCTCCCCCCCCCCTTTGCTTGATGAAATGACTATCGAGGGGCCGTCAGGAGCTTGGTAGGTGATTGTCCAGAGGGTGGTGAGGCACTGGTGCTCTGGGTCCAATCCGCACCCTTGTTGCATTTCTTGTTAACTAGCTTGACACCAGTTTCCAGGTCGTAGGACTGCAATTCGTTCTTGGAGTGTAGCAGCAATCCATCTTGAGAATGTTATGCTGACGCCATATCTCTGAAGTAGTTCCATAAGTACTGCGAAATGAATTTTATTGTACGCACATTTTAGGTCAATAGCTACTGTAAGGGTCTCTTCTTTGTTCTGAAAACCTTTGTAGACTTCGTGAGCAAAGGCAGCTGCGATATTCCCATGTACCTTTCCCTGTTCTAAAGCTGCCTTGATTCTGTGGGAATATTTTCCTGCCTTCTGGGTATCTACCTAATTTTTTTGCTACTATATTTTCCATCAGATTCCCATTTACGTTTTGCATGGTCAGAATGCGATATCTATTTCGTCTACGTTGATCTTTATCAGGTTTGGGCAAGGCTTCCAGGACGCTGTGTCTCCAGTCCTATGGAACATGACCTTTCACAAACCTGTCTTAATGGTGTCTTGATAGAGAGTATATAAGACATCGAAAACAAGTGCGACTGCCCGCTTTCAAGCAAACAGGAACCAGAAAAACACAAAAATAGAATCAGAATATTTAATACAAGACAAGACAGACCAAATTTTCGGCCAACTGGCCTTTGTCAAGCGTAAGATTACAAACAAACAAACAAACACCAGATACAAAAATTATGTGAAAAAGAGTGAAACTTCCCTGTTGCTTCGTCCAGTTGGAGAAAGGCACTAAATGAAATTGTAATGTGTCAAAGATACTAACCATACGTTGAGTCTGATTGAAATGATAAACAAAGACCACACCTTCAAGCCTAAAAACTTGTTCACTTTGGATGTGACCTCTCTGTATACAAGCACATCCCACGCTGATGGACTAAAAGCTCTCCAACATTTTCTAGACAAATGACCTGATCAGACATTGTCTACATCAACCCTCATCCGACTTGCAGAACTAGTCCTGACTATGAATACATTCTCATTTGGTGATGAGATATTTTCACAAATCAGTGGAGTCGCAATGGGTACAAAAGTGGGCCCCAGCTATGCCTGTCTGTTCATGGGATTCTTCGAAGAACAAATCCTAACAATACAAGAACCCCAAACCTGAAGTTTACAAAAGATACATTGATGATGGCATTGGTGTGACTTCCCTTAATCATGACCGACTTTTAGAATTCATCTTTTACGTTCAGACTTTTCACCCGTCCATCAAGTTCACATATGAACTTTCAAACACATCTTTTTGTTTTCTGGACATCGAAGTTTCTCTTCAATCTGAAAAACTGGTTACTGCAGTCTACTACAAACCTACAGACTCACATTCTTATCTGGGCTATCGATCATCTCATATTTCCAACACCAAAAACAGCATTCCTTATTCTCAGCTCTTGCAACTACGACGCCTATGCTCAGACGAGGATGATTTCCATAACGAAGCAGATGAAATGACCAGATTCTTCCTACGTAGACATTACCCACTCAGTGTCATCACTGAAGCCCGGAAAAAAGTCAACTCTGTCTCTCGGTCAAATGCCCCCATTCTGAGCCTAAAGCTGCCACAGAGGATCGTCCAGTTCTCAGTTTAGTCTATCACCCGTCTATGCACTGTGTGAAAAGGATCATCTTGTCCCACTGGGACATTTTACAATCCAGTCCCACTGTAGCTGAAATTTTGACCAGCTCCCTTTAATCGTCTACAAAAGAGACACGAACCTCCGTGACTTGCTGGTACATTCAAGTCTCAGAAAACCAGTCAGCCAACCTCCAGGAACCTCTCCATGTCCTCCATGTCCTTTCGTGTACACGGCCACCACAGTCAAAGACCCCAAATCTCATATGAAAATGACAAAACATTTCAACTGTCAAACATATAACATTGTCTACGTAATCAGCTGCTCTAAATGTTTTCAACTGTATATTGGTGAAACTGGACGTGCCCTTGATACACGTTTCAAAGAACACTTGGCTGATATCTGACATCAAAGAGCTAAAACTATCTCAAATCATTTCAACCAGTTAAACCACTCAATCAACGACATCCGAGTGAAAGGTCTGTGGCTTCTATACAATAACAGCACTACAGACAGGAAAGACAGAGAATCCCATCTCATAGATAAACATGGAACACGCAATCCAAATGGTCTCAATGACAAACCATGAAGAATTACTCAACAGAATCCAGTGAATGCCACTTCATGTACTTTTATCCGGACATGACTCTTTGTTCATATACTTTTACCTGTGTGTGTGTGTGTGTGTGTGTGTGTTGTGTGTGTGTTGTGTGTGTGTGTGTGTGTGTGTGTGTGTGTGTTAGTGCGTGTGTGTGTGTGTTTGTGTGTATTCGCTTAAATGTATATGTATTAGCTTCCTTGTACTTTACGTAGAGGTTTTGTTTATACAGCTTGGATAAATCTATGCATAGCATCTTCTTTTACTGTGCCCTTGAGTCCATGCATATTTTATTTATGATACTTTCTTTCCCCCTTTCCATATCTTATCCTGCGGAAATTCCTGAAATGGACCATATCATCACCAACTTCCCATTTCGATGAGGTCTTGGCTATGTGGATGCACATATGCCCCCCTCCCCTCCCTTTTTCCATCTGTTCTAATTCTCGGTTCACAAGACAGGCCCAGCCAGTCTGACTAAGGGTTTTTACTCTAGGTACTCCGGTTTTCCCTTCAGCCCCTTGGCTGTTGGTTTAGGATGTTTTTCTTCCTATTCCAAGGTCAGACTGGATTCGTTGCATCAGGCTTGATCCATTTACATCAGCCTTACCTCATAGTTATAGCCCTGGACCCTCTTCAGGACAAAACAATTCTAATATGGCATGACCACTTTTCAAATTGCAGAATTCATCTCACTTCCCTTTTGACATCATATTTGCCTCCCCTCTCCCACTTTTTACCATTACTCACAGACACATTACAATTTCATTTAGTGCCTTTCTCCAACTGGACGAAGCAACAGGGAAGTTTCACTCTTTTTCACATAATTTTTGTATCTAGTTTTTTTGTTTGTTTGTGATCTTACGCTTGACAAAGGCCAGTTGGCCGAAAATTTGCGCCTGTCTTATCTTGTTGCATTAAATACGCGTTCTGATTCTATTTTTGTGTTTTTCTGGTTCCAGTATATAAGACATTTTTGTTGTGTCCAGACGGCGTTTTGATGTCAAAGTATTAAATCTTGTCTGGACCAGCGGCTGGGTCTCTTCTGTACCATGCAAATGCTTCTTGCATGTCTTGTTCAGTAATTTTATCATCTAGTCCAGCTTGTGTCAATTTTTACTTAGGCCAGCGATGAATTCTCGTTTTTCTTCAAAAATTTCTCCGGTCACTCTATTGTATGAAAGATGCAGTAGAGCTAGTCCTTTCTCTTTGTTTGTTCTTTACATGTTCCATCTGTGTTTGTGGTATCAGGTGTCATGGTGCTTGAGGTTTTTCCTTCATTTTGTTGATAGAACAGCCAGAAATGTGTTTGTGTTGTATCAGCACTGAGCCTTTTGCAGAACTGTTTCTTGAGCTAGGATTCTGAACACAACACACATCACTACACACACGACACAACAAACACAACACAAAACAAAATAACACAACAAACAACACACGACACAATACACTACTTCACCACAATACACCACACCACACACACACCACATCACACCACACCACACCACACCACACCACACCACACCATACATTTTTATTTCTCTTTCTTTCTTTCTCTCTGTTTTTTTGTTTTATTTTGTTTTTGATCAGCTGTGGAATGTTGGCTGGGGGATTAGGGTGATGTATACAATAGACAGATGAAGTGATACGTAAAAAAATTTAATGTACATGTTCAAAACAAATTCAGTGCTCTGGAAGACGCTCGTGACAGTGAGGAACAATGAAGCATGTGAGGATATCCCTAGGGCAAATAGAAAAGCAAACAAGAGCTGGATGACTAATGAAATTTTGGGCTTGATGGAGGAAAGGAGGAAGGCAAAGAGAAACGAAGAGATATACAGGAAGATAAACAAGGAGATCAGGAATAGGTGCAATGAAGCTAAGGAAGCTTGGCTGAAAACAAAGTGCAAAGAAATGGAAGACCGACACAAAACGGATCCTCAGGGTATGCACAGACGAATTGAAGAAATTGTCCACAGGAAAAATACATGCACATCAACTGGGTGCTTGAAATCGAAAGATAGCACGCTCATCATGGAAAAGGACAAAATATTAGATAGATGGGGAGAAACGAAGAACACATTATAAAAAAAGAACTTTGAAGGACCACCCATAATGAAAGATGAAGTTAGAGCGGCACTGAAAAAGATGAAACCAGGAAAAGCCCCAGGACCAGACAACATTACTACAGAGATGATTGAAACCCTGGAGGAATTTGGCATAGAAAAAATAAGTCCTCCTAAATGAAATTTACGACACTGGAAAAATCCCCAAAGATATGTCAAAATCAATTTTCATTGCACTTCCAAAGAAGACAGGGGCTATAGAATGCGAACTCCATCGCACAATCAGTTTGGTGAGTCATGTAACAAAAATCCTGTTAAGAATAATCATGATGAGGACAAGGAATAGAATCAAAAGAGAAATAGCAGAAGAACAGTGTGGATTTGTGGAAGGGAAAGGAACTATTAATGCCATATACATCCTAAGAACTATCATAGAGAGGTCAAATGAGATGAATAAGGATTTGTATTTATGCTTTGTTGACTACACCAAGGCTTTCAATCGGGTAAGACATGATGAATTGATCAACCAACTGGAGAGACTCGGTGTTGATGGAAAAGATCTACGAATAATCAGAAATATGTACTGGGAACAAACAGCTGCAGTGAGAATAGAAATCAATGTAAGCTCTTTCCAAAACATCAAAAGAGGAGTCAGACAGGGTTGTGTTTTGTCACCAGATCTGTTTTCACTGTATAGCGAAAACATCATGAGAAACTAGAAGAAGATCCTGGATTAAAGGTTGGAGGGAAAATGATAAACAATATTCGATACGCAGATGACACCGTGCTAATTGCAGAAAGTGAAAGGGACCTACAAAACCTTGTGAATATACTAGAAATAGAAAGCAAAGGTAAGGGGCTGGAACTAAACAGCAGGAAGACTGAAGTCATGGTGATCTGTAAAAAACATGAAATCCCCTCATGCAAAATAACAGCAAACGGCACAACCTTGACACAGGTTGATAAATTCAAATACCTGGGAACGATCATTTCATCAGACGGCAGATGCACATCAGAAATAGCCAGCAGAATCGGCCAAGCCAAAACAGCATTCTTAATATATATAATATAATAGTAATAATAATTACAATATTTATATAGCGCAAAATCTTGATAGAAATCAAATCTAAGCGCTGAACATACACATACGCACGCGCGCACACACACACACACACACACTCACACTCACTATAAGACCTTCCTTTTCGCCAATACCCAGTTGGGAACTCCATAGAGCACAATTTGACGTACACCACACTAATTTAAAAAAAGAAGACAATATAAACTTACTGGCAAGTCAGGTTAAATGTCATATAGACGACTTATATCCCAATCACTTGAAAATTTACACTGATGGATCAGTAATTGAAAGACAAGCAGGCTCGGCGTTTTTAATACCTGCTCTCAAAGTTGAAAAATCTTTCAATATAGGACTTGATAAATCTGTCTTTACAGCTGAATTCTTTGCAATATTAATGGCTTTAAACTTTATGATGAATCTTCCTAAGACAATTTTTCAGATACTTTTTTGCGTCGATTCAAAATCAGTACTTCAGGCTCTTGAATTATCAAAATTACAAACAAGACCTGAAATGATTCTGGAAATTAGTCACTTGATTCATGGTTTATCTTCAAGAGGCACAGGTATTACTTTCTGCTGGATACCTTCTCATAGTTCTTTTTGTTATAATGATAAAGTTGATAGGGCTGCCAAACGGGGAGCTAATAACTCACCAGATTCAAACAATATCCAGCTTTCTCTCTCGTTGCACGAGACTTACACTTTAGTGGACAACTATGTCTGGAAGCAGGTCCAATTAAAACAGAAAAAGTATGATAAATGTCACATGAACTTTGAAGTCAGCAAAATACTTAAGCAGCTTCCTGCCAGCAGACTTATACAATCTCTTATGTACAGATGGAAACTTGATGCATTCAAAACAAAATACACCAGGAACATAGTGTGTCTGTGTGGAAAGAAGATAACACAGTCATATTCTTTCTTGCGTTAGGGTAAAACGACATATTCCTACACTATCTATGAGTACAGTTTCTGACATATTTGCCTCGTCATCATTACTATATGAATTTTTTGTTAGCCTGTCAAAAAGTCCTATAGCGAATGACCTTTAAAATGTTATTTCACTTGTTCACTGTTATGGTTAGTCAATTCTTAGTTTATTTTTTATTCATTTCTTCTAGAAATTTATCAATTTTGTTTGTTACTTAGTTTGTTTAAATCGTTAATTATGGTAACGTTATTTGTTAGTTTTACCTTCCCCTCCTCGAAACAGTTGTTTTCTGGATCATCTTTTCTCAAAACCAAAATTGACAATTTTCAAATATCCTCTTCAATCCTCCTCTATCACCCCCCCCTTTTTTTGTGTGTGTCTAAAATCACTTTAGTGAATAGACATTAAATCAAAGACCACCACCACACTCACACATGGCTATAAATGCCATTTAACGACATACAACTGCATGACGGCAGATAACGACAGTCAGATACTTCCTTTCCTTTTCAGCCAGTTTGCCTTGTCATTCCATGTGTTTTGTGTGTGTGCCTCGTTTGTTGATATGTTTTCACTTTCGTAAATGGAGTTGCTATGGCGTCAGGCAGTTGGCGTCCTGTTAGGCTCACTGCTGCTCAGGCTGTCGCACTTTTTCAGAAAATTTTTACAAAAGTGATGATGAAATAGCTGCCAGTGACAGTGATGATAGCTTTGTTGAGAGTGCATCAAATGCCGAGTCAGAAGAAGCGAGTGTTGACGATCGTGAAGGGCCTTCTTGTTCTGCAAAGAGACCACGCCTCTCCCGTTCTGTTTCTTTTACATCATCTACAGGCACACTGGGGCAGAAACAAGGCAGATCGGCTGATTCTCCTGGTGACAGTGGTAATGTGGATTGTATGGGGGAGAGTGACAAGGATAGAGGCAGGCCTGCTCAAAGTAGGCCTAACACCAGTGCAAGCCCAGGATGGACAGTGGTGTGATAACAGTAGTTTTGTGTTATTTTAGGTGCGTGGCCTGACAGTGATCAGTGTTATGTAACTTCATATTTATATGAAAAATGAACTTTTTTAGGTACTGTGTTCATTTAATGGATGTTGAGGAACATTTTTTTTCTTCTTTGACTTTGGAGCTATATGGATTACGCTGAACATACACATATGCACGGGCGCACGCACACACCACACACACACACACACACACACACACACACAACACACACACACACACCACACACACACACATGGCTATAAATGGGGAAAAAGAATAAAAGCAATGGAAAATTATAGAGAGCATATTATATACAAATATATATTACAATGTGATTCCACTCCGAGCGGAGACAGGCTGCAGAGGGGGATGAGTGAGGTCAGGATTTCATGCAGAGGAGAAAAGGTGAGTTTTGAGAGCGGACTTTGAAGGAGACAAAAGTAGGTTGCTGACAGACTGAGAGAGGAAGTTTGTTCCAGGAGAGTGGATCAGAAACGGAGAAGGTTCGTGGACTGTAGGTATTGAGCTTAGTGCGTGGAAAGCGAAAAGTCAGAGGATTGGAGGCAGAGCGGAGGGTACGTGAGGGAAGATAGATCTCAAGTAGGCTTGACAGGAAATCGGGGGCTGCGTTATTGAGGCTTTTGTAGCACATGGTGTCTAGTTTGTACTGTATGCGCTTTGATACAGGGAGCCAGTGAAGTTGTGCCAGGAGAGGAGAAATGTGGTCAGCTTTTTTCTTTTTGAGTACAAGGCGTGCAGCATTGTTTTGAATGCGCTGTAGGATGTGGATGGTGGAGGCAGGAAGACCAGACAGGAGTGAATTGCAATAGTCAATGCGAGACATTATGAAGGAGAGAACGAATTTTGCAGTTGTTTCAACAGAGAGATACTTCCTGATCAGGCTTATACAATGGAGGTGATAGTAGCAAGATCTGGCAGTTTGAGAAACAAAGTTGTTCATGGAGAGGGTAGAGTCAATGCAGACACCAAGGTTTTTAGCTGAGTCAGAAATTGGGACTGATGTGTTACATAATGAGAGAGAAAGAGGGGGCAGCTGAGAAAGTTTCTGACGGGTTCCAACGAGGATAGCTTCCGTCTTGTCGTCATTAAGCTGGAGTTTATTATATGTCATCCAGTTCTTAATGTCCAAGTAACACTCAGTGGTGCGAGTCAACAGGCGCTGTACATTGTCAGGTGAGTCACTGTCTTGAGGTTGGGTGTCATCAGCATAGAGGTGGTGTTTTATAGAGTGGGAGTTGATGATAGTGGACAGGGGGGAGGTGTAAAGAGTGAAAAGAGCAAGGCCAAGGACAGATCCTTGTGGAACACCACAGGTGAGGTATGCAGGTTGAGAGTAAGTGCCATTGATGAGAACAGTTTGTTTTCTGTTTGATAGATATGAAGTGAACCAGGAGAGAGCAGTGTCAGAGATGCCAAAAGTATGGTGGAGTCTAGAAAGGAGAATACCATGATCAATGGTATCAAAGGCTGCAGACAGATCGAGGAGTGTGAGGAGAGAGACTTTGCCAGTATCAGTTGCAAGGAGGAGATTGTTGAGAATGTGTAGTAGGGCAGTTTCAGTGCTATGGCACTGGCGGTAGGCTGATTGGAAAGGAATGAGGAGATTGTTGGCAGACAGGTGAGAGTTCAGCTGGTTGAACATTCGGGAAGATGACAGGCGAATTACCAACCAATGCCTATCAATTAACATCAGGAAGAGAGTTCTTGAATGTTATATAGAACCAATACTGTTGTACGGATGTGAGGCGTGGACAGTCAACAAACTAAGCCAGAAGAAGATTGAGGCAGCTGAGATGTGGTTTCTAAGAAGAATGTTGAGAGTTCCATGGACAGCAAAGAAAACAAATGAGACAGTCTTGATGGAGGCAGACACAAGTAGATCACTCATAAGGAAGATTAGGAAAAAAAAGCCATATAGGCCATTTTATGAGGAAGGGGGATTTGGAGCACTTGGTTACAACGGGAAAGCTGGAGGGAAAGAGCACCGGGTAGACCCAGGGAGAAAATGCTGGACAGACTTGCAGAGTGGCTGGGGATGAGGGGGGTGGGAGAGATGCTAGGGGCAACGAGAGATAGAGACAGATGGAAGTCCATGATCGCCAACGCCATGCGGCAGGGCACCTGATGATGATGATACAATAGATCCGTTGGTAGGTGGATGGGGACTGTGTGTGATATTGTCAGCAGATGGATCTCTGTGATACGGTTATGTGGTGATTTAATTCGTTAAGTCCATGCTCAGGTGCTGCATATGTTTTATTTCTTTTCAACTTCTTTCTTAATTGCAGATAGAGACATACACATTCCATTACAATGTGACCTAGATTGTTTTAATGACAGATTGATACAATAAGAGACATAAACCATATGCTAGATACAATTTCAAGACATAACCAGTGCATAGGGTATGTAGTTTATGCCATAATCATTTGTATCCTCTCCATAGCATAGCATCTGTGGCATCAACACATATGGAGAACGCATTGATAAGAAACTGAATTTGAAAAACAAATTGAGAGGCATATTGTTTGAGGATACTTTTGTTTTTACAGTTGATTGAATGGGCTCAGTTTTCAAACAGATGAAATGTTTCTAAAATCAGAATTAACTAAGTATTTTTTTTTTATTTATGTTCCAATATTTCCTTTGTTTTTTTCCTTTGTGTGAAAGAGACGGCACATCAAGTCGTCTTTGTGGACATACGTACATGTAAGTATGCAGGTGCCAGCATTCGTTTATAATAATAATCATAATAATAATAATCATAATAATAATAATATATGATAATGATGATGATGACAATGATGACGACGATGATGATGATGACGATGACGATGATGATGATGATTGCAATATAATAATGCACGTTTATGGTGCATCTAACATCGCTCTAGACGCTTACATTTCTACAATTCAAAAACACATGAAATATGCATGCATCACAAAAAAGATAGGCTTTATGTTGGGCATTTGTTACAGAAGTTGGTTTATGTGTGACTGACAGAAATAGAATAAAAGTAGATTGTGTATATGTAGGTGCGTGTTCTATGTGTTTTCCCCAACCACACACAACCTTCCACTCAGTCACTTCAACAACCTCTGTAAACAAATTAGTATATTTAAATATTTATAATTAATCAAATATCATCAGTTCAATTTTCATCCAACTGGATCAACAAACACATAAGGCAGAAATAAATGTTCATTGACCACTGTTCAATAGAAAGTAATCGATTCAGGTTTCCGTCCCAAACAGTCCTTTCACAGGAATTCTTTCACTGCATCAGCACTTCAGTCAGTCTGTTTCACAGCATCGAAATCATTGTTCAGAATTCAGTTCATCACTCTATATAAATATAGTTACCACACAATCCTGGGGAGCAAGACGAAACAGAGGCGTCAGTAACCGGACACGCCCACAGCAGGTATTCAGCAGAGTCCTAACAGCTTAGGACCAGGGACTGGATCAGGCATCCACCCCTCAAAACAGCAGGTATTCAGCAGAGTCCTAACAGCTTAGGACCAGGGACTGGATCAGGCATCCATCCCTCAAAACAGCAGATATTCAGCAGAGTCCTAACAGCTTAGGACCAGGGACTGGATCAGGCATCCATCCCTTAAACCAACGTCACGTACGTATATGGCTCCCTCGTGAGCTAATCAGACCAGACAGCTCCCCACGTCATAAGCTGCTAACATAGCAGCTTAAGACAAACAGATTTAGTTATCTTCAGGTGGCAAAGATATGCGATCGCTCCACCTGGAAATCTCTGTAGAACTGACTTTTTAGTTCACAGATTTTCGACACGCACACAACGCTACACGAATTCCACACTCCACGCATTCCACGCTCCGTGCACTCCACGCTTTTACTTCACAGCCAATCAGAACAAAGACTCCTAAACCAACACTGGGCGCTCCAGTCCACAAAAGCAAAAATGAGCCAAAACTCTATACAAAAGTGAAAATGTAAAAACAACACTATGAAAGTATATACAACACATCCGTCACACAAGACATAACAAACGTTAATTCAAAAAGAAGGATCACAAAAAAGATAGGCTTTATGTTGGGCATTAACAGAGGAAACGTTAGGTGAATTTTTCAGATCAAATGGCAAATTATTGCATAGAAAAAGTCCCAGATGGGCAAAAGATCGGAAGTCATAAGTCGGGCGTCTGTATCATGGGATTTTGAACAGTCGAGTATCAGAAGAAGAGCAAAAAGTACAAGAAGGAGAACAGGCATGGAGAAATTCAGTGACAGAAGCAGGAGCAGTACCCAGAGACAATATTGTAGCACATACAAGTAGCCTTGTGTATAATACATTGTTGAATAGGAAGCCACTGGAGCGTACAAAGAAAGGATGTTGAACTCTCTCGTCGAGAAACTTTAAGATGACTCGTGTCTATATGTGTGTGTGTGTGTGTGTGCGTGCATGTGCGTGTGCGTGTGCGTGTGTGTGTCTTGTGTTTGTAATGAGGGCCATTTTGATATAATTTACAATTTTTTTTTTTATTAATGTCTTCTCTTATATGTTGGATTTATTTGTTGTTGTTGTTGCAGTTGTTGTTGTTGTTGTTCAATTTGCTTTGTATTCTGTCATTTCCTTCAAACTCATTTACGTGTTGTTCTTTCTGTACACTCACACACACATCACGCACGCACGCACACACGCACGCACGCGAACGCGCATACACACAGAGAACTATACATGCATGCACCACGCACGCATGCACGCACACACAGAAGCACACACAGAAACACGCACACACGCACACGCACACACGCACACACACACACACACAGAGTAGCCACGAATGATGCACTTTTTCTTTATTAAACATGAGGATCGCTCAGCATGATGCAGTCAATGTAAACATGACATCTTTTCATAATACCACACTAGAGCCAATCTTCACGATGTACAAGCAATATTCATAGTCCGTGGTCAACAAGATGTCTACGTCAGCTGAAGTGAAAGACAAGTTCAACCTGTTAACGTCATGTACATGAATTCTCATTTAATCAGGATCATGTACTCCTAATGAAATTGATGATTCATCATATCCAGGCTTGCTTTTTTCCTTTCCTTCTTCTTTGTTGGGCTTCTCTGTCTTCATCTTTTGTTCTAATTCAGGCAAACATCAGTACTGAGATCTGTTATTCTGAGTTATCAGAGATCATCTTTAATTTTGCACAATTCTGTATGATTTGAACAGTTTAGTGGAAATAATTGTAATGCACACATTTTTCAAAGTAATGTCAGTGCTTACACAAACTATCTAAGAAGCCTTCAGAAAATGCATCTTAGGTAATTAAAAAATTGTCTTTTCCTTGGACACTGATTGCACTTCAGAGACAAAGAAAATACCGATTTTTTATATTCAGAACTAATTGGTGCATTGCTTTTTAATGTGTTCAACGTAGTTCGTGCTGTACCAGGAATAAAAGTTTTCTCCAGCTGAAGTGACACCTTTTTGTTCTGTTTTGTTTGGTCCATGTCGTGATGATGTGTAGCAGTCCTAAAAATGAGAAGAGCACAACACTTAGTGCTTGACAAGATCGGTGCCAGGACCAATGGTACAGGCATGGAAGGCCACACTGGCACTGAGTAGGCTGCTGTCCCCAAAGCTCCAGTCGAAGGCCTCCACAATGAGACCAGTCTTTGTGGAGTAGGTGTTGATATAGACACCGACGGATTCGGGTTCCTTGGGAGGATAGCCATAGCCGTAATGAGCTGGGTCTTCTCTGGTATTGAGGTCGAAGTAAATGGCACTCAGGCCTGCGATATGTAGTGGTTTGATGTCGAACCAGTTCTGGTACTGGTATTCAACACGAAGATCGTTAGCATCCAGGGTGACCTCGCCAATTTCACCTGCATCAACAGATTAGGATGGGATCAGTAATGAAGTACATAATGCAACACCTGTTGAAAAGGAGGACGAAAGGATTGATACGTAGAAGCAGAAACCAAGGATGTTACGTCAAGAGATAAGGAACGTGGCATATCTGGCAGATCTTAGTGACTTATGTGTAAGAGATAAATACGTGATTTCATGATACACTGGAAGGTACAGCGATGAGAACAGTGACACTGTAAAGAAACAACATTCATATTAAAGTTATTGAATTCATCCGCATACACAGACAACTTACACATTCTACGGGTTTCCCTCTTCCTGATAGATCCCAACAAGGTGGTGTATCTCTGAATGGTGTCGAAGAAGACCTCGAACTTGTTCTCCTTGACCTGTACGAGAAGATATACACATTGATTTCAAAATGTGAATATGATAACCATAATTTGTTGAGATGACTGCAGTAAGAATCAGACATGGTTGGGTTATGGTCATAGAATGGTCTTGGAATGTTTGTAACAGCATGGATTGCAGTTTCATCTCTGAGTTGTTCTTTTTGTGTAAAATAAGTGGGAGGTAAAGCCAGTGATTTAAAAGTTGCATTAGTGGCTGCTATGACATATCTGACACTGTCTTTGCTTAACTTGGAGATTTGTTGTTGTGATATGCTGACCATTGGAACAGGAGGATCTTTTGTGTGGCAACATGAACTTTTAAGTTTGACGTGTTGTACTGGTGAAACCTGGTTGACGTACAAGTAAAGCTCTCACCTTTTAATTTGACAGAGTTGATTCAAGACTGGCACTACCCTTCAAAAATGATCCTTTGAAACTTTGAGAACTGATAAAACCTCGATGATGGATGAACGATGCACACATGAGTATTTTGTCAAGTGGATCAGAAGCACGGACAAAATTCATGTAGACGTTGCATTTATATTACATGATATAGTATTTCAAGTGAATATTTTACCTGTTTGTGATGCAATACTTGTGGAAGAGCATATCATAAATAATAAATTTGATTTGCCTTGACTTGACTGGACTTGACTTGACTTGACAGACGGATGATTTTACCGTCTTGAATGGCTTGACTTGAATGACTGGAATGACTTGAATAACTTGACTGACATGAATGACGACTTGACTGACTTGACTGGAACTGACTGGACTCGACTGAACTAACTTGACTGGATTGGATTTGACTGCAAATGACAGGACTTGACTTAGCTGACTGTCTTGATTTAACTTGGCTGATTTGACTGACCTGACGTTATTTGATTGGACTGATTTGACGTGATTTGACTTGAGCTGACTAGTGTTTTGACACACTTTCACACACGTGACTCTTTTTTAAGAACGCTGGCACTAAACCAGACAATGGTATGGACAAATTTCTGTTCCATTTAGCTCATTGGGTTACAGCACCATCCTCACAACACAGTGGTTGTGGGTTCGCCTCTCAGGTGGGTCACACTTCTTTAAGCGAGCTGTTTGACTCTGTTGACAGTGCCATGAACTCAAAATCTGATGTCTCGAGTTCAGTCCCTGTCTTACAACATAAGAACTGGCACCTTCTATGGCAATCTTAATGCTCCAAATAATAATGGTAATCATGATAATAATAATGATATAATAATGATAATAATAAAAACAATAACAACAATAATAATAATAGTAATGATATTTATATGGCACCAACTCTTCATAATTCAAGTCAAAGCGCACTCACACACCAGACATATGTGTGCAATCAGCACAGGCTACCTTAGAATATACAAACAGGACCTACACAAACTGAGAGAAAGAGGTAATTGTAGAATTCATTGTTGGGAAAAGAGGTGGGTTTTTAAATTTGATTTAAAAGCAGAAAGGATAGCTGTCATTTTAGGTGAAGGGGGAGTGGAAGTCTGTTCCAGGCAAACACTCTGGTGGTATCAGAGGTTGAAGACAGGAGATTGATCAAGAAGGATTCATCGCATTCTGATAATTCCATATGCGCTCCACCCAAATCTGCCAGCAGTTATCTGACACCTCCAAAATGATGGAACTGTTCAGATGGGCAGCCAACAGACCAGTTTTTAATGTTGCAGGCTGGGACTGAACTCAAGATACCGGATCCTGAGTCGTCTGGTGGTCTCAGGCGTTTTCATAGGTCCCGTTCTACCTTTCCCCGATTTAAGACATTGCCAACACATAAGATTTGCGCAGGCTTGAGGAGTCTGGCAGATAATTACTGGCCGTGTGTATAGAATTGTCCAAGTGTGAGGAATCCTTTTGAATAGACTCTGAACTCCTGAGAACTCCTCTGAACAAGTTTGGCTCTAAGGTCTTTGATAACCATGGAGAGAGAGAGATAGAAAGAGAGAGAGAGAGAGAGAGAGAGTGTGTGTGTGTGTGCGTGTGTGTGTGTGTGTGTGTGTGTGTGTTTGTGGCGTGGTGTGGTGGTGGTGGTGGTGGTGGTGGTGGTGTGTGTGTGTGGTGTGAAAACTGACCTCAAAGAGTTTGGGCTTAAGATGATCGATGGCTTTGTACAGTGTGTTGATGTCTCTCTCCTGGTGGATGATCACCTTGCGTTCTGTGGCAAACAGAACCTGTACGTCATGCTGCAGATAGGTGTTGTCCCCGTTCAGTACGTACAAATCGTGAATGTGGTCGTACAGGGTGATGTTGTCTTGTCCCAGTTGCCACAGCTGTCACGATAATCAACAATTAGTTCATTGATCCTTTTCCAACAGTAAAGACAATGAAAAAATTAACAGTATTTGGTCAGTTTGTCAAGGCGATGTATTTTCATTAACATGCAGTACTGAACAACAATGCAAGGTGTAATGAAGTATACACTATTCCAATTAGTCTTAATATATTCAACAACAGAACCTAATGTTCCCCAACATGCCGCACGTGATTACTCAAACATTCATTTCAAGTTGTCAGGATAAAAATGACATAATGCAGATATAATAATTCCCACATAAAACTCATGCTCACAAATTATCTAATTGTTTGAAATAAAATCGTAATACAACAAATACAGCAGAATACATTTTCGTGGATAAATCGAGCTTTCACCATTATCATTATGGCACATTGCTTTATTACAATGTTCTCACATGTCTGTCCAGCTTGTCGAGGCTTCCATTCGTTTTAATGTCAGTTTCCCTCAGCTCCACTACGATGACCAGCACAAGCTCCTTCACTTTCTTTTCCTGAATGGACAGCTGAGCAAGGAGAGCGTCCACTTGTTCCGAGTATGTCTTCACCTGGTCGTGCACGTCTATAATACACCAACATTAGCAGCAGGTGAGACAGAAAGACACACAGTAGGTCAAGGAGACAACAATCATAAGGCAAAAGATTTAACAGGCAGGCAGACAGACAGACAGACAGACAGACAGACAAAGAGACAGACGGACGAAGAGACAGTCAGTCGAGCATACTTCGATGTTAAATAAATCTTAAAACATTGCACAATGTGATATGTCACCTCTTGATCATGATTGCAAATATCTGTGATGTCAATTATTTATGAGAGGGTTTATATCTGGGAGGTATGTACGAGACCAAGTCAGAAGGCTGTAAGATTTGATGCATCACGTGGAAGGAACGAAGTACCTCGTTTACTGAATACTGTTCCTTCGAAGCAAAAAGACTCTTTGACTAACTAGAGTTTCATGTAAATGGTCCTCCAAACATTTGGATTTTGGGAGACAATCAAAGATCGTCTGTTCATTTCTTCTCCCCCCCCCCACTCTTTCTCTCTCTGTCTCTGTCTGTCTCTTTCTCTCTCTCTCTCTCTCTTTCTCTCTCTCTCCCTTTCTCTGACTTTCTCTCACGGACACACACACACACACACATGCACACACACACACACACACTCACTCAATCACTTACTCACTCACCCCACATCATATCGTATTATGAATATAAGCATCATCGTTTGTTTGTTTTTCACATAATGAGAGAGAGGTGTGGTGATGCATATCCCAGACCTCCTTGATTTGTTGTTCTGTGTGCAGTTGTATTTCAAATTTAATTTGAAAAAGAACACCAAGTAGCTCAACTATTACACCGTTCAATGACCAATATTCTAATGTATAACAAATATCTGCTGTAGGTTATATTCTTCGGTATCAGTACTTGTATGATATATATATATATTAAACAATCGTGTTGGTAGTAGTTTTTTTATGTTTTACATCATATTTCTCTCTCTCGCTCTCGCTCTCTCTCTCTCACACACACACACACACTCACACACAAAGACACACACACACGCACGCGCGCGCGTACATACACACTACTATTACTACAACTACTGTTGCTACTGATAGTTATTTTCTGCATCATTTATTCAAGTGTTTTATGCTCATTCCATGGGCCAGAGGTGATTATAAAAAAGACTAGTCCGCTTATGCTATGAATTCTGTTTGTTTTGTCAAGCTTTAAAAGAGTAAAATAGTTCCTCCACCCCTCCAAATCACCACATTCAGAACGTTAAGATTATCACTAAATGCTAAGATTATGAATTAGAATCAATCTCACACAACACAGTTGTCTCTGGGGTGAGTATTGTGAAGACTTGTCAAACTTTCGTGCACCGAAATTACGAATTTTCTTTAATTGTTGTCCTTTCGTTAAACATCAAATTGTCAAGAACAATTTGGACAAACAATTGCATCTACCTTATTTTATTTATCTTACAAATGTCTGTATTTTCTTTTCATGTATTACTGAACAGAATCAGTTACCTTCTAAAATCATTGTCTTTAAAAAAATTGAAAAGCTCATCAACAGTCCATAATTGCCTTCTGTCCTTCACTTCTTCAGGACTTGACCAGCTTATGGGCTTATGCGCTGGCTTCAGACATGGACCATGATCATTCTGGATCTTCTCCATCACAAGGCACTAGTGACGTTAGTGCATATAGAATTCATTCCAAGAGAGAAGACGTCATCTTGAGAAACTGAAACTGAGATTTCATTCATTTATAACCAGTCATTATTCATCCATCCATTCAACTATTCATCTGTCCACCGCTGTACATGTATGCAGGTTAGCCTTGATCTTACCTTTCACACGCTCGTACAGTTTGTCCACTAGGGTCAAAGGCTCTTCCCCAAGCACAGAAGCCAGTCCATGGCCACGGAAATGGCTTCGTCCAAAGCCATATCCACCACGGGCGTGAGGTCTCTGTGGCCCATAACTACTTCTGCCGGGAGGATTTTTGCCGTAACTGTTGCTCTTTGGCTGGACGTATTTGCTATCATTATAGCCAAATTAAGTTTAGTATAGTACATATGAATAAATAAATACATAAAAAAAAACATACACAAATAGTTACATAGATATGTAAATCAATAAACGAAACAGTTTACTGACAAGTCACTGGAATGATCAACAGTACACTATTGTTAGTAAAAAAAAATGAATGCTGTACTTTAAGTTTGAACTGGCTGTATGATGCGAGTTCGCTGTTTTTCATTAGATAAGCACAAAGATCAGAATTTGTTGCTTGTTCAGTAAAGTCATGTTTTGTGAGAAAAAAAAACTTCCACAGGATAAATTTTTCTACTGGCGCCCCCTTCTCACTTTTCAACATCATAATAATATTCTAGCCAAAACATAAGCACTGATACTCAATACTGTGATAATAGAAATTCACATCAAGAGCCTTTGAGCTCTAAACAACACATACCAGTGGCCAAATCCCTTGAAATCTTCGTTGTGTCGAGGTTACTAAAGTTTGTGACACAGTCTCTAAATCATTATTATCATCATTGTATTACTACTACCACTACTTCTACTACTATTACAACTACTACTTATTATCACTGTTACTATTATTATTATCAGTATTGTTATTATTATTATCATTATTATTATTATTATTATGTTGTTATTATTATCATATTATTATTATTATTGTTATTATTATTGCTGCTGCTGTTATTGTTTTATCATTATAATCAAATCTGTTGAGATGGCGATCCTAGGTGTCCAGTTTAGAAGTAGTATCAGGTCGCAACGATAAGATCACTCAACATATGAAACGGATTATATAAAAAAAGTATAAAAGAATGATAAAAAGATGAAAATTTAAGTATTCATGGAAAAAAAGTTTTATAACCTTTACTAATTTGCGATTCTATTACACAATGCAAAACAGAGAACCTGGAGAAGACGTTCTAATGACATGATATATTTTTTAGCCTCGAATGTGTCTTTAAAACCCTTTGATTCCCTTAGTCTACCCATTAACATCCTGCTTTGTCAACTATAACAGCAAAGCAAACATTTAACTGCTCACTGCAGGAAGCTGATGGATGGGGTGAAGGTGTCAAAGGGTTAAAGAAACGGAACCGAATGTGTTTCATATTTGCTTCCCATCTATGAGTACCAATTGTGTTTTAAGTTAGCAATGAGACAATAAAATGAGTTTAAAACACTATGGCTTGGTTCAGCCAAACTGAATCCATTTTCTATCCGGTTCATTTTACCACCTTGTCCTTGTAATAATAACACTTCATACACTTGTCTGCATAATCTTGACATTGCAAATGTAGTCAGTTTGAGCTAATATCTTATGCATTTAACGTGGGTTCTCATGGAAAGTACACCTCTTTCAATTTCTCCCTAAGCGAAGTGTTTTGAGGAGTATAGTGGTAAAATCACCAATATCTCTATGACGTAAGTTCGCCTCGTCTCGATCTAGCTACTTTTATTCAGATCCAAAAGTTCAGGGGTACATGTCAGAATAGGCTCAATATGGGTATCAAATAGTTTGCAAAATATCAAAGGATCAGTCACTTGTAGCTTTGTTACATATTTCTGTGTATCAATACCTCTCCTATCACCTCTTTTTACACACATCTACCAAAGTCACATTAAAGCTATCTTGTGGCAAAAGTTATACTAAGTTTATAATGCGAAACGGGTTTCTCTTTAGAACCACGAAATGAATTTTCTGCATTAGTGACATGATCCTGATTGAAAAACATCACCAAGTAGCCAGAATCCTTCTAGATGAGATCAGTAATGCAGTAGTCAGAAAATGCCTGAAACTTTATGCGATGAAAACAACAAAGATGTACATCGGGGAAGGTATCGTTGAACCAACGGAAATAGAACGCAAAGAACTAGAACAAGAACATCGATTCAAATGCCAGTTAGAGAGTGGTGACTGTGCAACTGCATAAACACAATTCTGTAGCCCTGATGATTTTTGTATTTTAATGATTCTCCTTTTACCTCTTTTGCACACGTGTTTTAACGCCACATTAAAACTAGTTAAGAGGTAAACGTTATACAAGAAATGTGAAAATAATCAACATCTGGAAAGATAAATTGATTGGAAAAACTTTAAAGATGAAAACAGTTTCTTTTATGATGTGGACTGTTTTTTCCGTACAGGACAGAGGAATAAACACTAAGGAAAAAATGATACCAAAAGTAACATTTTGAAGATACCAACAAGGTGTACTATCAAACATTATCACTAGCAGTTGGAGACATCAATAAAGTAAACTATCATACATCATCAGAAACAATTGAAGACATCTACAAAATGAACTATTATACATCATCAGAAACAGTTGAAGACATCAATAAAATGAACTATTGTACATCATCAGAAACAGTTGACAACATCAGTAAAGTGAACTATAGCACATCGTCAGTAGATTGACGACATGCAACAAAATAATACACTACACGTTAGGACATCGCAGTTTCCCTAATTTCAAACGCTTAAAGCAGAAACAGAATAAAAGTTGAGCTTAATAATAAACACAGATTTAACATGTTTGGATTTCTATAGTGTATTTTTGTATATACTTTGCTCAAAGGCCGTCAAACGCTGGTCAGCAGAGGATGTATATGTTATCATTTTTCGCATTCATGCAGAAAGGACACACAAAACCAGAGTCTCTATAATGCTAATACCTCAGATGATGAATCTTCGAAGTCGATAAACCGAATCTGAAATTTGCAATCATTCTTTTCAAATGAATACCTAAGAATGAATATCAAGACGAAGGTAAAGCTGAGCATTGTGGAAATTTACTAAATACTAATGAAAATGTATCTTTCGCTCATTTGTATTATGATCATTCCATTTCTGCCATTTACAGTGAATCAATCTTTGTCAAAAGGCACAAATAAGTTGACTCTCATTTTCAGCTCCTCGGAAAAGCCAAATATCACCAACCCAAATCCATTTAAGCATATACGCACACGTGTTGCCCACTTCTTTCCTTTAAAGTCTAAATCAAAAAGCACATTATCTAACTTTTTGGCAGTTTAAAATCTCCCATTCTTATCAGTTTTAGCCAGTATTATGTGTATTAAATAGCTAAATGAACAAACAACGGATATATGTTTGTCTCCCCATATACTAACTCGTTTGTTGTGCACAAAAACGTTTTCAAAGCAAACAAATGTACAGCTACACAATGTGTAACTGCTTTATCAAATTCTCAGATCTCTGTTCCATATACATAATAGGTTTATCTGTGAATCAAATATTTTCACAAATAAATCATACGTATTATTGTTGAATACATTCAATTGCTTCATGACGCACAGCAATGCATTCTTAGCCCTGCTAGCAATATCTTTCCTCGTACAAGCAAAAGTAAAATTCAGACGTGTAGGAAGATAAATTTCCAAACACAAACATTAACTACAGGCATACGCAGACAGCCAGATAAATCTCTTTTCTAAACGCCACTACATTTACTGTAAGAATTAGCTGCTTTATTTAGAGTATTTAACTGCCCCTACAACCATTACAGCTAATGACAGAATATCATCAGCTAACAACAAAATAAATGCTAAGAGAGAGAGAGAGAGAGAGAGGGAGGGAGAGAGAGGGGAGGCACAGAGAGAGAGAGAAATCCGTTTTTAATGTATATCGGTCTTAGGCCACAATACAATAGTCAATGGGGTGGGGAGGGAAATAGAGCTTTTGTGATTTATGGAAATTTTGCAATACATATAATTTACATTATCGAAAATTGTCACTTTCTAACCATCACACCACATCAGTTAAATAATCAAACTTTTCACTACCAGTTAGTCACTTAATAAAATTGCTCATTTATAAATCAAATTGGGAGAGAGAGAGAGAGAGAGAGAGAGAGAGAGAGAGAGAGAGAGAGAGAGAGAGAGGGGGGGAGAAACAGAATATGTTTTATGTACACATGATACCTAATTTTTGTTTCATTTACAATGTTGACTATGGGTTACAGACAAACCCAACACATTATAATGCTCACCCTTTAATTGACTACAGGTTGCAGAAAAACCCAACACACTACAGTGCTCACCCTTCAGTTCACTACAGGTTACAGAAAAAACCAACACACTACAATACTCACCCTTCAGTTGACTACAGGTTACAGACAAACTCAACACACTACAATATTCACCTTTCATTTGACCACAGGTTACAGACAAACCCAATACACTACAATACTCACCCTCCAGTTGACTACAGGTTACAGACAAACTCAACATTACAATACTCACCCTTCAGTTGAGTACAGGTTACAGACAAACCCAACACACTACAATACTCACCCTTCAATTGACTACAGGTTACAGACAAACTCAACATTACAATACTCACCCTTCAGTTGACTACAGGTTACAGACAAACCCAACACACTACAATACTCACCTTGCAGCCGAAACGGCAGCCACCAGGACAGCAGCAAAGCAGAGAAAAGTCAGCGTGTTCATGATTGTGATGTTGTGATTCCCAGAGATCAACACAGCTACCACTCAAAGTTCTGCCTCTTTTATAGACGTCATGTGTATCATGTGGTCAGTAAATAAATAATGCAACACACGAATCGAGAGAACATTCAGATGCGAAGATATGGGAAAAGATCAAAGGGGATAGCATAACAATTTACAGAATTAACGCAACCAATTTTTATGTCCTCTTGCTCCCTTGTTGGGTTGTGTATGGCAAGCTGTCATGCTCTTCGTCTTTGTTTTGTCAATACATGTTGTCTGTGGAACTGATCATTCTATGGAAACATTCTGGCTTACATTTGGGGAAGAATCTAGACAGAATGCGCTTCTGAGAATGAAAATATTTTTAATAAAACTGATAATGTTATAGAGATCATCGTTGAAGGGTGTGCGGTACCCGCATAAATGAACAAATGTACACGATATAGCAGCTTGACATGTTTAGTTCGTTATTTCAGATGGGCTTTCCTCAAATGGTTTTTAGAATGAAAACAAAACCAAAACCTTCTCTCTCTGTCTCTTTGTCTCTCTGTCTCTGTCTCTCTCCCTCTCTGTCTCTCTCTCTCTCTGTGTCTCTCTCTCTGTGTCTCTGTCTCTCTGTCTATCTGTCTGTCTGTCTGTCTCTCTCTTTCTCTCTCTCTCTGTCTCTTTGCAACAATGTTTTAAGCGTAAAGTACGAAAAAAGATAAATTCAATCCTACATAGAAAATGTATTCAGGATGGATATAGAGGATTACAAAGATTGGACATATGACACAGATGTGAAGTTAGAAAAACCAATTTAGAGTTTACAATATTAAGGTAGAAAACGATGCAGAATGTATTACTTTAATATAGGCGAGATAGGTTGCTAGAGGGGAAATCTAAAAAAGTGTATTTGCAGTCTCAAAAATCGACACTTTCTTTACAAGCAAATTGCACAGTATTAACTTTTGGCAATGGCAAGAAAATGCGAGAAACAGGTGTAAACATCAAGATGGTAAAGGAATTACATAAATAACAAACAGTAAAATGGAATTCAGGAATTGTGACATACATGACATAGTCGAAAATGAT
>CM060306.1:116073203-116093203 GCA_030674185.1 Monoplex corrugatus | reverse complement strand
AGTTGTTCATGGAGAGGGTAGAGTCAAGGCAGACACCAAGGTTTTTAGCTGAGTCAGAAATTGGGAATTGATGTGTTACATAATGAGAGAGAAAGAGGGGCAGCTGAGAAAGTTTCTGACGGGTGCCAATGAGGATAGCTTCCGTCTTGTCGTCATTAAGCTGGAGTTTATTGTATGTCATCCAGTTCTTAATGTCCAAGTAGCACTCAGTGGTGCGAGTCAAGAGGCGCTGTACATTGTCAGGTGAGTCACTGTCTTGAAGTTGGGTGTCATCAGCATAGAGGCGGTGTTTTATAGAGTGGGAGTTGATGATAGTGGACAGGGGGAAGGTGTAAAGAGTAAAAGAACAGGGCCAAGGACAGATCCTTGTGGAACACCACAGGTCAGGTATGCAGGTTGAGAGTAAGTGCCATTGATGAGAACAGTTTTTTTTCTGTTTGATAGATATGAAGTGAACCAGGAGAGAGCAGTGTCAGAGATGCCAAAAGTTTGGTGGAGTCTAGAAAGGAGATTACCATGATCAATAGTATCAAAGGCTGCAGACAGATCGAGGAGTGTGAGGAGAGAGACTTTGCCAGTATCATTTGCAAGGAGGAGATTGTTGAGAATGTGTAGTAGGGCAGTTTCAGTGCTATGGCACTGGTGGTAGGCTGATTGGAAAGGATTGAGGAGATTGTTGGCAGACAGGTGAGAGTTCAGCTGGTTGAACATTCGGGAAGGTGACAGGCGAATTACCAACCAATGCCTATCAATTAACATCAGGAAGAGAGTTCTTGAAAGTTATATAGAACCAATACTGTTGTACGGATGTGAGGCGTGGACAGTCAACAAACTAAGCCAGAAGAAGATTGAGGCAGCCGAGGTGTAGTTTCTAAGAAGAATGTTGAGAGTTCCATGGACAGCAAAGAAAACAAATGAGACAGTCTTGATGGAGGCAGACACAAGTAGATCACTCATAAGGAAGATTAGGAAAAAAAGACAGGCAACATTTATAGGCCATTTTATGAGGAAGGGGGATTTGGAGCACTTGGTTACAACGGGAAAGCTGGAGGGAAAGAGCACCGGGTAGACCCAGGGAGAAAATGCTGGACGGACATGCAGAGTGCCTGGGGATGAGGGGGGTGGGAGAGATGCTAGGGGCAATGAGAGACAGAGACAGATGGAAGTCCATGATCGCCAACGCCATGCGGCAGGGCACCTGATGATGATGATACAATAGATCCGTTGGTAGGTGGATGGGTACTGTGTGTGATATTGTCAGCAGATGGATCTCTGTGATACGGTTATGTGGTGATTTAATTCGTTAAGTCCATGCTCAGGTGTTGCATATGTTTTATTCTTTTCAACTTCTTTCTTAATTGCAGATAGAGACTTACACATTCCATTACAATGTGACCTAGATTGTTTTAATGACAGATTGATACAACAAGAGATATAAACCATATGCTAGATACAATTTCAAGACATAACCAGTGCATAGGGTATGTAGTTTATGCCATAATCATTTGTATCCTCTCCATAGCATAGCATCTGTGGCGTCAACACATATGGAGAACGCATTGATAAGAAACTGAATTTGAAAAACAAATTGAGAGGCATATTGTTTGAGGATACTTTTGTTTTTACAGTTGATTGAATGGGCTCAGTTTTCAAACAGATGAAATGTTTCTAAAATCAGAATTAACTAAGTAATTTTTTTTTATATTTATGTTCCAATATTTCCTTTGCTTTTTTCCTTTGTGTGAAAGAGACGGCACATCATGTCGTCTTTGTGGACATACGTACATGTGAGTATGCAGGTGCCAGCATTCGTTTATAATAATAATCATAATAATAATAATCATCCTAATAATAATAATGATGAAAATTATGATGATGACAGTGATGACGACGATGATGATGATGACGATGACGAAGATGATGATGATAGTAATATAATAATGCACGTTTATGGTGCATCTAACATCGCTCTAGACGCTTACATTTCTACAATTCAGAAACACATGAAATATGCATGCATCATAATTCCACTGATTTTGCCCATTACTATCATGCAAACACTGTCAATAACATCCGTAAACCACACAACAAGAATAGACTAAAACAGGATGGGATGGGGTCAGTATGACAAACATTAATTCAAAAAGAAGGATCACAAAAAAGATACGCTTTATGTTGGGCCTTAACAAGAGGAAACGTTAGGTGAATTTCTCAGATCAAATGGCAAATTATTACATAGAAAAAGTCCCAGATGGGCAAAAGATCGGAAGTCATAAGTCGGGCGTCTGTATCATGGGATTTTGATCAGTCGAGTATCAGAAGAAGAGCAAAAAGTACACGAAGGGGAATAGGCATGGAGAAATTCAGAGACAGAAGCAGGAGCAGTACCCAGAGACAATATTGTAGCACATACAAGTAGCCTTGTGTATAATACATTGTTGAATAGGAAGCCACTGGAGCGTACAAAGAAGGGATGTTGAAATCTCTCGTCGAGAAACTTTAAGATGACTCGTGTATGTTTGTGTGTGTGTGTGTGTGTGTGTGTGTGTGTGTGCGTGTGCGTGTGCGTGTGCGTGTGTGTGTGTGCGTGCGTGTGCGTGTGTGCGTGTGCGTGTGTGTGTCTTGTGTTTGTAATGAGGGCCATTTTGATATAATTTACTTTTTTTAATTTTTTTTTTTATTAATGTCTTCCCTTATATGTTGGATTTATTTGTTGTTGTTGTTGTTGTTCAATTTGCTTTGTATTCTGTCATTCCCTTCAAACTCAGTTACGTGTTGTTCTTTCTGTACACTCACACACACATGCACGCACGCACGCACGCACGCACGCACGCACGCACGCACGCACGCGAACGCGCATACACACAGAGAACCATGCATGCATGCACCACGCACGCATGCACGCATGCACGCACACACACAATCACGCACACACGCACACACACACACACACACACACACACACACACACACACACACACACACACACACACACAGAGTAGCCACGAATGATGCACTTTTTTTTTTATTAAACATGAGGATCGCTCAGCATGATGCAGTCAATGTAAACATGACATGTTTTTATAATACCACACTAGAGCCAATCTTCACGATGTACAAGCAATATTCATAGTCCGTGGCCAACAAGAAGATGTCTACGTCAGCTGAAGTGAAAGACAAGTTCAACCTGTTAACGTCATGTACATGAATTCTCATTTAATCAGGATCATGTACTCATAATGAAATTGATGATTCATCATAACCAGACTTGCTTTTTTCCTTTCCTTCTTCTTTGTTGGGCTTCTCTGTCTTCATCTTTTGTTCTAATTCAGGCAAACATCAGTACTGAGATCTGTTATTCTGAGTTATCAGAGATCATCTTTAATTTTGTACAATTCTGTATGATTTGAACAGTTTAGTGGAAATAATTCTAATGCACACATTTTTCACAGTAATGTCAGTGCTTACACAAACTATCTAAGAAGCCTTCAGAAAATGCATCTTAGGTAATTAAAAAATTTTCCTTTCCTTGGACACTGATTGCACTTCAGAGACAAAGAAAATACCGATTTTTTATATTCAGAACTAATTGGTGCATTGCTTTTTAATGTGTTCAACGTAGTTCGTGCTGTACCAGGAATAAAAGTTTTCTCCAGCTGAAGTGACACCTTTTTGTTCTGTTTTGTTTGGTCCATGTCGTGATGATGTGTAGCAGTCCTAAAAATGAGAAGAGCACAACACTTAGTGCTTGACAAGATCGGTGCCAGGACCAATGGTACAGGCATGGAAGGCCACACTGGCACTGAGTAGGCTGCTGTCCCCAAAGCTCCAGTCGAAGGCCTCCACAATGAGACCAGTCTTTGTGGAGTAGGTGTTGATATAGACACCGACGGATTCGGGTTCCTTGGGAGGATAGCCATAGCCGTAATGAGCTGGGTCTTCTCTGGTATTGAGGTCGATGTAAATGGCACTCAGGCCTGCGATATGTAGTGGTTTGATGTCGAACCAGTTCTGGTACTGGTATTCAACACGAAGATCGTTAGCATCCAGGGTGACCTCGCCAATTTCACCTGCATCAACAGATTAGGATGGGATCAGTAATGAAGTACATAATGCAACACCTGTTGAAAAGGAGGACGAAAGGATTGATACGTAGAAGCAGAAACCAAGGATGTTACGTCAAGAGATAAGGAACGTGGCATATCTGGCAGATCTTAGTGACTAATGTGTAAGAGATAAATACGTGATTTCATGATACACTGGAAGGTACAGCGATGAGAACAGTGACACTGAAAGAAACAACATTCATATTAAAGTTATTGAATTCATCCGCATACACAGACAACTTACACATTCTACGGGTTTCCCTCTTCCTGATAGATCCCAACAAGGTGGTGTATCTCTGAATGGTGTCGAAGAAGACCTCGAACTTGTTCTCCTTGACCTGTACGAGAAGATATACACATTGATTTCAAAATGTGAATATGATAACCATAATTTGTTGAGATGACTGCAGTAAGAATCAGACATGGTTGGGTTATGGTCATAGAATGGTCTTGGAATGTTTGTAACAGCATGGATTGCAGTTTCGTCTCTGAGTTGTTCTTTTTGTGTAAAATAAGTGGGAGGTACAGCCGGTGATTTAAAAGTTGCATTAGTGGCTGCTATGACATATCTGACACTGTCTTTGCTTAACTTGGAGATTTGTTGTTGTGATATGCTGACCATTGGAACAGGAGGATCTTTTGTGTAGCAACATGAACTTTTAAGTTTGACGTGTTGTACTGGTGAAACCTGGTTGACGTACAAGTAAAGCTCTCACCTTTTAATTTGACAGAGTTGATTCAAGACTGGCACTACCCTTCAAAAATGATCCTTTGAAACTTTGAGAACTGATAAAACCTCGATGATGGATGAACGATGCACATATGAGTATTTTGTCAGGTGGATCAGAAGCACGGACAAAATTCATGTAGACGTTGCATTTATATTACATGATATAGTATTTCAAGTGAATATTTTACCTGTTTGTGATGCAATACTTGTGGAAGAGCATATCATAAATAATAAATTTGATTTGCCTTGACTTGACTGGACTTGACTTGACTTGACAGACGGATGATTTTACCGACTTGAATGGCTTGACTTGAATGACTGGAATGACTTGAATAACTTGACTGACATGAATGACGACTTGACTGACTTGACTGGAACTGACTGGACTCGACTGAACTAACTTGACTGGATTGGATTTGACTGCAAATGACAGGACTTGACTTAGCTGACTGTCTTGATTTAACTTGGCTGATTTGACTGACCTGACGTTATTTGATTGGACTGATTTGACGTGATTTGACTTGAGCTGACTAGTGTTTTGACACACTTTCACACACGTGACTCTTTTTTAAGAACGCTGGCACTAAACCAGACAATGGTATGGACAAATTTCTGTTCCATTTAGCTCATTGGGTTACAGCACCATCCTCACAACACAGTGGTTGTGGGTTCGCCTCTCAGGTGGGTCACACTTCTTTAAGCGAGCTGTTTGACTCTGTTGACAGTGCCATGAACTCAAAATCTGATGTCTCGAGTTCAGTCCTGTCTTACAACATAAGAACTGGCACCTTCTATGGCAATCTTAATGCTCCAAATAATAATGGTAATCATGATAATAATAATGATATAATAATGATAATAATAAAAACAATAACAACAATAAT
This sequence comes from Monoplex corrugatus, assembly GCA_030674185.1. Taxonomy (NCBI): domain Eukaryota; kingdom Metazoa; phylum Mollusca; class Gastropoda; order Littorinimorpha; family Ranellidae; genus Monoplex; species Monoplex corrugatus. Next base: position 116,087,483 of record CM060306.1, on the reverse strand, counting down.
AATAATAGTAATGATATTTATATGGCACCAACTCTTCATAATTCAAGTCAAAGCGCACTCACACACCAGACATATGTGTGCAATCAGCACAGGCTACCTTAGAATATATACAAACAGGACCTACACAAACTGAGAGAAAGAGGTAATTGTAGAATTCATTGTTGGGAAAAGAGGTGGGTTTTTAAATTTGATTTAAAAGCAGAAAGGATAGCTGTCATTTTAGGTGAAGGGGGAGTGGAAGTCTGTTCCAGGCAAACACTCTGGTGGTATCAGAGGTTGAAGACAGGAGATTGATCAAGAAGGATTCATCGCATTCTGATAATTCCATATGCGCTCCACCCAAATCTGCCAGCAGTTATCTGACGCCTCCAAAATGATGGAACTGTTCAGATGGGCAGCCAACAGACCAGTTTTTAATGTTGCAGGCTGGGACTGAACTCAAGATACCGGATCTTGAGTCGTCTGGTGGTCTCAGGCGTTTTCATAGGTCCCGTTCTACCTTTCCCCGATTTAAGACATTGCCAACACATAAGATTTGCGCAGGCTTGAGGAGTCTGGCAGATAATTACTGGCCGTGTGTATAGAATTGTCCAAGTGTGAGGAATCCTTTTGAATAGACTCTGAACTCCTGAGAACTCCTCTGAACAAGTTTGGCTCTAAGGTCTTTGATAACCATGGAGAGAGAGAGAGAGAGATAGAAGAGAGAGAGAGAGAGAGTGTGTGTGTGTGTGCGTGTGTGTGTGTGTGTGTGTGTGTTTGTGGCGTGGTGTGGTGGTGGTGGTGGTGGTGGTGGTGGTGTGTGTGTGTGTGGTGTGAAAACTGACCTCAAAGAGTTTGGGCTTAAGATGATCATGGCTTTGTACAGTGTGTTGATGTCTCTCTCCTGGTGGATGATCACCTTGCGTTCTGTGGCAAACAGAACCTGTACGTCATGCTGCAGATAGGTGTTGTCCCCGTTCAGTACGTACAAATCGTGAATGTGGTCGTACAGGGTGATGTTGTCGTGTTCCAGTTGCCACAGCTGTCACGATAATCAACAATTAGTTCATTGATCCTTTTCCAACAGTAAAGACAATGAAAAAATTAACAGTATTTGGTCAGTTTGTCAAGGCGATGTATTTTCATTAACATGCAGTACTGAACAACAATGCAAGGTGTAATGAAGTATACACTATTCCAATTAGTCTTAATATATTCAACAACAGAACCTAATGTTCCCCAACATGCCGCACGTGATTACTCAAACATTCATTTCAAGTTGTCAGGATAAAAATGACATAATGCAGATATAATAATTCCCACATAAAACTCATGCTCACAAATTATCTAATTGTTTGAAATAAAATCGTAGTACAACAAATACAGCAGAATACATTTTCGTGGATAAATCAAGCTTTCACCATTATCATTATGGCACATTGCTTTATTACAATGTTCTCACATGTCTGTCCAGCTTGTCGAGGCTTCCATTCGTTTTAATGTCAGTTTCCCTCAGCTCCACTACGATGACCAGCACAAGCTCCTTCACTTTCTTTTCCTGAATGGACAGCTGAGCAAGGAGAGCGTCCACTTGTTCCGAGTATGTCTTCACCTGGTCGTGCACGTCTATAATACACCAACATTAGCAGCAGGTGAGACAGAAAGACACACAGTAGGTCAAGGAGACAACAATCATAAGGCAAAAGATTTAACAGGCAGGCAGACAGACAGACAGACAGACAGACAAAGAGACAGACGGACGAAGAGACAGTCAGTCGAGCATACTTCGATGTTAAATAAATCTTAAAACATTGCACAATGTGATATGTCACCTCTTGATCATGATTGCAAACATCTGTGATGTCAATTATTTATGAGAGGGTTTATATCTGGGAGGTATGTACGAGACCAAGTCAGAAGGCTGTAAGATTTGATGCATCACGTGGAAGGAACGAAGTACCTCGTTTACTGAATACTGTTCCTTCGAAGCAAAAAGACTCTTTGACTAACTAGAGTTTCATGTAAATGGTCCTCCAAACATTTGGATTTTGGGAGACAATCAAAGATCGTCTGTTCATTTCTTCCCCCCCCCCACTCTTTCTCTCTCTGTCTCTGTCTGTCTCTTTCTCTCTCTCTCTCTCTCTTTCTCTCTCTCTCCCTTTCTCTGACTTTCTCTCACGGACACACACACACACACACATGCACACACACACACACACTCACTCAATCACTTACTCACTCACCCCACATCATATCGTATTATGAATATAAGCATCATCGTTTGTTTTTTTTCACATAATGAGAGAGAGGTGTGGTGATGCATATCCCAGACCTCCTTGATTTGTTGTTCTGTGTGCAGTTGTATTTAAAATTTAATTTGAAAAAGAACACCAAGTAGCTCAACTATTACACCGTTCAATGACCAATATTCTAATGTATAACAAATATCTGCTGTAGGTTATATTCTTCGGTATCAGTACTTGTATGATATATATATATATATATATATATATATATATATATATATATATATATATATATATATATATATTAACAATCGTGTTGGTAGTAGTTTTTTTATGTTTTACATCATATTTCTCTCTCTCGCTCTCGCTCTCTCTCTCTCTCACACACACACACACACTCACACACAAAGACACACACACACGCACGCGCGCGCGTACATACACACTACTATTACTACAACTACTGTTGCTACTGATAGTTATTTTCTGCATCATTTATTCAAGTGTTTTATGCTCATTCCATGGGCCAGAGGTGATTATAAAAAAGACTAGTCCGCTTATGCTATGAATTCTGTTTGTTTTGTCAAGCTTTAAAAGAGTAAAATAGTTCCTCCACCCCTCCAAATCACCACATTCAGAACGTTAAGATTATCACTAAATGCTAAGATTATGAATTAGAATCAATCTCACACAACACAGTTGTCTCTGGGGTGAGTATTGTGAAGACTTGTCAAACTTTCGTGCACCGAAATTACGAATTTTCTTTAATTGTTGTCCTTTCGTTAAACATCAAATTGTCAAGAACAATTTGGACAAACAATTGCATCTACCTTATTTTATTTATCTTACAAATGTCTGTATTTTCTTTTCATGTATTACTGAACAGAATCAGTTACCTTCTAAAATCATTGTCTTTAAAAAAATTGAAAAGCTCATCAACAGTCCATCATTGCCTTCTGTCCTTCACTTCTTCAGGACTTGACCAGCTTATGGGCTTATGCGCTGGCTTCAGACATGGACCATGATCATTCTGGATCTTCTCCATCACAAGGCACTAGTGACGTTAGTGCATATGGAATTCATTCCAAGAGAGAAGACGTCATCTTGAGAAACTGAAACTGAGATTTCATTCATTTATAACCAGTCATTATTCATCCATCCATTCAACTATTCATCTGTCCACCGCTGTACATGTATGCAGGTTAGCCTTGATCTTACCTTTCACACGCTCGTACAGTTTGTCCACTAGGGTCAAAGGCTCTTCCCCAAGCACAGAAGCCAGTCCATGGCCACGGAAATGGCTTCGACCAAAGCCATATCCACCACGGGCGTGAGGTCTCTGTGGCCCATAACTACTTCTGCCGGGAGGATTTTTGCCGTAACTGTTGCTCTTTGGCTGGACGTATTTGCTATCATTATAGCCAAATTAAGTTTAGTATAGTACATATAAATAAATAAATACATAAAAAAAAACATACACAAATAGTTACATAGATATGGAAATCAATAAACGAAACAGTTTACTGACAAGTCACTGGAATGATCAACAGTACACTATTGTTAGTAAAAAAAAAATGAATGCTGTACTTTAAGTTTGAACTGGCTGTATGATGCGAGTTCGCTGTTTTTCATTAGATAAGCACAAAGATCAGAGTTTGTTGCTTGTTCAGTAAAGTCATGTTTTGTGAGAAAAAAAACTTCCACAGGATAAATTTTTCTACTGGCGCCCCCTTCTCACTTTTCAACATCATCATAATATTCTAGCCAAAACATAAGCACTGATACTCAATACTGTGATAATAGAAATTCACATCAAGAGCCTTTGAGCTCTAAACAACACATACCAGTGGCCAAATCCCTTGAAATCTTCGTTGTGTCGAGGTTACTAAAGTTTGTGACACAGTCTCTAAATCATTATTATCATCATTGTATTACTACTACCACTACTTCTACTACTATTACAACTACTACTTATTATCACTGTTACTATTATTATTATCAGTATTGTTATTATTATTATCATTATTATTATTATTATTATGTTGTTATTATTATCATATTATTATTATTATTGTTATTATTATTGCTGCTGCTGTTATTGTTTTATCATTATAATCAAATCTGTTGAGATGGCGATCCTAGGTGTCCAGTTTAGAAGTAGTATCAGGTCGCAACGATAAGATCACTCAACATATGAAACGGATTATATAAAAAAGTATAAAAGAATGATAAAAAGATGAAAATTTAAGTATTCATGGAAAAAAAGTTTTATAACCTTTACTAATTTGCGATTCTATTACACAATGCAAAACAGAGAACCTGGAGAAGACGTTCTAATGACATGATATATTTTTTAGCCTCGAATGTGTCTTTAAAACCCTTTGATTCCCTTAGTCTACCCATTAACATCCTGCTTTGTCAACTATAACAGCAAAGCAAACATTTAACTGCTCACTGCAGGAAGCTGATGGATGGGGTGAAGGTGTCAAAGGGTTAAAGAAACGGAACCGAATGTGTTTCATATTTGCTTCCCATCTATGAGTACCAATTGTGTTTTAAGTTAGCAATGAGACAATAAAATGAGTTTAAAACACTATGGCTTGGTTCAGCCAAACTGAATCCATTTTCTATCCGGTTCATTTTACCACCTTGTCCTTGTAATAATAACACTTCATACACTTGTCTGCATAATCTTGACATTGCAAATGTAGTCAGTTTGAGCTAATATCTTATGCATTTAACGTGGGTTCTCATGGAAAGTACACCTCTTTCAATTTCTCCCTAAGCGAAGTGTTTTGAGGAGTATAGTGGTAAAATCACCAATATCTCTATGACGTAAGTTCGCCTCGTCTCGATCTAGCTACTTTTATTCAGATCCAAAAGTTCAGGGGTACATGTCAGAATAGGCTCAATATGGGTATCAAATAGTTTGCAAAATATCAAAGGATCAGTCACTTGTAGCTTTGTTACATATTTCTGTGTATCAATACCTCTCCTATCACCTCTTTTTACACACATCTACCAAAGTCACATTAAAGCTATCTTGTGGCAAAAGTTATACTAAGTTTATAATGCGAAACGGGTTTCTCTTTAGAACCACGAAATGAATTTTCTGCATTAGTGACATGATCCTGATTGAAAAACATCACCAAGTAGCCAGAATCCTTCTAGATGAGATCAGTAATGCAGTAGTCAGAAAATGCCTGAAACTTTATGCGATGAAAACAACAAAGATGTACATCGGGGAAGGTATCGTTGAACCAACGGAAATAGAACGCAAAGAACTAGAACAAGAACATCGATTCAAATGCCAGTTAGAGAGTGGTGACTGTGCAACTGCATAAACACAATTCTGTAGCCCTGATGATTTTTGTATTTTAATGATTCTCCTTTTACCTCTTTTGCACACGTGTTTTAACGCCACATTAAAACTAGTTAAGAGGTAAACGTTATACAAGAAATGTGAAAATAATCAACATCTGGAAAGATAAATTGATTGGAAAAACTTTAAAGATGAAAACAGTTTCTTTTATGATGTGGACTGTTTTTTCCGTACAGGACAGAGGAATAAACACTAAGGAAAAAATGATACCAAAAGTAACATTTTGAAGATACCAACAAGGTGTACTATCAAACATTATCACTAGCAGTTGGAGACATCAATAAAGTAAACTATCATACATCATCAGAAACAATTGAAGACATTTACAAAATGAACTATTATACATCATCAGAAACAGTTGAAGACATCTACAAAATGAACTATTATACATCATCAGAAACAGTTGAGAATGACTTACATCATAAAAATGAAACATAAATTTTTACATCATCAGAAACAGTTGACAACATCAGTAAAGTGAACTATAGCACATCGTCAGTAGATTGACGACATGCAACAAAATAATACACTACACGTTAGGACATCGCAGTTTCCCTAATTTCAAACGCTTAAAGCAGAAACAGAATAAAAGTTGAGCTTAATAATAAACACAGATTTAACATGTTTGGATTTCTATAGTGTATTTTGTATATACTTTGCTCAAAGGCCGTCAAACGCTGGTCAGCAGAGGATGTATATGTTATCATTTTTCGCATTCATGCAGAAAGGACACACAAAACCAGAGTCTCTATAATGCTAATACCTCAGATGATGAATCTTCGAAGTCGATAAACCGAATCTGAAATTTGCAATCATTCTTTTCAAATGAATACCTAAGAATGAATATCAAGACGAAGGTAAAGCTGAGCATTGTGGAAATTTACTAAATACTAATGAAAATGTATCTTTCGCTCATTTGTATTATGATCATTCCATTTCTGCCATTAACAGTGAATCAATCTTTGTCAAAAGGCACAAATAAGTTGACTCTCATTTTCAGCTCCTCGGAAAAGCCAAATATCACCAACCCAAATCCATTTAAGCATATACGCACACGTGTTGCCCACTTCTTTCCTTTAAAGTCTAAATCAAAAAGCACATTATCTAACTTTTTGGCAGTTTAAAATCTCCCATTCTTATCAGTTTTAGCCAGTATTATGTGTATTAAATAGCTAAATGAACAAACAACGGATATATGTTTGTCTCCCCATATACTAACTCGTTTGTTGTGCACAAAAACGTTTTCAAAGCAAACAAATGTACAGCTACACAATGTGTAACTGCTTTATCAAATTCTCAGATCTCTGTTCCATATACATAATAGGTTTATCTGTGAATCAAATATTTTCACAAATAAATCATACGTATTATTGTTGAATACATTCAATTGCTTCATGACGCACAGCAATGCATTCTTAGCCCTGCTAGCAATATCTTTCCTCGTACAAGCAAAAGTAAAATTCAGACGTGTAGGAAGATAAATTTCCAAACACAAACATTAACTACAGGCATACGCAGACAGCCAGATAAATCTCTTTTCTAAACGCCACTACATTTACTGTAAGAATTAGCTGCTTTATTTAGAGTATTTAACTGCCCCTACAACCATTACAGCTAATGACAGAATATCATCAGCTAACAACAAAATAAATGCTAAGAGAGAGAGAGAGAGAGAGAGAGGGAGGAGAGAGAGGGGAGGCAGAGAGAGAGAGAGAGAGAGAAATCCGTTTTTAATGTATATCGGTCTTAGGCCACAATACAATAGTCAATGGGGTGGGGAGGGAAATAGAGCTTTTGTGATTTATGGAAATTTTGCAATACATATAATTACATTATCGAAAATTGTCACTTTCTAACCATCACACCACATCAGTTAAATAATCAAACTTTTCACTACCAGTTAGTCACTTAATAAAATTGCTCATTTATAAATCAAATTGGGAGAGAGAGAGAGAGAGAGAGAGGGGGGGGGGGGGAGAAACAGAATATGTTTTATGTACACATGATACCTAATTTTTGTTTCATTTACAATGTTGACTATGGGTTACAGACAAACCCAACACATATAATGCTCACCCTTTAATTGACTACAGGTTGCAGAAAAACCCAACACACTACAGTGCTCACCCTTCAGTTCACTACAGGTTACAGAAAAAAACCAACACACTACAATACTCACCCTTCAGTTGACTACAGGTTACAGACAAACTCAACACACTACAATATTCACCTTTCAGTTGACTACAGGTTACAGACAAACCCAACACACTACAATACTCACCTCTTCAGTTGACTACAGGTTACAGACAAACTCAACATTACAATACTCACCCTTCAGTTGACTACAGGTTACAGACAAACTCAACATTACAATACTCACACTTCAGTTGACTACAGGTTACAGACAAACCCAACACACTACAATACTCACCCTACAGCCGAATCGGCAGCCACCAGGACAGCAGCAAAGCAGAGAAAAGTCAGGTGTTCATGGTTGTGATGTTGTGATTCCCAGAGATCAACACAGCTACCACCCAAAGTTCTGCCTCTTTTATACACGTCATGTGTATCATGTGGTCAGTAAATAAATAATGCAACATTCAGATGCGAAGATATGGAAAAGGTCAAAGGGGATAACATAACAATTTACAGAATTAACGCAACCAATTTTTATGTCCTCTCGCTCCCTTGTTGGGTTGTGTATGGCAAGCTGTCATGCTCTTCATCTGTCTTTTGTCAATACATGTTGTCTGTGGAACTGATCATTCTATGGAAACATTCTGGCTTACATTTGGGGAAGAATCTAGACAGAATGCGCTTCTGAGAATGAAAATATTTTTAATAAAACTGATAATGTTATAGAGATCATCGTTGAAGGGTGTGCGGTACCCGCATAAATGAACAAATGTACACGATATAGCAGCTTGACATGTTCAGTTCGTTATTTCAGATGGGCTTTCTTCAAATGGTTTTTAGAATGAAAACAAAACCAAAACCTTCTCTCTCTGTCTCTCTCTCTCTGTCTCTGTCTCTCTCCCTCTCTGTCTCTCTCTATCTCTGTCTCTCTCTCTCTGTGTCTCTGTCTCTCTGTCTGTCTGTCTGTCTCTCTCTCTCTCTCTCTCTTTCTCTCTCTCTCTGTCTCTTTGCAACAATGTTTTAAATGTAAAGTACGAAAAAAGATAAATTCAATCCTACATAGAAAATGTATTCAGGATGGATATAGAAGATTACAAAGATTGGACATATGACACAGATGTGAAGTTAGAAAAACCAATTTAGAGTTTACAATATTAAGGTAGAAAACGATGCAGAATGTATTACTTTAATATAGGCGAGATAGGTTGCTACAGGGGAAATCTAAAAAAGTGTATTTGCAGTCTCAAAAATCGACACTTTCTTTACAAGCAAATTGCACAGTATTAACTTCTGGCAATGGCAAGAAAATGCGAGAAACAGGTGTAAACATCAAGATGGTAAAGGAATTACATAAATAACAAACAGTAAAATGGAATTCAGGAATTGTGACATACATGACATAGTCGAAAATGATATGCCCACCGGTTGTAAGATCGTTAATGAGTGGTGCAAGAAAAGTGCAATTTTACCAAAGCAGAAATATAGAATGATGATATATATCCCAAATATTTAACCAGAGAGAGAGTTAATTAAAAACAAACAAAGCAAGACACAGACATCTGGAGCCTAACTCCAGTTTTGAATGTTGTGTTTAAGGTTAGGAGCAATATATGCAGCAAACAAATTAAAATACATTGACTGATTAATTATTTCATAGATTTATTTATTTCCCCCAAGTAATGCATTCTTGGATGCATGTATGCGCTTTGTTCTGGTAATTTGGGCGACAGTGTACAGGCATTTGTTTGCTACTCAGTCTGCTTTCTCATTCTTTGCTGGATTTATCCCACAAGTAAGCAATAACATTCGTTTTAGTGGATGTGCATGCTGTTTGTTTGTTTGTTTGTTTGATTGTTTGTTTGATTGTTTGTTTGAAATTTGCAGAAATAATTTCTTTGAAGGTTATTCGAAACAAAAACATAAGTATTGTACCTCAAGAGACCAAACTCAAAAATAGCACAGATGCCAATGACACTGAACTCATGTTAAATGGCAAAAAGGGATTGATTAATGACATTTTAGACACAGTTGGTTTGGAAGAATTTCTGGAGTTTCCTTAGACACAGTTATGGCTTGGCATCAAAACGGAATTCATAGATATTGAACATGGCACTTTTGCACACCAAGAGCAACCTCAAAGAATGGTGTATCATAAAAGGAATATTTAAAGTAGTTCACAGTCCTGACAGGTAACCTTTAAATTATGAAAGCAATTTTAATTAAACTTAAAACAGTAGGAATCAGATTTTATTAACATCTTGAAGTATAGTTTGATAATGCATTTTTTATAAAGACGTTCAACACATTTTCGAGGAAGATGTTCAGAAATTACAGGACAATATAAGGAAGGGTTCCGACACAAATTACAATGCTTGAAAAAGTGATAATTGTAAATCACATGCAATACTAAAAATTTATTCACCGGTGCATCTTATAAACAAACTCACCAGACAATAATGATAGATATCTTAGAAAAGAAAACAAACAAACAAACAAAAAAGAAAACAGGTTCAGCATTTGTGTGGAACAAGAAAACATGAAATCAAACGAAAACTAGCATTGAACTTGTTGAAAACTGACTTTGAATATCCTATATATTAACTCATTGAAACTCGAATGATTTACACTGAGCCATGGCTGTCTCTTATTCTTCATAGAAGTTGTCAATTTCGTTCTCAGTATTTGCGGATGTTGGTACATATGCTTGGATGATGTTGATATCAAATAGCTTACCAGCCAATCTGATTAATAAAATTCGGTTATAGCAAAGTATTCTTTGAACCAGATAAAAACACGAAAGAAGAATAAGAACGTGTATTTAGTACGACAAGACAGGCAAATTTTCAGCCAACTGGCCTTTCTCAAGCGTAAGATCACAAACAAACAAACACCAGATACAAAAATTACGAGAAAAAGACTGAAACTTCCCTGCTGCTCCGTCCAAAATTATAGTATTCTTTGATAGCCTTTGACTTGTCACCGTTCCTTATGATGCCTTACCCTCTTTCATGTAATTCTACCAGAATGTATAGTTTTATGCTTGCCTGTGTTATAATATCTGCTCCCTTCCACTTCACCTCCCCTAGGCCTAAAACATTGGTATAAACAGAATTTTATTCAAGAAAAGAAGAGTCATAAATACAGCAATGCATGGGCAGGGCATCAAGCAATGTCTTATGTTAGCCCTCCCCAAACAAAATGTCCTAAAATAATGACGTTAAGCCTTTCCATCTCTATCTTGACATTTTCTCGTTTTCCTTTTTGCAGTAATTTCTTACATTCCAAGCTGCTGTTTTTATGTTTTTTTATATTTTTGAAACTGATCGCCGTAGCTTGATGACTATTGATTGTCACCTGCGCAGCATGACAGTCCCTACAGGAGGAAGATGCTTCTACAGCACCCCTATTTACGTCGTTTGGTTTTCCGTTTCTTTCGGCTGACCACGACTGACGTGGAAATATGCCATGGTCATTTCCTGTTGCCTTCCATCGGTTTTTGTGCGGATTGTCCGCTAGTATTGGTCGTTCCCACGACAACCACAAGGTAGTAGGGTAGTTTTCTGTCTCTCCCGAACAACCATAGACAGTGATGATTTCTGTCAGGGTTCACTCCATAGCTGTGTTCTTACCGAGACACCTACAAGGCAGTGGTGCTATTTACCATAGCTGGGTCTGGTTCGTGAGCACAAGGGCATGTCCACACACCGGTGGGCCTGTGGGGCGCACTTCTGGGAGTCAGACTCCTCCGAGTCCATATACATCTCTCACTCTCTCTCTCTCTCTCTCTCTCTCTATATATATATATATATATGCGCGCGGCCGCGCGCGTGTGTGTGTGTGTGTGTGTGTGTGTGTGTTTAAAAAAGTAATAACAATTAATAAAAACTACAAAATATTTCTGTAAAAATGTTTGCAATAATGTTGCCCCACAAACTTTACTGAAAGAATCAGTCAATATCCTGGCAAAACTGTGTATTTACCAGTAGAGATACAAAAATGATAATGATACCTAAGATATTTTCGTTCGAAATCTATTTCAAATAGTTTACTATTCCAATCAGTATTCATATGTGCTTTAAGAACATGTGGTATGAAAATTTTCAAAATGTTTGGTTGCCATACAAAGCACCGTTAGAATTGTAGATTTCACCGTTCAATCACCACGCTGGGAAATTTGTTTATTAGATATTCCCACTGATTCAAATAGGTTAATAGGACACGCCTTGAGAAGTTTTGAAACACATTGTAATGTATTCATTTATTTTGCATTTTGTTTTCGGGCTTTATTCGTATGCTGAACACGTATCTGCTGTTAAGGGGTGCAGTACGTTCAAACACGAGAATAAAACAAATGCTTACAAAATGTTTTTCCAATGACGACTTTATCTCTGTTGATCTTATAGCCCTTGTTAGCATGTAGGCTGCGTCTTATGTGCAGTGTGCGAACATTAGGAGCAGGAGGAGGGGCTGTATCGACCACCGTCGTAACTGTCAAGTTAACATGCTGTTTGCACAATCACACTTTGACACCGAAGCCCTGTTCGCGCTGAATTACGCTCATTTGGAATTCTTGTGCTGGTCAGACATGCAGGCAAGCCAGAAAGGTTGCTGTGTACAAAGCAGTGGTCGTGAGAGGTCTGCTATATTCTTGTCAGTCAGACATGGACCTGGGCCACCAGTACGTCTTCCAACTACATATTCCACGGTAGGACCGGATCTACCAGAGCTGTCTGTGCAATATCTGCAACACATAGAAGCAAGCTCGGGTGTCCACCCTTAAAGTTCGAAGAAGAGCAGATTTGTAAGCATTAATAATAATAATAATAATAATTACAATATTTATATAGCGCAAAATCTTGATAAAATCAAATCTAAGCACTGAAACAGACACACACACACGCACGCACGCACACACACGCACGCACGCACACACGCGCGCGCACACACACACACACACGCACACGGCTATAAATGGGGAGAAAGAATAAAAGCAATTGAAAATTATAGAGACCATATTATATACAATTATATATTACAATGTGATTCCCCTCCGAGTGGAGACAGGCTGCAGAGGGGATTGAGTGAGGTCAAGATTTTATGCAGAGGAGAAAAGGTGAGTTTTGAGAGCGGACTTGAAGGAGACAAAAGTAGGTTGCTGACGTACTGAGAGAGGAAGTTTGTTCCAGGAGAGCGGACCAGAAACAGAGAAGGCTCGTGGACCATAGGTATTGAGCTTAGTGCGTGGAAAGCGAAAAGTCAGAGGATCGGAGGCAGAGCGGAGGGTACGTGAGGGAAGATAGATCTCAAGTAGGCTTGATACAGGGAGCCAGTGAAGTTGTGCCAGGAGAGGAGATATGTGGTTAGCTTTTTTCTTTTTGAGTACAAGGCATGCAGCATTGTTTTGAATGCGCTGTAGGGTGTGAATGGTGGAGGCAGGAAGACCGGACAGGAGTGAATTGCAATAGTCAATGCGAGACATTATGAAGGAGACAACGAGTTTTGCAGTTGTTTCGACAGAGAGATACTTCCTGATCGGCTTATACGATGGAGGTGATAGTAGCAAGATCTGGCAGTTTGAGAAACAAAGTTGTTCATGGAGAGGGTAGAGTCAATGCAGACACCAAGGTTTTTAGCTGAATCAGAAATTGGGACTGATGTGTTACATAATGGGAGAGAAAGAGGAGGCAGCTGAGAAAGTTTCTGACGGGTGCCAATGAGGATAGCTTCTGTCTTGTCATCATTTTTAATGTCCGAGTAACACTCAGTGGTGCGAGTCAGGAGGCGCTGTATATTCAGAGTCTACTAGTGATAGTTTCAGTGGACAGGGGGAATTATCGAAAGGGAGATAGGCACATTGCAAAGATACTCCGACATGAAGGGCTGAAACATGGACACTATGATCAGGGAAGACATCTAGCCATAACACTGCATTTGGAGCACAGTCATATTTTGAGCCACGCAACACAACTTGCTGTTTAACAGAAAGGGGACTGATGGAAGCGATCCTCAGGGCCGCAGGGCTCTTTCTTCCCGTTTTGCGACTGATGAAGAACGTTTGTCTCCAGGATCGGTCTTGTGTCCTGCATGCAAACCCATACCAGGCATTGAAAACCAGTGCACCTATTCATACGTCACATCGAAGGAACAGTCTATTATCATCATCTATCATCATCATCATCATCATCGTCATCGTCATCATCATCGTCGTCGTCGTCGTCGTCGTCGTCGTCGTCCATCATTCATCTATCTATCATCATCATCATCAATCATCATCATCATCATCATCCATCCATCATTCATCATCATCATCATCACCATCATCATCATCATCATCATCATCATCAGAACGTGTAAAACGCATTGTCGTACTTTTCCTTGACACATTCGTGTGTATTCAGTCTTGATCTTGTTCGTCAATTGGTTAACATGTATGTCTGTTTTGTATTTTTTTGTTTCTTTTGTTCTGTGCTTCTTGTGCATTGTTCGATTTGCTGGTTTGTTGAGTTGTAACCCCACCCCCACCCCCACCCCTTAAAA
>CM060306.1:116065703-116068203 GCA_030674185.1 Monoplex corrugatus | reverse complement strand
TGACAATGTTCTTGCCTTTGTCTTAATTTTTGGTCTGTTCGTAGGGAGCCGCCAATTACAAGTTTTGTTTTGTTTTGTTTTGTTTTGTTTCGTTTGTTTTGTTTTGTTTGTTTTGTTGTATTTTGTTTGGTTTGGTTTGGTTTGGTTTGCTTTGTTTTGTTTTGTTTGTTTTGTTTGTTTTCTTTGTTTTATTTTGTTTTTACTCCACCTGAGTTCGAACCCGCACCTCTAAGATGGTCGGGCTTCTGAAGACCAAGTCGTACTTATGATGAATGTCTTCACCAGTCTGCTACCGGGCACCTAATGTACGCAGGGAACTTTCATGGGTTTCACTTCTGTTCCTCTTTGATCAGATCCAACAGAATTTCCATTCAGCAGCTTTTGCTTTTGCCTTTGGGGGCTCTGGTCATCTACTTCCAAGAAATCAAGAGCTGTTTCATGAGGTCATAGGCAAATGTGCCTTGCTACAAACTCCAAGGCAAGAACTTTGGCTTTCAAGCCGGATGTCCTCGAGGTGCCCGCTAGACTGCTGTATTTTTCCGTCATGTAGATTTGGATTTCCTCCGTTCTATTTTCATGTAGCACAGTTAGTTCGATCAGAACCATGCACTTTGATCACTGGGAGTGGAATATTACAACCAATCTCAAGCCACTCTTACTGAGTATTTCTCCCCATTTTGGAAGATATGCTGTACACTCTCAGTCATTGCTCCATCAAGTAGACCCCGTTTCCATGCTATGGATGTCATAGTTTTTTCTGGCCACAGTTTGATGCCTCTTGCTGTATAGGATGTTGCAGGGGCTTCTGGCAACGTAGATTTTCTCATGACAATGCTAATCGCTTGTGCGATTTCTTTGAGTCCTTCATTCTGCTTCGTGTGTACCTTCCTTGGGTTAGCAATATCTTGCATGAGCTTAGGACATGTTCCTGTGTTTATTTGCCCACACGGTCATATCATTTTTCCCATTTCACCAGATTTGTATCCATTTGTGTTCGACGGCTGGAAGTCATGTACAGATCTAAAGATGGAAGTGGTTCTGAATGGTGCCAGATGCTGCATATCGTTCAAGCAGAGACTTCTGTGTAGTGCACTCTCCAACGTAGTCCATTGTCCTTGTTGGCCTTGTTGGACTGTCTTCAGGATTCTTTTGTCATCTTCTTTTCTTAATCACTTGTATTTCCATGTCTGTCTGTCTTCGTTTTTCTCCTTGCCTTTGACCACCATTCCATTTTTGTCACTTCCATTTCCTGCTTACTGGTTTGTGTGTGTCCTTGGGACTCTCCATCGTCGCGTCCATTGTCTACAGGACTTTTACATTTATTTGCCAGTATTCCACTCGGAAAGGATTGATTTCACAATCTTATCTCTCGAGTCTTTAAGCATGCTTAAAACCCTGACCTTTCCCACCTTGTGCTCCTCGAAAATGGATCGTAGGGATCGTCCTAGCTTTGTCAGTTGGCGATAGAGCGCAACGCAAGAAGAACTAGGTAAAACACAAAGCCATTTCCTTGTGTATTTGTTGATTTTAGCTTCTATCGATTAAATCATGCTAGTGCTGATATGAACTGCAGGCACCAGACTTTGCTCTTGCCACACTGGTCATTTACTTGCAGGCTTTCATCTGCCATTTATTTGGTTTACTTGCCCCATTTTTATATCTTTCAGGGAGTCACCATACTAGCTTCCAAGATTCTTGACTCATTCTTCTTTCACTGGTGGAATGGCTTGGTTGGCTGCAGATATGTTTACTATTTCAGCTTATTTTCCTTTCTACAGTGCAATAATAATAACAATAACAAAAATGATAATAATAATAAGAAGAAGAAGAAGAACAATCGTCATCATCATCATCATCATCATCATCATCATCATCATCATCATCATCATCATCATTATCATCATAATCATAATCATAATAACAACAACAATAAAATATAACAATAATAATAATAATAATAATTATTATTATTATCATTATTATAATAGTAATAATAATAATGATAATAATGATGATGATGATAATAATAATACATTTATACACAGCCAAGTGTTTATGCCAAAAGCATGCTTGTTGCACTTTGCAGGAGTAGAATATTATTAAAGTTTCAGTTAGGTAAAACAAACGTTGACAAAACAGGAAATGAAAAGAAAAAAACTAAATAATGAAAATGAATACAAGTATTCACAGACTCACAAAAATGTGCGCGCATACACGCATGCACACACACGCAAGCGCGCGCACACACACACACACACACATACACACACGCGCGCGCTGAGCTTGGATATCATCATCATCATCATGTCGAGCTTGCTCGGCTATCCATGACACGTTTTTGGATATTCTCAACCTGTAAGACTTGTGATCCTTGATCCAAGCTGTCGCCCTTTCTCCCCCCTCCCCCCCATCTCTATCACACACGCACACAGACAAATTCAAACACACACACACGCGCGCGAGCACACACACAGACACACACAGACACACACACACACAC
>CM060306.1:116055703-116058203 GCA_030674185.1 Monoplex corrugatus | reverse complement strand
CCAGTCCTATCCCTGCCCATCCCATTGTCGTTTTGTGGCCCGAGGCCGATGTACATTAAACTGAGTCTGAGTCTGAGTCTGAGTCTAAGTCTGAGTCTGAGTCTAAGTCTCTCACTCTCTCTCTCTCTCACTCCTCTCTCTCTCTGTGTGTCGATCTATGTCTCGCCACGACTAACTGTACAACACAACATAAAACTGTCAAGGCTAGAGATACAATCTAGTAGTGATTTATTTGTTTTGTTATTATTCACTTCACATATTTCGCTTCTGAGTAGAAAAAGTTCTCATACCCTGTCTAGTTTTGTACAGAACCAGGGACAGGTCACTTGGGTGGTACTGGAAAGCAGCTAAATCAACAGGGGAGGCTGCAGTTACAATTTGTTTAAGTCCAAACTGGACTGGCTTACGTAAAGTACAAACGCTACGGCTGGCTTCTGAACGTGGAAGAGGTCGTTACTTCTCACTGATCACCTACGGCCAATCTCAAATCAGGCACCTCCCCTCGTCCCCTCCTCCCCCCCCCCCGGGGGGCATTAAGGTGTTGATCCGCAACTGTCTGCTACTTTTGATGGGTGCTTGGAGTTTTGAACGAATCAAAAAGCGGATAGCTGTCACCGCACTAAGCAAACCAAAGAAAAGAAAGAAGAAACTATCAGTGGTGTGACTGGCCATTTGGAATGTCATGACTATGAACCTAAACATCTCTGATGACCTGCAGTAGATCGGTAGATCAACGACAACGTGATGATATCAATCGTTGACCCTCAGCAGAGGACGATGGACATCGATATAACGGCAAGGCGAGAGACCAGGTGTGCTGCAGACGTTATGCTGAGGGAGACGGACTGTATCTTCCACTGGCAGGGCAAATCCTCTGAGGAACAGCCTGCTCATCATCATCATCAGGTGCCCTGCCGCATGGCGTTGGCGACCATGGACTTCCAACTATCTCTATCTCTAGTTGCTCCTAGCACCTCCCCCACCCTCCTCATCCCCAGCCACCCCGCAAGTCCGTCCAGCAATTTCCCCCTGGGTCCACCCGGCGCCCCCTCTCCCTCCAGCTTTCCCGTTGTGACCAGGTGCTCCAAATCCTCCTTCCTCATAAAATGGCCTATAAATGTTCCCTGTCTTTTCCTAAACTTTCTTATGAGTGATCTACTTGTGTCTGCCTCCATCAAGACTGTCTCGTTTGTTTTCTTTGCTGTCCATGGAACTCAACATTCTTCTGAGAAACCACATCTCGGCTGCCTCAATCTTGCTCTGGCTTTGCTTGCTGACTGTCCACGCCTGCTACCCATGATAAACCCTCCCTATGGTGGTTCATAATGCATCCTTTCCTTCTCGCCATGACTCTCTCTCTCTCCCTCTGTCTCTGTCTCTCTCCGTGTCTCTCTGTCTGTCTCTGTCTCTGTCTCTCTCTCTCTCTCTGTCTCTCTCTCTCTCTCTCTCTCTCTCTCTCTCTTTCACTCGTCTCAAATATATTTCTTTGACTGAAAGTGTAATTATTCTGTTGTTGGAGTATATATGTTATCTAAAGTATAATTTATGGGCAGTGTGTTGTAAACCCTCTATGGGCGAAAACTGGATGTAAGAAAAGTATACATTTTGCTTATTTCATACCCTCGTAAATAAAAATTGTTCTGTTCATTGTTCATTATTCTATTTCTCTCTCTCTCTCTCTCTCTCTCTCTCTCTCTCTCTCTCCTTCTCTCTCTCTCTCTTTCTCTCTCTCTCTTTCAACATCGTCTGGCAAAGTGAATGTCCTGAGTGTTTATATTCCAACACTGTGATCACATCAACAAACAGTGCACGCTTGACGACAGTCTGGCCTCATCATCAGTTTGAAGAAGACAACGATCATGCGGCAGAACGTCTGTCTAATCAGGTAGACGTAGCCATCAATCCGATATTTCACCACACACACACACACACACACACACACACACACACACACACACACACACACACACACACACACACACACACGCACCGCGCACACCACACACACACACACACACACACACACACATATGTATATATATATGTGTGTGTGTGTGTGTGTGCGTGTGCGTGTGTGTGTGTGTGTGTGTGTGTGTGTGTGTGTGCGTGCGTGTGTGTGTGTGTGTGTGTGTGTGTGTGTGTGTGTGTGTGTGTGTGTGTGTGTGTTTGTACATACATATAAACTTACATATATATGTAGATAAATGATACATATATATGTGTAGATAGATACATACATATATACATACATGCATACATACATACATATGTATACATATATATATGCATATATATGCGTATATGCATATATACATATATGTACGTATACACACACACACACATTTATTTATTTATTTATTTATTTTACAATATTTATATAGCGCAAAATCTTGATAAAATCAAATCTAAGCGCTGAAACAGACACACACGCACGCACGCACGCACGCACGCACGCACACACACGCACGCACACACACACACACACACACACACACACACA
>CM060306.1:116025703-116048203 GCA_030674185.1 Monoplex corrugatus | reverse complement strand
CTACCAACTCTTAAAAACCATTCAATATCTTAACATTCGCTATATCAACTCTCAGCAGCTTAAAACATACAAATTCCAATGCATGAATAGTTTGAAGTTGACGTTTTTGACTTAAAGAGATTTATTGTTCCATTACAATTCCACATGTGCTCTAACCAAACTTGCCATCAACACGCAGAGTCAGATGGAAAAGGGTGAATAGCAAGACAATACAGACTTACCCAACTCCCAGCACAGCTATCACCATTACCATGGCGATTCCCAGCACTCAAATATCTCATCCCTGCTTTGGACAGTCGTGGTCATCAGCAGATTTGGGACTACTCTAAACCACTCCAAGCACCGGACATTCCCCACCGTCACATGACCATCAGTGTCATATCAACATTAGTATTATATTCATTAACAAAAAAATTGCAAACAGCAGTATGACGTGCTACGTAGGTAATATGCCTGTGAGCGCGTATCCGGGAGCGTTCTAAGCAGTGTCAATAGAATGAGACTGACACATTTCGGATCCTGACAGCATACTAAACAGTTTCAACAGACTGAGACTGACAAATTTCTTATCCTGATCTTGATCTTCATCTTGTTTGAAACCATCCTAGTTTGCATATTCCACCGTAAGCAAGTGTTAAATTTAGTGCTGTTTTTGTTCGTGTGTTGATTGACTAATTCATTTCCACTGTGAAAATTCTGTATAAAAAGGGCAGGTGCTCCAAGACGGTGTGTGTCGAGGGAAACATTTGGGGAAACACAGCATCTCCGATCTTCTCCAACCTTATCACCATGAACACTTTGATGATTTTGTGCCTAGCTGCCACCCTAGTGGCTGCTGTTTGGGCTGAAGGGTGAGTATTGTATTGTGTTGGGTTTGACTGTAACCTGTAGTCAACTGAAGAATGAGTATTGTAGTGTATTGGGTTTGTCTGTAACCTGTAGTCAACTGAAGGGTGTGTATTGTAGTGTGTTGGGTTTGTGTGTAACCTGTAGTCAACTGAAGGGTGTGTATTGTAGTGTGTTAGGCTTGACTGTAACCTTTATTCAGCTTAAGGCCTATTGCTGTAGCATGTTGCGTTTAATTCCATCTTGTCAGCTGAAAGGTGAATGTTGTAGCATGAATAGTTAAAACAACAAAAAATAGGATCGTCCTCAAATTTCAAAAGGCTCGAAAAGATTTTGACAGTTTTAAGGTTTTCTTAGATTTGGGATTGGCCATAAGAAATGTTCTGAGACATGACTGCATATTTTGTGTTCGTTGGGCATGTCATATGTTAGCCCTTAATACTTAGTTTCTTAGTTGGTTATCAGTTAGGCATACTTTAAAGTTAGTTTTGTCCGTCTCAAGACAAAGTCCCTATGCTTAGAAAGGTTTATGTGCTCTAATGCTCCACATGCTAAATGATGAAAAGGACCCAAGAAGTATTCATGGATTATATCACAAGCCTGCGCATAAACTCTATGTGCTGACACGAACTTGAGGTCTACCTAACATATAGTTAGTTAGTTTGCCCAGTTAGTTCAGTCAGTAGAGCATAGGACGCTTAATCCCAGGGTCGTGAGTTAGTTAATTAGTAAGTTAATGTGTAAAAAATTCTTGTCTAGAATGTATATATTTATGTCAGTCATCCTTTGGGGCAACAATTTTTGTGACAACGCAAATGACTATGTCGGAAGACAACATGGCTTTTGCATATGATTTTCAACATCTGCTGGTCTGAATATGGCGTGGTCACTGTGTCAGTGTTCACAACATCGACAGCTTGTTCTTGTCAATACTGTAAGGTAACGATAAAGACTTCTTTTTTACAAAACCTGAGGTCGTAGGGAAGTGATGCAATGTTGACATCAACTTTCTTGCCACTTGTATTATGAGTGCCGTGCCTACGTCCTCTCACTTGCTCCTTTACCTTCCCTGACTGATTTAAGTCAGGTACGCATTTACAGCTGGCTACTCAGGAGGCTGCACACACGAAATTGTGTCTAAGCGTCATTTATACCCATGCAAACTCATGCAGTCAGATTAGAAGGGAGTGCTCTCTCTCTATACCATCCAGGCATCTCATCATTTTGGAAAACGCCGGAGGTGAGGATTGTTAATGCGTCAAGTCAGGAGCACCTCAAGGCTTCCACAATGCACAGGGTTTATGAACATGGTTGTAATACAAAAAATATACCTTTTTTATTCTTCTCTCAAATGGTATATGTGATGTCAGTGGATATAGCATCATTCAAGCAGTGCAACGTCACCTGGAGAAAACTGAATCTGAGATCTGATAGTTTAAGTTATTTTTTGCTTATTCGTTCAGGTAATTTGTGTTTGTTGATCTAAATACTTAACTGAATTAATTTCACATCCATATCCTTATCCGTGTTTATTTCTTTTGTCACAGTGGATTTTACCATGTGAAACTCGGGGTGCTCTCCCTTTTGTGCAGTGCCATCCATTTTTTTTTAACCAAGACTTCAGAAATGCAAGAAGGCTAATTGGTCTTCCAGGGGAAGTACCTGGGAAATCAACCTATCTCTGTAATGTTTTGTATCAAGGCAGCCAGCAAATGCCCTGCTCTTTACGATTTTCAACTGTCGTGGGATCTTTAGCGCGCGCAGGCCAGAAGGTGCACTGGTCCACCTTCTATTTCGTCCCTTTCCGAATTAGGTTACTGACTTAAACGTCTTTTGTATGCACTCCCTCTGTGCGTTCTTGCTCATGCTCAGTGTCTTTCTTCAGCAGATCTACCCACCCCAGTAAAAGGTATATAATACTTGAATAGGTCCAAAACAGTATTTTGCAAGCAAAATTAGTACTCAGTTCTTAGTTTAATAACTTTTCTACACAAAATGTTTACAACATGCTGATGTTGAGCATAAGAAAAAGAAGAGGTCCGTCAATAAATCTTAATGTAAAGGAAAGTAGTGTAGCAATTTAAAATGCAGTTCGTTTCCCCCCCTTTTTTTTTTATTATGGGACCTGGAAACTGTCGACCAGGAGCACACATGGGACTTTAGTCCAAAATCTAACACAACGTGAGCATCAAGGTTTTACTGATTTGATATCAACAACATTTGTGTGATGTGCTGTATGCACTTTTCAATTCATGTCATGTTTCATCTTTAAGTTCCACTTGTAAGCATCTATCGTATCTGTGTTTGGTTTAGCTATGTAAACAGCTACAAAGCTCCATCCTATGGTAAACCTACCTACAAAAAGCCAACCTACGGTGGCTACGAACACAAGAACGTTGGCTATGGACATTCTAAGGGTGGCCACGGAGGTTATGGCGGCGGCAAGATCGTTGCAGCGGCACCTGTGGCTATTGGCGGGGCCCTGACCATAGTGGACAAATTGTTTGAGCGGGTTAGAGGTAAGATCCTGAATTCACTATGTGGCTAGATAGATGAATGGATGGATGATAGTTAACTGGATGGACGGACAGACAGACGGACGGACGGACAGACGAACTGATAGAGAAGAGACAGACAGACAAATAGATAGATAGATAGACAGATACATGTAGATAGATAGATAGATAGATAGATAGATAGATAAATAGATAGATAGATAGATAGATAGATAGATAGATAGATAGATAGATAGATAGATAGATAGATAGATAGGGGATTTTCATGTTTTGTTGTAATACACAAATAGTGAAATAAACGCACGCGTACACACACACACACACATACACACACACACACACACACACACACACACACACACACACACACACACACACACACACACACACACACACACACACACACACACACACACTGATTGTTTATAGAATAAGCAAGGAAGTTAAACTTCAGTTCTGATAATTTTTCAAAAAAGAATGAGTTTCAAAGTCTGTAATATGATCGCGAATCTCCTTCCTACGTGAATGATGTGTCATCTGCAAACTGACTGAATTTCAACATACTTTCGAGTATATCAATTCCTTTATGCTTTCATCTTCTCGAATTTTGGACACCAATGTTTCAGAATGTAGCACAAATAGATGTAATAAAACTAGATGTCCTTGTCTACAGCCTCTTTGAATTTCCCGACTTTTGAGATTCTTGCCCATTTATTGTGAGATATCATGCATGTTTACAAAAGGTAGAAATCCATCCATACAGATCTTTCCTAAAGCCTCATGCATTGAGGATTTTAAGCATACATGATGATCTGTTTACAGAGTTGAAAGCTTTTTCAAAGCCTATAGTCGCTAATAGACCAAATGAAAGCTTTTTCAAAGCCTATAGTCGCTAATAGACCAAATGCAGAATTTGCACCTTCTTAGGGTTGACCTTAATTGAAAAAGACAGTAAACATGACGAAACCGAAGTTTAGATAACATTAGAAATTAAAGATCAAGTACTGTATTGATATTCAATGCTGTTTTCAATGCATTTGTTTTAAGCTGAGCCTGAGCCCACTGAATTTTTGTGAGGATCTCTTTCTGTCTCTCTGTCTCTGTCTCTCTCTCTGTTCTTCTCTCTCTCTCTCTCTCTCTCTCTCTCTTCTTGTTTTTGTCTCATTGTCTTTTGTCTCTTCATTCTCTGTCTGTCTGTCTGTCTGTCTGTCTGTCTGTCTCTCTCTCTCTCTGTCTCTTTCATGTACTTGTGATGGTTTGTGTGCTTTTCAAGACGTTCAAGACCAGGTGAAGACGTACACGGAACAAGTGGATGCTCTCAATGCTCAGCTGTCCATCCAGGAAAAGAAACTGAAGGAGCTTGTGCTGGTCACCCTTGTGGCGCTGAATGAAATTGACAAGAAACAGAACTCAGACATCGCCAAGCTGGATGGACACGTGAGAACAATACCTTACATGACTCTTGACACTGAACCTAACACACTAACTTTCACAACGACAACTTGGCATGTTCCACATTTGACACTGACTTGACTGGGCCTTCAAAAGAAAGACATAGACCTACTTAAACTTTGGGAGGGACGGTTACATTGTGACAGATATTGTGGCGGTAACTGATTCGTAAAACAACACAACACAATACAGCACAACACATTTGTCTAAAATCAAACTGTGAATAGACTTTGAATGAAAGGCTCCTTCCTTCCTTCCTTCCTTCCTTCCTTCCTTCCTTCCTTCCTTCTCCTTCCTTCTTTCCTTCCTTCCTTCCTTCCTTCATTCTTTCCTTCCTTCCTTCCTTCTTTTCTTACTTTCTTTCTCACTTCTTTCCTTTCTTGCTTCCTTCCTCATTTTCTTCCATCCATCTTTCTTTCCTTCTAGCTTCGTTCTTTCTTTCCTAAAACACAACACACTGGTGATGGTCCCTCGAGTTTTTATGAAGACATAGCTATATAGTTATCTGTGGGTGCAGGAATGTCTCTGTAGTTCCAGTCCACCAGACTTACAGAATTGCGCGCAGATAAGACTATGGAAGTCAATCACTGTTGCAAGTTTGAGCGCCATTCTCCATGGATGCTTTTTGTTTTTCTTCACATGACTCCAGAACACTACATCCAGGGTGTTGATGTATTTCTTGTGAGGATACAACACTGTTGTCTGTTAGAACTGTTTCCACTGTGTGGGACGTTTGATGTTACACTTTTCATACTGTCTTTCAGTGTATCTGTGTAGTTCCTCTAAGGGCGGCCCTGATTCCTGTGCTTCTGTTTCAGTTTTCGAAAGATAGTGGAATACTGTTGTACTCCATGAAAGATAGTGGAATACTGTTGTACTCCATGAAAGATAGTGGAATACTGTTGTACTCATGAAAGATAGTGGAATACTGTTGTACTCCATGAAAGATAGTGGAATACTGTTGTACTCCATGAAAGATAGTGGAATACTGTTGTACTCCATCCAGATTATATGGCTTCATCAATAAAGGCGGGTTCTCAGAAGGATCACCTCGATGGAACTGACTCTCTAGAATTCAACATCGAGATTCTGTCCTTCCATCAGATTCCAAAGATGGAAAATCTGCAACGTAAGTGGAACATCTTCAACTGTTTTGGACGACGCCAGTACAGGTCCTGTCTCACCGCCGAAGAATAACGATGTAAGGACACCAGTATTGTTCACTTTGAACTTCGTGGCCACCGTGATGTCATAATGATTCAGCTATCCAAGAACCTGTCTTTTTTATTTTTTTTGGCCAAAATCTCTTTGTCAAAAGAGACGTCAATGGAGATCACATTCACTAGCTATTGATAGCTTTTAAGTTGGTGACGGTTGATGATGGCGTTTGGAACAGGTTGGAAGGGCACCTCTTTTTCCTCCAAGCTGATTGGTGGGGAAAGTGAACTGTTTGAAAACTGAAGTTTTGATCGTCAGTGCGCTATCATCTTTGGATGATACAGGCTAGCATCTTTAGTTTGCTTTCCTTAAGCCTGTGCAGATGAATGAAAGAACGGCAACAGATGCAGACCCCATGTCAGGGTCTTCATTGCCTGCTTGATGCTGCAGATGAAGAACAGATTGAGAAGGTTTGGTGCCAGAACGCAATCCTGCTTCAAACCATCTGAGATCTGAAAAGGTTTAGACTGATCGCCCTTGGAGAGCACGGTCTGTGATGCCACTATGAGTGCATCTGGTAATGTGGATCAACTTGTGGGGGCAACAACACCCGGCCACAGCACAGGCCTTTGACATCATGGTAAATGATGAAGACGGAGTAGATTTTTTTCGAGGTACAAAAAAGGACCTACTTGGCTATAGTGACACAAAGCTAAATGGTTTGTCACGTAACACTCTTTGCCACACTAAAAAAGACTATCCTTGAGGATCTCTGGACGAAAATAGAAGAACTGTGTGCTAAGCATCAAGGAATAGACCGATCTCAACATGCCTGGCTTCGACTTACTGGAATATCCAAGAGGATCCTTTCTCGTGATATGGCTCATTAATTTAATCAATTGTCTCTAGTTCTGTTATTCTCATAGAAAATATTTAACCCTTTGACTCCCTCACCCGATTCACTAACATCTTGCATCATTATCAATGATAGCAAAGCAAAAACTTTACCCTTTGACTCCGTCACCCTTTCTACCAGTTTCCTCATGGATAGGATGAGAGAGTCAAAGGATAAAGTTTTTACAGCTGATGAATAGGATGCGGGAGTCAAAGGGTTAATCTTGTCTCATTGCCGTTCAATCTGTGAGGGGTACTCAGGACAGCTTTCTGTTTGGTGTTTCAGCTGAACGACATCGGAGCCGACCTCGGCAACCTTAAAGCAGCAATTTCCGCTCTGAGCGCGGCGAATGAAGGCAACACCCGTCTGCAGTTGGCAGCAGAGATACTGTGGGCCACAGAACGAGCAACGCAAGTCAGGCAGCAGAGAGCAATCGCCACACTGTACACCAGTATCAGGACCCTCAAGGAAACACTCCTCCAGGTCAGTTTTTATACACATAAGCAAACAAACATGCATGTGTCTGTATACATGTATATACATATATCTATATATGTACATATACATACATATATCTATATATGTAATTATAGATATATATGCTTTATGTATATGTATATATATTTATATGTATACACACATATGTATACACATATACATAGATATATACAGATAAATATATCTATCTATATATGTATATATATATATATGCATAACACACCAATCTTAGAACGAGAGAGAGAGAGAGAGAGACAGAGAGACAGAGAGAGACAGAGACAAACACAGAGACAGAGACAGAGCTCAAACTTTGGAATGTTCATGACTAAAAGCCATCAGCACCTTGCGCTGGTGGAATAATACGACTTAAGATGTCAGAACGTAATAACAAACACCAAAGATGATATATATGTATACGTAGCACGCATACAGTCACACCACACACAAACACACACACACACACACACACACACACACACACACACACACACACACATACACATACACAACACAACACACACACACACACACACGCACGCACACACACACACACACACACACACGCACGCACGCACGCACTGATGTATGTACACTTGTTTTGATCTGAACTTTTAGACACAAAGTGATATTGAATGCTTCATGTTTCTGTATTGGCAATACTGATTTCTGGTACCTGAAAGGCAACAGTGAACTCACGAGAGACAGAGGCAGAAAGAGAGAGACCGGAAAGAGACCGAAAGAGAGATTCAGATTATGCGTCAAATGATTTATTCATAAAATCAAATAGGCCAAGTTCCCTCATAAAGCGAAAGAGAGAGAGAGAGAGAGAGAGAGAGAGAGAGGAGAGAGAGAGAGAGAGAGAGAGAGAGAGAGAGAGAGAGAGAGAGTAGTGATGCTATGAAGGATTCGAATATTCAGCATCAGTCTGTAACTCACCATGGTATCTCCTTTTCTTTCAGATCACGAATAATGCTTTTGCTGTCTTCGTTAACACCGTTGGAACAGACACCACCCTGCTGGGATCTATCAAGAATAGGGAAAACCGTAGAATGTGTAAGTTGTCTGTGTCTGTGGGTGACGTCCATAACTCCAACATAAATATCGCTTTTGTTTTCACCCCCCCCCCCTTACCTTATAGGCAACAGACATGGGTGGTCTTTGTTCCATTTGACTCATAGAAAGATGGAGTCTGTATCTGGCAGTGTGCCCGTCCTTTGCTCTCTGTGCATCATTTTCTGGTTCCTATGAACGTTCTCCTTAATTATATCGCTGTACGCGTCTAATGGATGTGACATCTTGGAGATCACGTCTAATTTGTGCTTATCATACTTACAAATGTCCTCTCACAGACAGTGAAATCTAATGACAAGTCTCATGAATGAGGTCAGCCCTCTGTGCATTTGTTTTATGTATACCTAGAGATTGTACCAGCATCCAGTCAATGAACATGGCCCAGCCAAGAAAAAAAGTATTCGATAGCCTTACATTGGCTTACACGTGATCTCCTCACCTCTCTTTGGAATTGAACGTGGATTGTTGTTAAAGCTATATTGTAGCACTCAACATGTAGTCATTCACTCATGGCCATGACAGTCACGCTGGCAGCCTTTTTTTTCTAGAAAGACCAGGAATCAACAAGGTTGATGATTCAAGTGCTCTTTATTATTCCGCCGGAAGCCTCACCATCATCAACAGGAACAATCAATACAGAAAACAGTTTTCTAACGACAGAAATGAAAACCTACAACATCATCTCAGAGTGCAACCCCATAACACCCTCAGAGGACAAGTCCCCCGTTACATCGTAGAAGACAAGACTCCTGCAACATCATAAAAAAAACAATTTTTAGCAGAAGGTTATCGTCACAGAGTGTGCGACCAAAGGTGCACAGCTTAGAACCTAACCATGATAGACAGTGGTTTGTTTTTTCTTATAATGTTATACGCACTCTATATCATCCGACCGTATATCAAGGGCCATGTTCGCCAACGTCAGATGGCACGGCACATGATAATGATGGTCATACGATCACAGAATTGTATTCTAGACCATTGAACACTCGTGATCGTGCTGGCTATGGCGTCATTAGGGGCTGTGGCTATTAGATCATCATTTATGGTCACACTGGTGTTGGTCACCCGGGGCAGTCACAAGAAAAACATGCTTATTCAGGATTGCCTCCCAACAGTTACGACTGTACCAACTCGTGTTAATGAGAGGTAAGGTTGCATTGTTTCAAAGAGTCCTCTCAACGGACATGTTGAATTCTGAGGTAAGCTGTATCTCATTAACCGCCCTATTTACTATCGCCACAACGATTCTATGATAGCTAATCTCACTCCCAGTACAGAACTCGGGCTAAATGTCTGGCTTGGTCACCAGGTATATGTAAATACCTGACTCAGCAATCCATTTAGACATAAACAAAAGCCGTACCTTGCCGACATCGGTCAGTATAACATGATAATGTTACAATATTTACCGCACAGAAACATGTCCATATCTGCATGACCATGACCTTTATATCTCACTGTAAATCACGAGGTTGGCACTATCAGGCGGTTAACATATTGTCTGGTCAGCCAGCACATCAATGTTTTGAAAGCAGGCACTTTAGTTGACACTTCCGATTTTGATTGGAGGACTCTGCCCACTTGTAAGTGTAATGCATAATGCGTGGTTGTTGTATTTATTCATTTAAGTAATCATTCGCTAATCAGCGTTACATGCTGACGCTTTCTGTCTTTATATGTAATGTGTTCAGAGCATAGATTGGTTAGGTGACACATTTTCTTTTCAGATTTGTTAGTAATATTGCAAATGAGCGCCTTTATTTTGGCACACGAGGTATACGGAGGCCATGAACGCCAACGCCATGCGGCAGGGCACATGATGATGATGATGATGATGATGATGATAATGATGGTGATGACACTGTTACCATTATGTTCTTAAAACACTGCACACTGGCGCCTTTACACTATGGCATGATATTGTTTTAATATGCATGTCTTTAAAACATTCTGCATGCAGCTCCCTTTCTGTGTCCTTCATTCTGATGTGTATTACTAAATTCTTAATATGTTGATACAGGCGAGGTTGGCCAGGTAACCTTGGATGCTGACGATCGCAAGGCAGAATACCAGTACCAGAACTGGTTCACCGTCATTCCACAAATCAAATGGGGCATAATTGGCGTGAACATAAAAATAGGTGGTCTAGAAGAACCAGCTCATTACGGCTATGGCAAACCCAGCTATGGCTATGCCGTTAAGGAACCACGAGCTATCGGTCTACGTGTCAACGGCTACTCCACAAAGACTGGAATCACTCTGGAGGCCTTCGACCTCAGCTTTGGGGACCCCGAAGCGATCTCTGTGGATGTGGCCTTCCAGGCTTGTACTATCGGTCCTGGCACTGCTAAAATCTATCACTAAGTGTTCTACTCTTCTACTTTTCAAGACTGCTACGCAACGTCACGACACGCCAGCTGAACAAGACCTTTCCTCTTTCTTGTAGAGAATGAACATTCAATTCCTTCTGCGTTCGCCCCAAATTGTTGTATGAAAGAATTATTTCTTAAACTCATTTTCCCAATGCAATGTAGACAGACAAGCGTAGACATGTGCAGACTTGTTATATTAAAAGTTATACCAAGCATATGTTTGAAACCATGTAAAATCATCAGGAATCAAATGTTTTCTCTTACACTCCAAACCTCAAATTACTGCATCTGCGCACTACGTTTTATACATGATAAAACTAAAGGCGAAATGAAGCAGAAGTGGCTCTTATCAAAAGAACAAAAAGTAAGATTTCAATGATGTGATATGATTTTCAGTTCAGCTGACGTTGAGTCTTATATCCACGGACTATGAATGTAATCTGTACATCGTGAAGATTGGCTCTAGTGTGGTGTTATGAAAACATGTCATGTTTATGTTGAATACATCATAGTGAGCAATATTCATGGTTAATAAAAACAGTAATGCATTATTTCCTTCGTGTGTGTGTGTGTGTTGTGTGTGTGTGTGTGTGTGTGTGTGTGTGTGTGTGTGTGTGTGTGTGTGTGTGTGTGTGTAGTGTGAGAGAAAGAGATAGAGAAAGAGAATGTGTGTGTGTGAGTGCGCGCGTGCGTGCGTATGTGTGTGTGTGTGTGTATGTGTGTGTGTGTGTGTGTGTGTGTGTGTGTGTGTGTGTGTGTGTGTGTCAGTAAACGTTTAATTTGTGGAATGAAATATGAGATTCTGATATATGAAAATGCAGCTGATGTGACTCACAAAGTATGATTTTCTTCTATCTAGTTCTTCGCCGCTCTCTCTCCTCCCTCTCCCTCTCTCCCTCTTTCTCTGTATCTCTCCCTGTATCTCATTTTGTAATGTACACAAAGACACATGTATATGTAAAGCATTTCAGCTTTTGTAAACCTGATTGGTGCCTTTGCACTATTACATGATACGGTTTTATGTACATGTCTTTAGACACTCTCCTATCCAACTTTTGTCAGGTCAGGGTTCCCCGGGTACTGTAAAATGTAACCCAGTACAATCTACCGCATTGCTTAGATGGGGCTTGTAGCCTCGGATTGACGGCTTATCTAGGAGAAGGAAAATTCTATCAAACTATCAAACCTCTGCTGCCTTGTGGCATATCCGGTCATGGGAAAGGCTTTAGGAGTAAATCCTGAGGAAAATTCCGGAGCTGCAGTCTTTAAGGCGGTCCGCTACTGTTTTCAATAACGTCCCGGCTACTCCAGCGACGCCGTTGGTGCCAAACTGTAACAGCTTCCACCGTTTCTTTGGTCCCATGAACAGTGTGGAGAGGGAGGACCTGCTGCATGGGAAACAGCTTGTCCTCTTTATCACCCCGCCCTGGCTTGCGCCCTGGAGAGGTCACTCCAGCTTCGCCTCATGGTGTTGAAACAACACCGGAAGCAGCAGTCTACCCGTCATAAGCTACAATTCAATTGGGGTAGAGTGTAGCGCCAGGAGCTGCTTCCGACTGTTAAAGAGATTCTCGGATCTCACGGGACAGCTACCGTCCTCCTACACTGGGCAGTTCCCAGCCAGTCTGCCGTATCCATGGGGTGCTTGAGATTAGGAAAACACCGACAAGCGGACTGCAAGACTTGCACCAGAAAAAAACCCGAAAGAAAAGCAACTCTGAAATTGATATGCTGGAACGTCCATACAATGACAACAGAGCTACCAGAGAACCTCCAAGACACAGCATTGCAAGAAATTCAGCTGTCAGCAACGAGCTCCTGACCCTAGAAGTAGACATAGCCGCTTTGCAAGAAACGCGCCTGGCTGGCACGCTCAAGGAGAAAAAATTACACCTTCTTCTGGCAAGGAAAGAGTGCTGAGGAGCACAGAGAACATGGAGTTGGATTTGCAGTCAGGAACTCCCTACTAAAGATGGTTGATCGAAGTAACAAGGGATCTGAACGCCTGCTGATTCTCCATTTCCATATGTTTGACGGCCCGGCCACTCTTACTAGCGCCTATGCTCATACCCTAACATTTATAGCAGAGGCAAAGGACGAGTTCTACGCTAACCTCAGCAACACTATCAAAAATATTCCTAGCAAAGAACACCTTGGCCTCCTTGGTGATTTCAACTCCAGAGTGGGTGCCGATCACGACTCTTGGCCTTCCTGCTTTCGAGGTTTCGGAGCCGGCAAAATCAATGAAAATGGGCAGCGCCTCCTGAACCTTTGTTCCTATCATGGCCTCTGTGTCGCCAACTCTTACTTCCAGAAGAAGCATCAACACAAAGTGTCATGGAAACATCCTCCATGAAAACATTGGCACCAACTGTACACGGTCATTGTCAAATGAACAAGCCTCAAGTTCGCGCTTCTCACCAGCACATACCATAGAGCAGACTGATACAGACTGCCCACTAGTGTGTTGCAAGATCAGGCTATAACCTAAGAAGCACCACCCTACCCAACAAGAGTGGAAGCTTTGCATTGACACCTCGAAGATGCAGTACCAAGAGAAAGTTGATAAATTTGCCAGGTCTCTCAATGATGCTCTCTCCACAGACCAACCACACAACTCCACCCCTGAAAAATGAGACCACCTCTGGGAGGCCATTCAGAAAACAGCCCCTGCTATCTTTTGGAGGAAGACCTCCAAGAACAATGACTGGTCTCTAGCCAAGATCAATGAGATGACCCCCGTTATTGAAGCAAAGCATGCTGCTCTTTCTGAATTCAAGCGCTCACCAAGAGCGAAATTCCCGCTAGCACACAGAGCTGCCAGGAGCAAAGTGCAGCAGACAGCAAAAAGACGTGCCGACGAATACTGGCAATAGCTCAGTGACGACATCCAAATTGCAGCACCTACTGCAACATAAGAGCCATCAAGAAAACTTTTGGTCCAACACAGAGCAGAACAGCCTCCCCCCCACCTCAGATCACCGACAAAGGCAAGCAGATGGAGAGATGGGTGGAACACTACTTAGAGCTACACTCCAGGGAGAACTTCGTTGCCGCCTCAGTTCTGGATGCCACTGAGCCTCTGCCCATCACGGAGGAGCTAGATGCTAAACCAACACTAGAAAAATTCCATGAAGCAATTACAGTAGCAACTTGGCCTGCGGGAAAGCATCTGGTAATGATGGCATTCCCCTAGACCTCATCAAGCACTGCAAGAACACCCTACAGCCCCTACATGATGTCCTCTGTCAGTGTTGGAGAGAAGCAGCAATACGTTTCGGTTTCAGTTTCTCAAGATAACGTCTCCGCGCTCGGAACGAATTCCATATGCACTAACGTCACAGGTGCCATGTGTATGGTGACCGTGGCGCATGCCTTAAGCTGCATATAAACCCATGAGCTTGCCAGGTCCTGAGGCCCTATCTAGACTATGTTTTACCTAGTCTATATTTTATATTGGTATTTTATCAGCCTACCACTGGAATAATCCTGGTTACATGTAAATGACATGTGCATGTGTGTATCTTGCCTTCAAAAAAGGAATATACATACATGACCTAAATAAATAAATAATTATAGGTCTGAATCAAAATAGAACTAGCTCTTCTGTATAAACTCGTTTCACATGACAGAACCCCCCCCGCCTAGTCAATGCCCAAATGCTCAGCCTTCTATCGACTAGGTGAAGACAATATTAACTTAATCATATATAGTTAAGTAAGTAAGTAAGTAAGTAAGTAAGTAAGTAAGCAAGCAAGGAAGCAAACAGGTAAGCAAGCAAGCAAATAAGTGAGTAAATGAGTGAGTAAATGAATAAGAAGTGAGTAAGTAGGTGAATAAATAAACACAGAATAAAGGAGTGTTTACTTAAACAATACAGGTAAGAGATGAAAATATCAAATAAAAGTAAATACATGCATATCTCCACATGCATGCAAACAGGCATATCCACATACATTCATACATACACACCCATATCGACACAGCATGATGGCCGACAACAACAGCTACAACAACAGTAACAACAACAACAACAACAACAACAACAACAACAAGACTAACAAAGAGGAGACACCCTTATATACATATCATGACAAACTTTCAGGTATATCTGGATAACAATCAACAAACAGCCCACAAACACACACATAGACGTTTTGGCAAACTTGCTTGTTCTTCAGTTGTCTGTTTCTTTTGTTCACTTTTCCTTTATCTCTGTTCTAGGAAAAACCCAAATACTTTCCATTCCACGCTGTAAGAGTCTGTGCAGTGTTACTTTTGAGATGATACCGATGTTGGTCTGATTAATGATAGCTCTTGTTTTTCCTTTCATAGTGGATTTTCGGCAACTTCCTCTATGTATTCCTTTTTGGGTGAGACGTTCGATGGTATCCGTTGCTTTGCACGTTTTGAAGTGGTTTCATTGAGTCAGTCAGGATGAAGACTTGGCTTTCTTTCATGTGGTCATCCAGTGAGGTTAGCCATTGTAGTGCATGTGTGACTGCTTCAATTTCCATTGTAAGACTGGAGGTTGTGATATCATATGTAGTGTTTTCTTCATGTTTGGTGTTTCCATTCTGTTTGACAGTGAAGCCCCATCCAGATTTGTTATTGGTGACTGAGCTATCCGTGTATATGATTATATCTTTGGGGTTGCAGCTTAGTTACTCCATGAGTAGCTGAAGTTCTGCATTTGTTTTCCTTTCTAGCCATTCGCGGCAGTGTATCCCTAGATTTTTGGGTATGATAGTTTTGTACAGATTGTTGAAGTTGTTTGGATGTTTTCCCCATTCTTTTGTCTTTGAGTTCTGTCAGTTGACACGCATGCTGAATGGAGTCTTCTGCTTGTCCCATCCATATGATTTTCCACGTTGGAGTCTGTTGCCTTTTGTTCTTCCGATTATCTGGTGGAGTGGGTTTTCTGGGTTTTCCAACGCCTTGAAATAAGGTCTTTACTTGTTTCATTTTGTGTCTTGACTGTATTAAGGGACGGTCGAGCAGGTATCGCATAGTCTCTGTGGGTGTCTTTTGTGGTTCTGAGGATCACTCTCATTGCTTTGTTTTGCATTCTTTCTAGTATTAGCAGATTTGTCTTTGACAATGTAGTGAGGCCCAGTCCATAATCGATGACACTCAGTATTACAGCTTGGTATAGTTGAAAGAGATGACGTTGTTCAATGCCTTTAGCTGCCAATGATTTCAGGATTGAAAGGCCTTATTTTTACATTTGAGTGTAGTGGTTTCCACATGTTTTCTGAAGGTTAACATCCGACCAAAACTGATGCAGGGTAGTCTAAGTTGTTTGTTCGCTCATATTGGTTCCTCTGAACTTAACTGATGGACATTTTTCACTTGCTGCTTTGTTGTCAAGGGAGCAGAACAATATCTGTGCTTTGGTGGGGTTGATTGCTGATCCGGTTTCCTGGCCCCACTGGTCTACATTGTTACTGTTTTTGAACTGCTTTATTTCTTTCTGATGCATTCTTACCTATCTTGTAGATGAGTCCGTCATAAGCAAAGGTGAGAATACGGTCTACTCCGTTGTTATTTAGGTCAGCAAGCCCTTTTGTATATATGTTGTAGAGAACAGGGGAAAGTGGTGATCAATACGACACAGGATGAGAGATGCCAAGATTGTCACCCTCTATAAGAACAAGGGAGACAGAAGCGACTGCAACAACCATAGGGGCATTTCCATACCGAATATCATAGGCAAACTGTACACCTGTGTTATTTTGGCACGTCTCCAAAACTAGCTGAGCGTATCTTCTCCGAGTCCAGTGTGGCTTCCGATCAGAACGCTCCACAGTGAAGATGATTTTTTCCCTTCGTCAACTACAGGAGAAATGCAGAGAACACGAAAGTCCCTCTACATTGTCTTCATGGACCTCATCATGGCCTTTGACCTGGTCACTTGGGATGGACTGTTCAACATTCTCTTGAAAATATGCTGTCCACCAAAACTGCACAGTCTGATCAGATCATTCCACGACTATACGAAGTCAACCATCCAGTACGAGGGCAGCATGTCCAAACCCTTCAACAATAAAGCAGCGTCAAGCAAGGCTGCGTCCTTACTCCCACCCTGTTCGGTATCTTCTTCTCCATGTTCAGGAAGCATGCTTTTGGGACTGCAATGGAAGGAGTGTGTGCCTAGGCACCAGATCGGACGAGCGACTCTTCAGCCTAGCACGACTGAAAACAAAGACAACTGTGCGTGAGGCCATTGTAAGACCTGCTCTTCGTTGATGACGCTGCTGTTACCTCACATACTAAGCAACAACTCCAGTGCTTCATAGACATTTTCCCAAGCCTGCAATGATTTTGGGCTGACCATCAATCTGAAAAAGACGAACGTGCTGAGCCAAGACTTAGACACTCCACCTGTCATCACCATCGACAATTATAAATTTGATGTCGTCCACCAGTTCTCATACCTTGGATCCATCACCAGCAACAATCTGTCCTTCGATGACGAGATCAGTATCCGCATTAGCATGGCTGCAGCAACCACAGGCCAACTTACTGCTCGCGTCTGCGAGGGCCCAGAGCTGACAACTCCGAACAAAATGGCAGTGTACAACGCCTGCATCATTAGCACTCTACTGTACGGCAGTGAAACATGGGCAACATATGCCAAACAAAAGCGAAAGCTGAACAGCTTTCACTTCGCTGCATTTGCCGCATCCTCGGCATTGAGTGGAGCGACAAAATGCCACACGCCCAGGTCCTAGCATACACTTGTCTCCCCACCATGCACACACTACTCAGACAACACAGGCTATGCTTGCTTGACCATGTGCGCCGGATAGAAGATGGATGTATCCCAAAGGAGAACTGGCAAGAAATATGTTGGCCGTCCCCAGCTACGATACGAAGACGTCCGCAAGCGCGATATGAAAGCAACACAGAGACCTGGGAAGACACAGCAACCGACTGCAACAGATGATGCAGTGTGCTCCAGAAACAATTCAGGCTGGGGGTGGGGGAGAAGATCCAGACCTTAGTTGAGGAAATGAGAGCCAAGTGGAAAGTAAGCTCCTGTGAAGGTAATCCCATGGCCAGCATCTATACATGCATCCAATGTCGCAGAGACTGCCTTTCCTGCATCGGCCTTACTAGCTACAACCAATGCTGATCCGGAGGCCTCAACTCAACTAGACACAACACAAGGGCGCATCATCCATAGTCGACGCCGACTGACGTAGGCCTACTACTACTGTCACACGTGAGTACGAACAATATTTTATTAATGCTTTTTTTTCGACTGCTTGTGGGTTATTTTTCCAGTTTTGTAACACAAGTTTGGTGAAACAACAAAGGACCTGAAAAGAATTTAAAAGTATATGACCAATGTTAAGAGTCACGATCAACCAAAATGGGCGAAGATTTGCTGTCTGAGATTTCAAATGTTTGTGAAAAGGCAATTTGCTTAAACCTTTTAAGACATTGATCTTGCGTTCTGCATTTATGGCTTTGGAATCTATTTCCTTTGGAAAATAATATTTCTTTATAAAAAACACAACTCTGTAAGATAATTGTCTATTTTCAAAACTGAAAGAAAGTGAAAATTCTCTGCTGATAATTCCACTAGACAAAATGTATCTATTTCTAACCATTTCTATGCCCGGATCATGAAGTGTTGTGTAAATATTAATGTATGTGTACGGTTATAACCATAGATGCATATGTATCCATGCGTAGATATTGTTAGCATACATTCATTTCTCTGTGTGTTTTTAAGGTCTATTCTGTGTGTGTGTGTGTGTGTGTGTGTGTGTGTGTGTGTGTGTGTGTGTGTGTGTGTGTGTGTGTGATGTGTGGTGTGTGTGTGTGTGTGTGTGTGTGTGTGTGTGTGTGTGAGACACATTAGTGTTTTTGTGTATATTACACTCATCTCAGTGTCTTGCAAAAATGTGAAAGGCACAGTTAGTCTAAATGAGTTATATACATATATACATACATGTGTATATATATATATGTATATATATAGAGAGAGAGATTGATGGATAGATACATACATAATACATACATACATACATACATACTTACATAGATAGATAGATAGAGAGAGAGAGATAGGTAGATAGATAGATAGATAGATAGATAGATAGATAGATAGATAACAGATAGACAGGCCGGCAGATAGATAGATTGATAGACAGATAGATTAACAGACGGATATTTAGATAGATAGACAGACAGACACAGACAGACAGACAGATAGATAGATATAGATAGATAGATAGATAGACAGACAGACAGATAGATAGATAGATAGATAGATAGACATATAGATAGATAGACAGACAGACAGATAGATAGATAGATAGATAGGTAGATAGATAGATAGAGAGAGAAGAGAGAGAGAGATAGATAGATAGATAGATAGATAGATAGATAGAATCAGCATATGGGAGAAGATATAATCAATCTTGATCGGTGCGTAGGGATGTTTTGGTAGTGGTGTATTGGTGATGTTTTTTCATTACTTAGTTTCCCTTCTTTTTTGTCACCCCTTCTTTCTTTCTTTATTTTTGTCTTATATTTTTCTGTCTTGTATTTATTTATTTATTTAATTATTTATTTATTTTGTCTCTTGTATACGCTTGACAACAACCAGTAGGTCGAAAATTTGCGCGTGTCTTGTTTTGTTACATTAAGTACATGTTCTGCGTCTTTTTTCTGTTTTTCTGCTTCGTATTTGCTTGAACGCTGGCGGTCACCCTGAATCAAATTATGATCTTTTGGTCAATGTGATCTTGACGCTTCACCTTAAAAAGTTACGTTTTCAATAGTTTTCAACAGTCCCAGAACAGTGATCAAAATATGGTGGACATTTACTCAAAAAGAGCTAAGAAAACCTTGTTCACACTTTTGTTTTCTCTCACTGAGACAATCATATATACTTGCCGGAACAAGCTTGGTAACTTCTTGAAAGATCGTGTACATCCTCTCTGTCTACTTGTCCTAAAGTATACGTACAGGCACACACACACACACACACACACACACACACACACACACACACACACACACACACACACACGCACGCACGCACGCACACACACACACGCACGCACCGCACACACACACCCCACGGGCACACACACACACGCACACACACACACACGGGCACACACACACGCACACACACGTGATACAAAACAACGTGTTTTAAAGACAAGGCCTAAGGAAATGATATATAACATGTGCGTATCTGATATTCTGTATGGAGGTGGTTCAGGCACCGACACTATTAACAGGTCTGCAGATGACCTATGATCTGTACTTTCTCTCTGTCCCTGTCTCTCAGCAGCAATGGCACGTACGTAATTTGGCCTACGTGCTAATATCTGTACCATCGGAAAATAGATGTAGAGTTTCATTCAATTGCATGCAATGTCATCACATCTCTTTCTCTCTCCCTCTCTCTCTATCTGTCTGTCTGTCTGTCTCTGTCTCTGTCTCTCTCTGCCTCTCTCTGTCTCTCTGTCTGTCTTCTCTCTCTCTCTCTATCTCTGTCTCTCTGTCTCTGTCTCTCTCTCGCTCGCTCGCTCGCTCACTCTGTCTGACCTGTCTGTCTCTGTCTGTGTTTCTCTCTGGCTCTCTGTCTCTCTCTGTGTCTCTCTGTGTGTCTCTCTCTCTCTCTAACATTAAGACACATACGCTAGCACACACACACACACACACACACACACACACACACACACACACACACACACACGCAAACACACATACAAACACACACATGCATAATACATACGTAAAGTACATAGATACATAGATACGTAGATACATACATAGATACATGAATACATACATACATACATGCATACATACATCATACATACATACATACATACATACATACATACACACACAGAAAGGACTCATAAAGATGCTTTCTTTTTAATAAACATGAGGATCGCTCAGCAAGATGCATTCAATACAAACATGACATGTTTTCATAACACCACACTAGAGCCAATCTTCACGATGTACAGACAATATTCATAGTCCATGGACATCAAGACTTCAGCTGAACTGAAAAAATTTCAATGTCACGTTGCCCACTTGCACTTTCACTTATACAAGAATGTCACGTGATGTTTAAAGATGACTTAGTCTTCTCTTTCATCAATCCAGATATCACTTTTCCAGTATGCCTGTTCAGTTCATCTGGTGTTTCAGTCCGGAACACAGTATCCAAGAATGTTTCCTCTAGATTAATGTGTTAACGAATACAGCTGACAGAATACTTGCATAATTCTTTCTCCATATGTTCATAAACGTTCTCTTCTTCTTCTTCTTACTGCGATTGAAAAAGGATACAAGGAATTAGAGATTTCAGAATGTGGGTTTCAGTTTGTCTAAAAGCAACATAATTCATTCAAACAATTCTGTACCAAGCGAAAATAATCACCTAGCGAATGAATGATAGACAGGAGCTCCCTGTAAACTTCCATTAAACTTTCTACACTGAGGAGGTCCCGAGAAAACATATATCACAATACTTAAAACTTTGTTATAATATTAAACTCTGCAGACTACGTGAAAGAAGTCTCACTTCCCTTTTTGTATATATTGTATGACAAATACATACGGCAGATTAGTACATAGGTGATGACATATTCATGCTATACCAGAAAAAGATTTTATGTTCAGCTGACGTGATGTCCTGAATTTGTTTTGTTCAGTCCATATCGTAGTGATGTGCAGCAGTCCCAGACAGAAGAACAGCAAAACACTTAGTGCTGGACAGGATCGGTGCCAGGACCAATGGTACAGACCTGGAAGGCCACGTCTATGCTAAGTAACTTGGTTTTCCCAAAGCTTAAGTCGATGAACTCCACAATGATACCAGTCTTTGTGGAGTAAGCATTGACGCGAGCACCGATGGATTGGGGTTCCTTGATAGGGAAGCCATAGCTGTAGTGGGCCGGGTTTTCTTTGACATTCATTTTGTAGTTGCGGCCAGTGATGCCATATATTATCTGTGGAACGTTGTCGAACCAGGTTTGGTACTGGTATTCCACTCGGGTATCCACATGATCCAGGGTTACTTGGCCAACCTCACCTGCATCAACAAATTGGGGTGACACATGACTGACTTAAACAGCAAAACTCATGTGAGAGAGGATAAGAAAAGATCTATGACACTCTGGTACAGAAATAACTAATGTAGTTGTAAAGAGATGAAGACGCTGGTACTACATCACGATATATCAACATGAACACCATAATTTGTATTTAAAGAGAAAAAAAACCCACAATAATCATCATCATCATCCACAGTCTGTGGACACTGACCAATGTCTAATACACTGGAAGATAGACAAATGAGGACGCTGACACTTTAGACAAACACTGTTTATGCTGGAGTTATTGAAGTCATCCACAGACACAGACAACTTACACATTCTACGGGTTTCCCTCTTCCTGATAGATCCCAACAAGGTGGTGTCTCTCTCAATAATGTCAAAGATTATATCGAACTTGTTCTTCTTGACCTGTAACAAAAGACATTCACAGTAAACTTAAGACTGAGATTAAACATTAGAGGCTCTGTTGAAAACCATCAATTAACCTCTATCTGTCTGTCTGTCTGTTTGTCTGTGTGTCTGCCTGTCCGTCTGTCTATTATTTGTCTGTCTCGTTTTTCTACCTGTCTGTCTGTCTGTCTCTG
>CM060306.1:116003203-116020703 GCA_030674185.1 Monoplex corrugatus | reverse complement strand
CATGCCTGCCTACAAGGTATGCCTGCTTACAAGGCCATGCCTGTTCACAAGGTGTGCCTGCTTACAAGGCCATGCCTGTTCACAAGGTGTGCCTGCTTACAAAGCCATGCCTGTTCACAAGGTGTGCCTGCTTACAAAGCCATGCCTGTTCACAAGGTGTGCCTCATTCATCCATCAATCCGTCCGTCCATCCACCCATCTCTCTGTCCATACAGTAAATTCAGAGACTTACCTCTAACACGTTCGAAGAGTTTGTCCAGTTTGTTCAAGGGCTCTTTCCCATCCAGAAGCACGAAGGAAGACCGCCGTTTGTTAAATCCGTGACCCATGAAGCCACTGCTACGTCCATAACCGTAACTTCTACCACTGTCGTAGCTGCCACTATCGTACCCACTGGTTTTAGAGCCACTGCTGTAATCGCTAGCCTTAGAGCCACTGCTGTATTCTTTGGCCTTAGAGCCAGTGCCGTACCCTTTAGAGCCACTGCTGTAATCACTGGCCTTTGGGACACTGCTGTACGGTTTAGAGCCACTGCTGTAGTCACTGGCCTTTGGGACACTGCTGTACGGTTTAGAGCCACTGCTGTAATCACTGGCCTTTGGGACACTGCTGTACGGTTTAGAGCCACTGCTGTAATCACTGGCCTTTGGGACACTGCTGTACGGTTTAGAGCCACTGCTGTAATCACTGGCCTTTGGGACACTGCTGTATACTTTAGAGCCACTGCTGTAGTCACTGGCCTTAGAGCCACTGCTGTACGCTTTAGAGCTACTGCTGTAGTCACTGGCCTTAGAGCCACTGCTGTACGGTTTAGAGCCACTGCTGTAGTCACTGGCCTTAGAGCCACTGCTGTAC
This sequence comes from Monoplex corrugatus, assembly GCA_030674185.1. NCBI lineage: Eukaryota > Metazoa > Mollusca > Gastropoda > Littorinimorpha > Ranellidae > Monoplex > Monoplex corrugatus. The sequence continues at coordinate 116,019,848 of CM060306.1, read as the reverse complement.
GGTTTAGAGCCACTGCTGTAGTCACTGGCCTTTCGGACGCTGCTGTACGGTTTAGAGCCACTAGTGTAATCACTGGCCTTTGGGACGCTGCTGTACGCTTTAGAGCCACTGCTGTAGTCACTGGCCTTAGAGCCACTGCTGTACGCTTTAGAGCCACTGCTGTAGTCACTGGCCTTAGAGCCACTGCTGTACGCTTTAGAGCCACTGCCGTAGTCACTGGCCTTAGAGCCACTGCTGTACGGTTTAGAGCCACTGTCGTAGTCACTGATTTTAGGGATACTTTTGTAGCCGGTATCGACCTTAAGACCAGTGCCACTGTAGCCACTTTTGGGGACAGCGCCATAATCAGCTGCACTAGAGTGTGGCACCGTGTCGTAGCTAAATAGATCAAAGACGTACTGGTTAACGTGGCAAAGTCGTCAACATAATGGACTCACAGACTAGGAGATTGTGGATTCGAATCCCCATCGGTCCAAAAAAAAAAATGATCGTGGGATTTTTCGATCCGACTGGCTCCTTTCCTGAGATGAGTGTGCTATGGGTTCATTGGGAAGACTGGGACCTACAGTAGAGTGTCACCCTCCCCCACTTTACAGATATGTTTTTGATTGTGTTGCTCAAATGTCCTGGCCATCATTGCAGGTGTGTGTGTGCCTGTCAAGACTGGTTGGCATCAAGGTGTTTTATCATTGTTATGTCATTTTTGTATGGCGCTATTCTCCAGACTCGTTCAGACCCACTGCATATTTCACGTGATCAGACTTTTAATCGAGCCCATAAAAACCAAGCTTATAGCGAAACGACTGCTCTCCCCTACGCATCATCATCATCATCATCATCATCATCATCATCATCATCATCATCATCTCGTCGTCGTCGTCGTCGTCGTCGTCGTCGTCGTCGTCGTCGTCGTCATCATCGTCATCATCATCATCATCATCATCATCATCACCATCACCATCACCATCATCATGAGCCATGCCAAGGTGTTGCTGATCATGGACCTCCATATGAATCTATCTTTTATCGCTGCAAGTGTATCTCCTACTCTTTCTGTACCCATCCTTTCCGCAAAACTGTCTGGCATTTTCTCCCTGGGTCTGCCTTGTGCTCTTCTTCCCTCTAACATTCTTGTTGTGACCAGGAGCTCAAATTTCTCTTGCCCCACAAAATGTCCTATAAATGCTGCTTGTCTTCTCCTTCGTTAATGTTCTTTTTGTGTTTACTTCTTTCAAGACTGTCTCATTTGTTTTCTTTGCTTCCATGGAACTCAACATTTTTCTTAGAATCCACATTTCAGCTGTCTCACTCTTGTTCTAATTTTGTTTGTTGATTGTCGTGGTTCGCACAGCCTGCGTATTATGAGAGTAAGTGTACAGTACAAGACTATCACGTAGTCTCAATCCTACATGGAAATCCACGGTATTATGATCATTCTGTCTACGACTATGTACTCTTCAATCATCATGTCATCGTGAAAATTGTTCCATAGTCTGTGTCCCTTCATGCCCTGATATCGTGGTGATAACATCAACAACAAAACAACAACAATAATAACAACAGCAATTATAATAATAATGATAAAAATAATAATGATAATAACAATAATAATAACAATAATAATAACAATAACAATAACAATAACAATCCCATTTATGTAGCACAAGCATACATGTGAGAGATTGCTCGCTGCACTTTACAAACAGTATAACTATTGCGATGCTAGTACAATAATTGGCATTGTCTTCGAACTCAGACACTGAAAGTAGAGTGACGCAATTTAATACTCAGTTCTTGTTTTGATTAGTAGCTTTTGCATTGGTCCACTTGCTGTTCCGTAGGATAAGTCGAGTACCCTGTTTTGGATTTATTGGAGTTTGGATAGCTTATCATTAGCAAAGAAAGAGTTACTATAGTCTAGTCAGGATAGAAGGAATGATACGTACAACTTGTTTGTATTATTAGCAGGATTTCGCTAATTCTGCGTAGTTGGAGATACAGGATTTTGCTCAGATGGATAACATGAGCTTCCATGGGAAGAAAATAAAAAAGCTGACCACATCTCCCCTCTACTGGCACAACTTCACTGGCTCCCTGTATCAAAGTGCATGCAGTACAAACTATTCACCATCTGCTACAAAATCCTCAATAACGCAGCCCCCGATTACCTGTCAAGCCTACTTGAGATCTATGTTTCCTCACGTACCCTCCGCTCTGCCTCCGATCCTCTGACTTTTCGCTTTCCACGCACTAAGCTTATGGTCCACGAGCCTTCTCTGTTTCTGGTCCACTCTCCTGGAACAAACTTCCTCTCTCAGTCCGTCAGCAACCTACTTTTGTTTCCTTCAAGTCCGCTCTCAAAACTCACCTTTTCTCCTCTGCATAAAATCCTGACCTGACTCATCCCCCACTGCAGCCTGTCTCCACTCCGTGTGGAATCACATTGTAATATATATTTGTATATAACATGTTTTCTATAATTTTCCATTGCTTTTCTTCTTTTTCCCCATTTATAGCCATGTGTATGTGTGTGTGTGTGTGTGTGTGTGTGTGTGTGTGTGTGTGTGTGTGTGTGTGTGTGTGTTGTGTGTGTGTGTATGTGTGTGCGTGTGTGCGTGTGTGCGTGTGTGCGTGTGTGCGTGTGTGTGCATGCGTGTGTATGTGTATGTTCAGCGCTTAGATTTTATTTCTATCAAGATTTTGCGCTATATGAACATTATTAAGAAAAACATCAAGATTCTTCGCAGATTTGCTGAAGGCTATAATACACTCTGAGATAATCATGGTCTTTATGGTTATTTTCTTTAGTTTTTTTATACAAGTGATAATTAGCTCTGTTTTATTTCATTCACTTTGTAGTTTGCTTTTATTCATGCAGCTACGTTTTAAATAGTATTTTTAATTTATCTAGCTGTGCTGGAGATGTCTCTTTGTGAGTCATCAGCAAAGAAATGGTAGAGTGCTCCTGACTGTTTGATAACAAGCGAAATGGCGGTAAATACATAGTGAAGAGAACAGGGCCAAGAACAGAACCCTGTGGGAAACAATACTTCAGCAGAGATGGAACTGACCTAAAGTAATTGGTGATAAAGAGTATGTTTGACAAGAAAAATGACCCGAGCCTCTCTGGAACAGTTTCAATACAGGAAAACGTAACTGACATTCTTAAGATGATATCATGATCAATAGTATAAAATGCAGCTGAAAGATCTAGCAGTGACAGAATGGACTCAATTCTTTATCAGAATCCTGCAGAAGATCATTAATAACTTTTAGCAAAGCAGTTTCTGTACTGTGGGCTTCCAGATAGGCTAACTAAAAAGGTTCAAGCAGACACTTGGTATCTAGGTGATTCATCACCTGTGAGAAGACGATACCCTAAAGGACTCTGGACAAGAATGGAAGATTGGACACAGGCTGATAGTTTGTTTGTTTGTTTGGTTTTAGATTGTTGGCATCGAGATTAGACTTCCTGAACAGAAGTTTGACTAGGACATGTTTAAAGCTGTGTGATACGACGTCTATGTTCAAAGAAATGTTTATGGTCTCAGATACGATTGGGGACTTTTTTTTTCCATACAGTCAAAAAGAAAAGAGGCAGGGATAGGGTCATGTATGTATGTATGTATGTATGTATGTATGATTGTATGTATGTATGTATGTATGTATGTATGTATGTATGTATGTGTATGTATGTATGTATATGTGTATGTATGTGTCGGAGGAGGTATGGCCTCCAGACGTGAGGCATGCAGGCCCACCGGCGTGTGGACACGCCCTGGTGCCCACGAACCAGATCCCCAAGCTATGGGTAAATAGCTCCACTGCTTTGTGGACATCTCGGGAGAGAGTAAAGCTAAGGGAGTTAACCCTAAAAAAACCGATGGAAGGCAAGGGGAAACCACCATCGTAGTTTTTCCCCAGGAAAACCATGGACAGGAGTAAGAAAAAGAAGAAAGTTAACGATGTCAATAGGTGCTCCTGCGGAGCACTTTCGTCCGGTAGGGACTGTCATGCGGCACAGGTGACACCAGACCGTCAGCCAGCTACTGCGACCAAAATCAAAATTAAATTCAAAATAGCAACATGGAATATAAGAAAAATGCTGCAGAAAGGTAAATTAGACAACATCAAAATGGAGATGGAAAGGCGTAACAGTATTTTAGGGCTGGGGGAAGTGAGATGGAAGGGGGCAGGCATGATAACATCAGGGGAATATACAGTGATATACTCTGGTGGTAATTCACATGAAAGAGGAGTAGGCATCATAATGGACAAAGACAAATCAAAAGCAGTTCAGGGATACTGGGCAGTGTCCGACAGAGTTTTACTGGTCAAATTCGGAGGCAAACCTTTTGATTTCAACATAATACAGGTGTATGCACTAACATCTGCAAGTACTCAGGAAGACATCGACAACTTCTACGAAGTTTTAGAGATGGCCAAGGTCCAATGTAAATCACAAGAAGTTACAGTCATAATGGGAGATTTTAATGCTAAACTGGGACAGGATAGGGTGGGGAATATAGTTGGACCTCATGGCCTTGGCACACAAAATGAAAGAGGGGGAAAGCTTGTAGAATGGGCACAGATGAATGACTTCATAGTAGGAAACACCTGGTTTGAGCAGCCTAACAGAAGAAAATGGACTTGGATGAGTCCAGGAGATAATACCAAAAATCAAATTGACTACATCCTGATCAACAAAAGATTTAGAAATACGTTACTGTCAGCAAAAACACTATCAGGCGCAGACTGCAACAGTGACCACAATCCGGTAGTGGGAAGGTTTAGGCTGAAATTGAGGAAAAGGAAACAGAACAAAAGCAACATCAAACTAAACCTTAAAGACAGATGAAATGATACGTCAAAAATTTAATGTACATGTTCAAAACAAATTCAGTGCTCTGGAAGATGTTGGTGACAGTGAGGAACAATGGACAAAGTTGAGAAGTTCTATAAATAAAGCTTGTGAAGAAATCCCTAAGGCAAATAGAAAAGCAAAAAAGAGTTGGATGACTAATGAAATTTTGGGCCTGATGCAGGAAAGGACGAAGGCAAAGAGAAACGAGGAGATATACAGGAAGATAAACAAAGAAATCAGGTATAGGTGCAATGAAGCTAAGGAAGCTTGGCTGAACACAAAATGCAAAGAGATAGAAGAACGACACAAAATGGATCCTCAGGGTATGTACAGACGAATTGAAGAAATTGTCCACATGAAAAATACATGCACATCAACTGGTTGCTTAAAATCGAAAGATGGCACGCTTATCATGGAAAAAGACAAAATATTAGACAGATGGGGAGAGTACATTAAAGACCTTTTTGAGGATGACAGAAATGAAGAACACATTATAAAAAAGAACTTTGAAGGATCACCCATAATGAAAGATGAAGTTAGAGCAGCACTGAAAAAGATGAAACCAGGAAAAGCCCCAGGACCAGACAACATTACTACAGAGATGATTGAAGCCCTGGAGGAATTTGGCATAGAAAAAATAACAGTCCTCCTGGGTGAAATTTATGACACTGGAAAAATCCCCAAAGATATGTCAAAATCAATTTTCATTGCACTTCCAAAAAAGACAGGGGCTATAGAATGCGAACTCCATCGCACAATCAGTTTGATGAGTCATGTAACAAAATCCTGTTAAGAATAATCATGATGAGGACAAGGAATAGAATCAAAAGAGAAATAGCAGAAGAACAGTGTGGATTTGTGGACGGGAAAGGAACTATTAATGCCATATACATCCTAAGAACTATCATAGAGAGGTCAATTGAGATGAATAAGGATTTGTATTTATGCTTTGTTGACTATACCAAGGCTTTCGATCGGGTAAGACATGATGAATTGATCAACCAACTGGAGAGACTCAATGTCGATGGAAAAGATCTACGAATAATCAGGAATATGTACTGGAACAAACAGCCGCAATGAGAATAGAAAACAATATAAGCTCTTTTCAAAACATCAAAAGAGGAGTCAGACAGGGTTGTGTTTTGTCACCAGATCTGTTTTCACTATATAGTAAAAACATTATGAGAACCTAAAAGAAGACCCTGGATTAAAGGTTGGAGGGAAAATGATAAACAACATTCGGTACGCAGATGACACCGTGCTAATTGCAGAAAATGAAAGGGACCTACAAAACCTTGTGAATATATTAGAAACAGAAAGCAAAGGTAAAGGGTTGGAACTAAACAGCAAGATGACTGAAGTCATGGTGATCAGTAAAAAACATGAAATCCCCTCATGCAAAATAACAGCAAATGGCACAACCTTGACACAGGTTAATAAGTTCAAATACCTGGGAACGGTCATTTCATCAGACGGCAGATGCACATCGGAAATAGCTGACAGAATCGGCCAAGCCAAAACAGCATTCAAGAAGATGACAACCATTCTTACCAACAAATGCCTATCAATTAACATCAGAAAGAGAGTCCTTGAATGTTATATAGAACCAATACTGTTGTACGGATGCGAGGCGTGGACAGTCAGCAAGCAAAGCCAGAGCAGGATCGAGGCAGCCGATATGTGGTTTCTCAGAAGAATGTTGAGAGTTCCATGGACAGCAAAGAAAACAAACGAGACAGTCTTGATGGAGGCAGACGCAAATAGATCACTCATAAGAAAGATTAGGAAAAGACAAGCAACATTTATAGGCCATTTTATGAGGAAGGGGGATTTGGAGCACCTGGTCACAACGGGAAAACTGGAGGGAAAGAGAGCACCAGGTAGACCCAGGGAGAGAATGCTGGACGGACTTGCAGAGTGGCTGGGGATGAAGAGGGTGGGGGAGATGCTGGGGGCAACGAGAGATAGAGATGGTTGGAAGTCCATGGTCGCCAACGCCATGCGGCAGGGCATTTGATGATGATGATGTATGTATGTATGTATGTGTGTGTATGTATTATGTATGTGTGTATGTATGTATGTATGTATGAATGTGTGTATGTATGTATGCGTGCATGCATGCATGCGTGTATGTATGTATGTATGTATATGTATGTATTATGTATGTATGGTTGTATGTATGTGTTATGTATGTATGTATGTGTATGTATGTATGTATGTATGTATGCATGTATGCATTTATACGTAAGTACGCACACACGTATGTATGTATGTATGGATGTATGTATGTATGTATGAATGTATAGATACAATGTATGTATGTATGTATGCATGCATGTATGTATGCGTTCTGGATAGATGGATGGATGGATGGATGGATGGATGGATGGATGGATGGATGGATGGATGGATGGATGGATGGATGGATGGATGGATGGATGGATGGATGGATGGATGGATGGATGGATGGATGGATGGATGGCCGTACGTACGTGACCTCACTTTTCCTCGAGACAAGAGACTCAAATAATGCATTTTAGATTGCCAGTATTCACTTTCCAATATTTCGACCCCAGCCCTCCTCAGGTTAGAATAACTATTATATGGCATAACCATTTTTATGTTGTCGAACACATTTGTCTCCCCTGTTGTTTAGATACAAGCATATACATCTACCATTTTCTCCAGCTGGACGCTACGCTTGGGAAGTTCTCCACTTTTTTTTTTTTCGCTACGTGTTGTGCATTTATTCTTTTTTATCTTTTGTATATTTGACAAAGGCCGGTTGGCCAGAAATTTGGGCCTGCCTTGTTTTGCTATATCAAGTACGCATTTTCATCCTCTTCTTCTCCTTCTTCTTCTTCTTCTTGTTATTATTATCATTGTTATTATTATAATTATTGTTAATGTTATAAACATTATTTTAATTATTATTATCATTATCATTATTATTGTATTATTGTTAGTATCATTATTATTATCATATTATTATTATCATTGTTATTATTAGATTAATGTTAATTCCGTTTATATAGCGCGAACATGCATGACAGATAATGTTTATTGCTCTCTGCAAACAGTAAATAGTGCGATGTCAACAGAATATTAATGCAGAACAACAATCCAATATGTACATGAACACATCAATGCAGCATAAACATCAACACGTCAATACATTACAATGCGGTACAAACATATGGGATCAAGGCAGCATGAATATGGTTCATCAAAAATGACAACAAATATGTCAGTTTGTTAGTTAGTCCATCAATTTTAACAACGGACATAACAAAATACAGTCAATTTAGATTAGTAACAACAGTAACAACAGACACGTCAGACACGTCAAAATACAAAATCAGTACTAGACATTTGAACCAACAGACATAAAAACAAAGAAGCAAAACAACAAAGATAACAGGACAAAATCAAAACTATATTTTAGAAATAACAGACATAACAAAATACAACCAAACCTAGGTATCAGAAACCAATAAACATCACAAAATAAGACAAAAACTAGCTATTATTACCAACAAAAATTTCGAGATAAACAAACAATCAAAACTAGGTATTAGACCTAACATACATCAAAAAGTACAATCAAAACTGGGTAATATAACCAACAAATATTAGAAAATAAAATATAAAGAACTACGAATCAGAACAAACATGTATTGCAATATTCAATAACAGAATTAGGTAATAGCACCAACAAACAATGCAAAATACAACCAAACCTAGATACTAGACCCAACAGACAGTAAAATATGCAATCAAATCTACGTGTTTGAGCTAAGAAAAAAAATTACAAAACGCAATAAAAAAAACCCCTAGATATTAGAACCAATGTTCTGTAAAATAAATGACAAATTAGGCTTTAGAATCAACAACCATTACAAAATATGTTAGATGTTGCAACCACAAGGTGGAAATAAATCATAAGAAGAAAATAGTATACACCACTAAATGGAAAATGGGTATGAGCATTTCATGCACACGCACAAACACACACATACACACACACACACACACACACACACACACACACACACACACACACACACACACACACACACACACACACACACAAACACACATATACACACACGCACGCACGAACGCACACAAACACGCACAAACACACACACACACTCACACAAACCACACACACAACACACACACAAACACACACACTCGCACAAACACACACACACACAACACACACGCAACACACACACACACACATACACACACACACACACACACACACACACACACATACACACACACACACACATATATATATATATATATATATATATATATATGTACACACACACACACACTCACACAGACACAGTCACATTCACACTCACACAAACAGAAACACACACACACACACACACACACACACACACACACACACACACACACACACACACACACACACACACACACATGCACGCACACACACTCATATCGATCAGTTGCAACATGACCCGTCTAAGAAAAGTCTGTTTGATAGAGTGAATGGCTTTCCCACAGGACAAGCTGTTTGGTAGAGTGAATGGTTTTCCCATAGGACAAGTCTAGTGACACTGGAATATGTTGGTGTCTGGGTAGTTTGTCATCAGAAAATCCAGCTAAGATAAGAGTTACAGTAGTCTGGTCTATACAGAATGAAGGACACACACAGCTGGTTTGTGGCATCAACAAAAAGAAATTGGTGGATCTTGCTTATTCTTTGAAGCTGTAAGTATAGGACTTTACACAGATACTTAACGAGGGTTACCAGGGGTGGGGATTCAGGAAGGAACACACTACATTTCCTTGCAGATATGCTGAAGGCTACCAGAAGAATTAGTCAATCAAATGGCTATGGTTAAAAAGAAAGGGGTATATTTTCTGTGTCAGTTTATATACGACGTTTGTTTAATTCTCAAATATGTTTGATTTGTGATAACTTTATTTGAATTACTATAAAGAAATATTTCTTATTCCACCATTACCATTCCCTATCATGGAAACAAACCAAAATGAACGTGAAGCAGAGAATGGGAATCGCAGAGTTTTTGTCTATTGTGTATATTGCACACATTTCATTCTTTATAAAATCATTAAGCAAAGAATTTCTTTTTATTACTCTTATCACAAAAAAAAAACATGTTCTCTTCATTTTCATGTACTGTGTAGATGGCTCACATAAACATACATTATACACTTCATATAGAAAACAAAATGTTATGAAAAGAACGTTGAGTAAAACTGTTTAAAACTCTCTGATCAAATAAGTGTTAAAGTTGATGCGTCAATTCCACATGGAATGAAAGTATGTGCAAGCAACGTACTTCGTAAAACTAACTAGCAAACTGTACTTCATTTTCCTGTGTTTGGTGGTCATTTTGGTTTGTTGTCCTGGTGATAGGTAGTTTTATCTGTTGATATGCATGTAAGTGTGTATCGCTTTCCTTCAGTTGACTTCATGTTACAGACAAACCCAGCACACAACAATACTCAGCCATCAGTTGATGATAGGTTACAGACAACCCAACACACCACAACACTCACCCTTCAGTTGACTGCAGAGTACAGACAAATCCAACACACCACAACACTCACCCTTCAGTTGACTGCAGAGTACAGACAAATCCAACACACTACAATACTCACCCTTCAGTTGACTACAGTTTACAGACAAACCCAACACACTACAATACTCACCCTTCAGTTGACTGTGGAGTACAGACAAATCCAACACATTACAATACTCACCCTTCAGTTGACTGCAGAGTACAGACAAATCCAACACACCACAACACTCACCCTTCATTTGACTACAGAGTACAGAAAAATCCAACACACTACAATACTCACCCTTCAGTTGACTACAGTTTACAGACAAACCCAACACACTACAATACTCACCCTTCAGTTGACTGTGGAGTACAGACAAATCCAACACATTACAATACTCACCCTTCAGTTGACTGCAGAGTACAGACAAATCCAACACACCACAACACTCACCCTTCATTTGACTACAGAGTACAGAAAAATCCAACACACTACAATACTCACCCTTCAGTTGACTACAGGTTACAGACAAACCCAACACACTACAATACTCACCCTTCAGTTGACTGTGGAGTACAGACAAATCCAACACACCACAACACTCACCCTTCATTTGACTACAAAGTACAGACAAACCCAACACACTACAATATTCACCCTTCAGTTGACTACAGAGTACAGACAAATCCAACACTCTACAATACTCACCCTTCAGTTGACTACAGAGTACAGAAAAACCCAACACACTACAATACTCACCCAGCAGCCCAAACTGCAGCCACCAGGACAGCAGCAAGGCACAGAGACGTCAACGTGTTCATGGTGATGATGCTGTGGTTCCCAGAATTGTTGGCCAATGACGCAGGCAGCATCATACCATGCTGTTCTTTTATACCCCATCCCAGAATGGCTTTGACTGCAAAGGAAAAACTACAAAGAAGATTCATTATCATGATAATGGCACATTGAACTTTTAGTTTATGGAAAGGTATTATAGGCGATGTTACGATAATAATTGGGAATGCGATGTGTTCTTTATATTCTTATTATTCTTATTAACATATCGCTGGTATCGTCTTCTCATCGAAAGCCTCTTTCATCACGTCCTTGTCCATGGTATGCGTTATGGTTTATCTTTCTTTCATTTTTTTTTTCTCGATATATTCTCATATTTGTAGAGTAGCAAAGACCAACTGTAGGACAATGTCCGTGGGACCTAATGCTACTCGGCTCAAGTAATGAAGTGTTTTGATGTTTGCTTCCATTCATCTCTTACCCCATCCCCCATTTCTCTCTCTGTGTCTGTCTGTCTGTCTGTCTGTCTGTTTGTCTCTCTCTCTCTCTCTCTCTCTCTCTCGATCTCTTTCTCTCTCAGTCTCTGTCTTGCCATCCTCTCGATATTTTATGACTATCAAAGGGCCACATCAAAGACCATACTGACGATTAATGTGACATAACCATAATTCAGCACCTTATCGTAAGCAATGAAAGGTAAAAAGACTGAGCATTGACACGTACGCGCACGCATACACACCACCACCACCGTCATCACCATCACACTCACTATCTTCACCAACCACCACAACCTATCATCACCAACCACCACAACAATTTACTATCAGATTAACCAATTTTGTACTCACTTACACACACACACACACACGCATGTCTGCTCACGCACACTCACATACATGCATAGTCACATGGGAGAGGTGGTCAGCAATGAGTGGATCGACAGTACTGTGGTGATGACAGTGCTCAGTCGACGCCTGGTCGTCATAATTATTCATCGTTTCCTCCTACTGCAACCCAGACTGGTCGATTCTTTTGATGGAGCAGTGACCCAAGGTTTGGTATCCTGAGTTCAGCGCTTAGATTTGATTTTATCAAGATTTTGCGCTATATAAATATTGTAATTATTAAATATTGTAATTATTAATTATTATTATAATCCCAGTCTGTAACGTGTGAAACTGGCCTCTTCACTTTCCATCATTCTGGTGGTGTCAGCTTAATGTTTCATAGGTCCTTCTCCCCTACCACATCCCATTTCAAGCCTTGCCAACACCGAGGGTTTGCGAAGGGTCAGGGAGAAAAGTGGCAAAATGGTTCAGACGTTCGCCAGCTAATAACTAAACTCGAGGTTCAGGGTTCGTTCCCCATACAGGCCTTGACTTTTCTCCTCAGTTTGACCGGAAAATCGAACTGAACGTTAGTCCTTTGGAAGGGAACGAAAAACGAGTCGGAGCCGTGTGCTTTCTGGCTGCGCACGCTTTAGATCCTACGGCAGTTGAAAATTGTGGTGAGCAGGGCATTGCCCGGTTGCCTTGGTAAAAAACATTTGAGAGATAGATTGATTTCCCGGGTCCTACTCCTTGAAAACCAATTAGCCTACTTGCCCTTTCTGAAATTTTGGTTAAAAAAATGTGAAGATGAATAGGAATTTGAAGCTGGCCCCGGGAAAAGTTGAGGTCTCTGTCGATTCACTCCCCTTCGACCACAGGGTTATGGAACTATCTAGGTAGGACCTCAGGACCTGGCCATCTCATGGGTTTATCACGCTGTTTCAGTTACTCCCTTTTTCGCCTTTTAGTTTGGTCGGCCAGGGCTAGCACCAGATGTCAGATATCAGACGTCCGCCCTTGCCCCGTAGCTATATGTTTCCGCATTCCTTAGTCTAGTGGCAAGGGAAACAGAGGATTAACACTGCGCTGTACAGTGATTAAGCCATTTTATCATCAACTTTGGCTTTGTGTAGAACGAAATTGTGCACACTTTGTCAATTCATTTTTTGGAATACTTATTGTTTATTTATCATTTGACCGAGTGCAGCTATAAATTATTCATTTGGTTATATAGTTTGAGTTTGTGCTTCACTTATAGAGTGTGAGTGAGTGTCATTTCTCACTGTGGTGTGTGTGTGTGTGTGTGTGTGTGTGTGTGTGTGTGTGTGTGTGTGTGTGTGTGTGTGTGTGTGTGTGTGTGTGTGTGTGTGTGTGTGTGTGTGTGTGTGTGTTTTGGTGTATTTCATCTGCCTTTCTATACTGGAATTATTTCATGTGAAACGGGAGACAGCACGTGAGTGAAAATATTTTTAAGCTGTTGTTTTCCTGTTGTTGTCTCTTTTGTTTTAGTTGCTGTTTTGTTTAATTTCTTTTGTCACTTTTGTTTTTATTGTGTTTTTGTTTGTTTTTTTTTGTTTGTTTGCTTTTTTGTTTGTTTTTTTTGTGTATGCATGTGTGTGTGTGTGTGTGTGAATGTTTGTGTGTGTGTGTGTGTGTGTGTGTGTGTGTGTGTGTGTGTGTGTGTAGTGTGTGTGTCTGTATGAGTGTGTTGTGTTGTGTTGTGTTTGTGTTGTGTGTGTGTGTGTGTGTGTGTGTGTGTGTGTGTGTGTGTGTGTGTGTGTGTGTGTGTGTGTGTGTTGTGTGTGTGTGACTCAGTTTCGTCGTTTTATTTAGATTTTTTTTTATACTAAAACTCTTTTTTTTCCCTGTTATTCGTTGTTATTGTTGTTCTTGTTCTTGTTCTTGTTGTTAGTGTGTGTATTTGCCGTATTTTAGTAGTTGTGCGTGTGTATCTGTGACGGAAGTGGTAATAAGAACTGGCAAATGGATGTCTGCTGGTTCTGTATTAAAAGACAGTGTTGAGGCTACGTAAGCCTGTATAGTCAGCCTCTGCATTGTGTGAAAGAAGGCTGCTGTCTTAGAACTGTGAGAGAAATCTGTGCCATATCAAAGTGATGGGATACTTACTAAACAAGCTGATAACGATCCTTGCGGACGACCAAACGCTTATTCGTAAGTTTAGTGTTGTCCACACACATGCAGCTAACATCTCTGAAAATATGAATGTTGTAAAAGTGCAGGTGCATGAACAGTTTGTCATTTTTATTGGATTTTTTATTTAACATATGTGGTTTTCTTCTGTCAGTCATCTGATCTTTGCAAGAAAAACAGCTGTTATATCTAATTTTTTTCTGCATGCCTGATATCAGTTTCTACATGAGTCATTCCTGCGTTTGGTTATGTTGTTCATATTTCTCTTGGTGAAACTCAGACTTTGTAATTTAATGTTTTCACAACCTACCCATATACTGGAACGCTATAAAAAGTTAACAGCCTTGCTACGAGTCTCGTATCACTGACACCTGCGGTTCCCTTTTGACAGCTCAGCGCGTTGCACTCACACACTGCTCTGTGCAGAGCGCTCAACTGGCTAGCTGCCACTTGAGAGTCCACATCTGCTTATCGTTTATCTCTCCCCTCCCATCCCCTCCCCTCCGCCGCTCCTGCTCTCAAACTAAAATCTTGCTCGGGAACAGCTGTGTTATGTGCAAGCTCAAGGCTTGTGCCATGATCATTTCGGATCTTCTCCATCACATGGCACCTGTGACGTTAGTGCAAATGGACTTCATTCCGAGCGCGGATATGTCATCTTGAGAAATTGAAACTGAAAGTGACACTGAGGGGTTAGGGGGTCTGCCAGGAAAATTGCTGGCAGATTTCGATGGAATGTATATGGGAATTTTCCGACTTCGATCAATCCCTCCTGAACAAACAACACACAAACTCCAACTGCATCCCTGTGTCAGTTTTGCGAGAGACACAACTAAAACAGTGATAGGCCCCGACACGATCTGCATCACATTACCTTTGAGACAGTTCCAGTGATTGTTTAATGTTCTTGCTCTGTCTTCCAGGGTGGACTGATTGCTACTTCTTTGTCTTTCTTTCTGTAAAACGATTCATGGGATAGGGCCTTGAGCTACTTCACAACAGAGGCTGTCATGTACCACGTTGTATACGATTTAAAGAATGCAGTGTTTATAAACGCGTGCGTGTTCTTGTGTCTTGTTCTCACACGATATCCCACTCATACCGTGGAAACAGAACTATGGGATTGGGCCACAATACACGTTTCTTCTTCTTCTTCTTTTTCTTCTTCTTGTTCTTGTTTTTGTTCTTGGTCTTGTTCTTCTCCTTCTTCTTCTTCTCCTTCTTCTTCTTCTTCTTCTCTTTCTCTTCTTCTTCTTCTCTCTTCTCTCTTCTTCTTCTTCTCTTCTTCTCCTCTCCTCTCCTCTCCTCCTCCTTCTTCTCCTTCTCCTTCTCCTTTTCTTCTTCTTCTTCTCCTCCTCCTCTTCTTCTCTTCTCTCTCCTCCTTCTCTCTTCTTCTCTTCTCTTCTTCTTCTCTTCTTCTTCTTCTTCTTCTCTTTCTTCTTCTTCTTCCTAAACTCCGTGGAGAGTCACTGGGACGCCCAGTAAAGAACTGTTCACAAGTGTTCTCCAGTCCCGTCGATTGGGTGCCAAAACCTGGGTCTCAGAAAAAAGATTTCTGTCTTTCCCGCAGTGTTGCCAGTCCATTGTTTTGACTGTCTGTTACAGAAGTCAGTTTATGTGTGACTGACAGAAATAGGATGAAAGTAGATATTGTATATGTAGGTGCGTGTTCTATGTGTTTTCCCCAACCACACACAACCTTTCACTCAGTCACTTAAACAACCTCTGTAAACAAATTAGTATATTTAAATATTTATAATTAATCAAATATCATCAGTTCAATTTTCGTCCAACTGGATCAACAAACACAAGTCAGAAATAAATGTTCATTGACCACTGTTCAATAAAAAGTAATGGGTTCAGGTTTCCGTCCCAAACAGTCTTTTCACAGGAATTCGGAATCTTTCACTGCATCAGCACTTCAGTCAGTCTGTTTCACAGCATCGAAATCACTGTTCACAATTCAGTTCATCACTCTATATAAATATAGTTACCACACAATCCTGGGGAGCAAGACGAAACAGAGGCGTTAGTAACCGGACACGCCCACAGCAGGTATTCAGCAGAGTCCTAACAGCTTAGGACCAGGGACTGGATCAGGCATCCATCCCTCAAAACAGCAGGTATTCAGCAGAGTCCTAACAGCTTAGGACCAGGGACTGGATCAGGCATCCACCCCTCAAAACAAAGTCACGTACGTATGTGGCTCCCTCGAGAGCTAATCAGACCAGACAGCTCCCCACGTCAGAAGCTGTAGATAGGAAAGAATTTGCTAAGTACTTCCATCTACAAAATTGTCAATAAAATGTATCGGGTCAATGGCCACACCATATTTTTTATATTATATGATTGACAAACGTTTATCCCAAAGTAATATTGTTTGCCTTTTAAAAGTTCGCAGGCAAATTACATTCACTGTGCCATACAA